>OY735200.1:44911449-44951449 GCA_963457665.1 Thysanoteuthis rhombus | reverse complement strand
ATGCATAAAAATATTTGTACGCATGTGTATGTTCATATATGTTTGAAGTTACGGATGTGTGTTAGTAAAGGGTGTGCGCATATCGTAGCATGATGACGGATATGAAGAGGAGGCAGAGTTAAAAAGCAGTTTATATTTTTGAATGATTAAGAATATTTCTGTGCGGTTATATGCATGGGTGCAGATGAAGATGTGAGTCAGTGTGTTACAAAATTATATAGCATGATCATATGTATTTATATATGTGTGGAAATATATGAACGCATAGGTAAGGGATTTAGTTGGAGAAAAGTGAGCGTGTGTATATGTGGAAGGATATACGGAGGCATTTCCGTGCGTTTATACCTACAGATGTGAGTGTGTGTTTTTAAGTGTGTTTATATCGTATAAAAGTGTAGTATGATGATTCCATGTATTTATGCATGCATGGATATTTGTACGCATACCTAAGCTCTTCAATGTGAGAAAAATGTGTGTGCATATATATCGAGTCACATGGACTATTTAGCGGACCTCCTGTAGAGAGAGGTTCACGTGAAAAGATGACCCTTTCAAAGCGAAAATCATTTTTGAAAAGGGATCCATCTAAAACCTATAAATCTAAAACCCTTAAGTCAGAATCTCGGATTTTTACAAAGATAAAATTTGAAAAAAATACCTGCAGGTCTTCTTAGGCCGATTCTAACGCATCGGCTGGAATGTTAATTGAGGGAATGCTTTGAACTTTTTGGTCAGTCTACTTTGAACCCTCAGAAATAAATGTTAGTATTTTTCACGATGGGGAAAATAACTTAGAGAAAGATATAAGACAAATGCAAAAAGTAAGAAAAACATTTCCCCGTAGAACTTATATATTCGTATATACATACTAAGTTTAAGAGTAGACCTGTATGTATAGATAGAAAATTATGGTTGCTTATTTAACAGGAACATACTCTTCAAATATCATGATATCTAATTCACAAAATAAATAACACTCATTTAGCATATGATATAATAGTACACAGGATCTAAATAGAAAATGAAAGATGATATAAATCTAAATAACAAAATTTGAAAAGTGAAAAAAATCTGTGAATCATAAATTATGAAATACTATAAATGAAGAAGTAGCATAAATGAGGGAAAATTGTGTCCAATCAACACAGTTAGAGGATGTCATGGTAAAATGCCAGCTCTGTTTTTCAAAGTTCAAAAAACAAATCCTTGGCAAAACAGCTGATTTTCCCCACCATAGAATTCGGCGTATAGCTTTATAAATCGCTTCCTACATACATGCACATACATTTACAAGTGCAGATCAATAAGTCTATAGGCTGATATGTAGTGATCAGCTGAATTTTGATCTGAAATTTTCAATGTATTATGTTCGATGTGATTAATATGTACCACTAAAGCAAGGGAATTGAAAAGGAGCGAGTTTTTATTGAAAAACAATTATTGTCGAGTAAAATGAATGCCTTTCTCATCTTTAGGCTGCTGACTTATTGATGCACCAACATACAAATCTATATGTCTTGATGTGCATCTCAGGGAAACAACCAGAGACAAATGCGTATGCATTGATCAGATAATTTGTATATGCACATACAGACAAAATGTATTTAATGCAAGTTCTAGGCCCACCAAACGTACGAATGAGCTCTTACACTGGAGGCAACCATACTTGGATGAGCTCAAACGGTTTTGTCTTTTTTGAAGAGAAAATTTTATTCCAAAAAATTCAGTTCATTTAAAGTTTCATTGTTTTTCGTTTTACGCTCATATTGGATCGTCTTAAATAGAAAGACAAAATGATGCAAGCGAAACACATCATCTTCTTATTTTCTGTTTTCTCTCTGACGTTAAGACGCCATGTGCTGTTCATTGAAAATTCGATTTACAGTGTCATATGAAGTTAGTTCCGTATTTGTGGGATAAAACTGTCCAATATCACCAACATTAAAAATTACTATTCCCTTTATATTCAGCGAAATAAAGGCAAATAATTTGCATGGAATATGAAGATATAAATATGATGAAATATCGTGAAATACAACTTTCAAATATCATCAAAATTGTAAAGAGCTAATTTTCCATATTCCTTGAAATAAAGGCATATAATATTCATTTGTTTTTATATCAAGAAGGAAGATTGTAGAAAAATATGGGATTAACCTCATTTCACAGAATATGAAGGAAATAATTATTCAAAATTTCGGTAATATTCGGACTTATATATATATGTTACATGAAAAGATTGTCCCAAGGATTGCAATCTTTCTTCTCAATAACAGGGTGATTAATGTTATATCTGATGCTGTTTCTGTCTCTTTGTTTCTCAGGTTAAAAATGAAGAAAATAATTATTCATAATTTTGATGATATTCGAAAAAATCATTCCACAATTTTGATCATATTTATTGTTTCAACTTTCACACACGTTATCTCCCTTTATCTCACGGAATATGAGGAAAATGGTTCCCTATAATTTTGATGATACTGGAAAGTTTTATTCCACAATTCTTTGTCATATTTAGAGTCTTGAGTTTCACGCATTTAACGATTGAATCCCACGCTCTCTTTCCATATTGAAATGATGAATTTTGGAGACTGAAAGATATTTGTTAGATAATTCCTGCAAGTTTTTAATTTGACAACATTTATCACCATAAAGCAGGAGAAACTTCAATTGAAATGTGGTATCCAGTGGATATTTAAATCACCACGATCAATTCATCTTCAAAATGTTAATTCTGTCGACAACAAAAAGCAGTGTCATTAAATATCACGTAGTCTCTGGGACAATCTTTTTTGTTTAACATTCACGAGTTAGAAGAAGTTCAGATACCCGAAGAACAAAATTACAAAACAAGCATCAAAAATAAAAATGGTTTTGTTTGTTTTTATCAAAACAAAGGATTGTAGAAAAATACGAGATTCATTTCATGTGATTGAATTCTGTACAACGGGAATCTTTCTGAAATTTGACTCTAAAAAAGGTGTTTGGGCAATGAACAGAAAATGGCGTCTTAATGTCGGAGATAATTGAAAAAGTTAAGAAACCACATGATGTTTTTCTTACATTTTGTCTTTTAAAATATTTTTCAGATAATCCAACATGAGTGTGAAACGAAAAACTATTTGAATTAAATTTTCTTTTTAAAATCAAAACTGTAGAAGCTCATTCAAGTATCATCGCCTCCGGTGTAAGACCCTAGTTGTACGTTTGGTAAGCATGAGACTAAGAATCGCTTTGATTGAATCACATATATACAAGCAAATATGAATAATAACAATATCTATTCATATTCAAATCTCCAAATACTTGTGCATATATATATATATATATATATATATATATATATATATATATATATATATATATATATATATATATATATATGTGTGTGTGTGTGTGTGTGTGTGTGTGTGCGTGTGTGAATTTCCTGGCTATCAATTATTCTACTTCTGTAAACCTATGTAACGTTTTTTGTCAACTGACAGTATATGATTTGAGTGCATCGTACGCTGCGCATATCTTACGTATGAACTCATGCATACGCATCATATGAAAGCATTCTAATATAAGCATATGATTAAGCATATTTCTCTGAAATAGTTTCAAGAGAATGAAAAAATAAAATATTCTAATTGACGATTGATTATGTGGCTAATATACCGATATTCATATCTTTAATGTTCCATTCTTCATTTTATCACATGCCAATCAATTGAAATATCAATTTATGTAAGTATATCGGCATATCTGTTTTCTTCGTTTCTGCTTATTTCTATCGATTTGTAATCTGTTCCTTCATCTATACATTTTTCGAACGAATAATCTCATTTTTTCGTTGCTATCATAACGTTTCGCCCTATCATTCTACAGCCGTCTGTTGGTGTATAATTCGAATAAAAAGTGAGGTTGCTTCTTTTCCTCAACTGTACCGACCAGGACGTAGTAATAAACCGAATAAAAAAAAGAAAAAAAAAAGAAAACGGTGGCAAAATACTTATCGGAACTTTTCTATTTGTTTCTCTTCTTCCTTTTTTAACCCAGCCGCCCATTTCCGCACTAATTCAATACCTAAAAAAGCTACAAAAAGTTTCATGGTCCGAAGAACCCTCGGAAGGAAAATACCCTTCTTCAAAATTACAAAAGATATCTCCCAATCTATCTACCAAGTAATCATCTTATATTTCTTAAATAACTGATTTATTAACTTGTCTATTTACGACGCCAGGGTAAAAGCCAATATTTGAATGCTGATTCTCAAAAGAATCAGGCCTTTGAAGATACCTCCACACTATCTTCTTAGCAATCTGAAAATTCACTTTCTTGTAAAACCAAAACCACATGGTATGAATATTGATCCACTAAACTAGTACCAATCATTTCATGTGGAGCACAATGGTAACACTAGCTTCGAGTAGCAGCCGTTTTCGAATACAAGGAACAATAATGGTTCAAAGGCAGATTTTCAAAGAAAGATCTCTAAAGGAGTATTAGCCAGGCAGAGTTTTCTCTTCATGCTGTACCCACGTGATTTGTATATTTAACATTCTAGCTAGTGATGGTCGAACCTGCTGTACTACCGAATGAGAATGGTGCCCCTACCCACAAAATACGTCCCGGTCATTCTTATATTTCAAAATGGTCCAACAGTTCTCTTTCATTATATCACAAGCTTAGTATTTTCACGTTATAGATATAAGTTTAATTTGGCCAGTGACATGGCTACAAAAGTTGGGTACCACTGATGATCGAACTCACTAAATAATAATGGTCTACTTACTAGCATGCGACTCACTATTTCAATAAATCACTCTAGAAAGATTGTTCTGACACAGGGCAACAAGTGTGAGACCCAAAGTCAGGATGTAACTCACAACATTGGCAAACTTTTTCGAAGTTAACGTGTTAAACAGACCGGTAAGTTAGTAGCTTTGATATTTTTGAAACGTAAACTGTTTCATGTCTTTTTCACCACACGTTACAACGATTAAAATATTCAGTTATAGATATGAATATCACCTTCTGTACTTGTTGATATTGATTGATCCATTGATCGATCGATCGATAGATAGATAGATAGATAGATAGATAGATAGATAGATAGATAGATAGATAGATAGATAGATAGATGGACAGACAGACAGACAGTGATAATAGGGGAAGGAAAGAACAGAGCAAACAGGGGAGATAAAAAGAAAACAACGAATAATTGAAGAAGAAAAAAAGAAAAGAAATTGAGAAAAAGAGGAAAAAAAATAGGGAGTAAAAAAGAACGAAGGTGAAATTTAAAATAAAACAGGAAAGAAAGAACAAATATCATAAAAGTAAAGGAGTTAATTTAGAAAGGGACAAACATTAAAAAGAGAAAAGAAAGTAAAACAATTAGTAATAAAAAAAATCAAAAAATGAAAAATGAAAAAGCAGAGAAATAAGATGCGGAAAGAAAAGAAAAAACACAAATATAGGAAAAAAGGGACAAAAGAAATGAAATCACATTGGTAGATCAGTATTTCTTGATATATCCACATCTTGAGGAAAAAGAAGAAATTTAAAAAAATGCTCTGTAGCCGTTATCTGTGAAAAGGTGGAAAGCAGGAGAAAAAATGTTTCAGGAAAAGTTTTCAGGGGATAAGCTGTTCTTATTGTAAAAGCGGAACAGAGTCGTATTTTAACAAATAAGAACCTTAACAGAAGAACTAGAGAATAGGATAAAGAACAAAGAATGAAGCATTGTGATATTTAAGAAGAAAGGACAACGAAAATGGAAAAATCTTTGTGAGGGGAAAAAAGACGAAAGAAAAATTCGGAAGATATTTTGACAAAAATTCCAGTAATACTTCAGACAAAAATTATTTTTTTAAAAGATAGAAGATCCCCTTTTGTTTGAACAGTTGAATGCGGAGATTTTTTTCTTAAAAACTCTTTGTCATTTATCTCTTTTTTACACCATTTGTTTAGATAGGGGGGTGGGAGTCGTCGTCATCGTCGCCGTCATCGTCATCATCATCATCATCATCATCATCATCATCATCATCATCATCCTATTATTATTATTATTATTATTATTATTATTATTATTATTATTATTATTATAATAATAATAATAATAATAATAATAATAATAATAATAATAATAATAATAATAATAATAATAATAATAATAACAACAACAACAACAACAACAACAACAATTTTGGACACCAATTTATCCACCCGCTGGCGCAGAATAGATTACTGTCCAAAATTGAATCAATAAAATAGCAAGACCGATAGTTAGAAATCAAAGAGTATTTCATTCTTTTCAATGAATTACTGAAAGAAAAAAAACCTATGCATATGAGAAAATGCACCAATTTAAATAGTAATGTGATCATTAATACATTTTTTACTACTAATTACTTCAAGCTTATTTGTTGTTGCTTCTTATAGCAACAAAACTCAGGCTTGGAATATGTTCCTGGTGAGAATCGAACTTATGACCCTTTATGTGGGAGAGTGTATCGCTCAATGCACGACCGTTCTTACCACTGAAGTATTGGAACTCAGTGGTAAGCGCCACTCCATATCAAACCCTTTTGACTGACACCCTACACCAAACTTCTATGCGTCATGCTCGTTATTAAATGGTGGCTCAGTTTTATTTAATTCTATTTTTATTTATTCTATTAAATAAAGTATTGTAAAAAAATTACCTTTTTTTTTCCCAATCTACTTTCCTCTTAATTGATAGAAATAAAGATTTAGTTTAGATTAGAGAGTCGTAAATTATTTTGAATGATTCAGATTGTTAATTTTTATTAATTGTGCGCCGTTGGTGTGAATCCTTACGATGTGAGATGGTCGATTATTTCAAAAGCTATAAACAGAAAGTAAATAAACAAAACTTTTAGGAGATAAGATACATTAAAAATAATGTACGTTTATAGTGAGATATAAAAAAAAATCTTTACAAAACTTGTATAAATAACAATTAAGAAATGTGACAATTGAGCAATTCTATAGATCATTCTAAAATTCTAAGTTGATATCAAGGTATACGGAAGTTGTTTCATTTTAATTATTTAAAAAAAAGACAACCTTTTTCCAAAGAAATATTCTTATTCACTGCTCTCATTATTAATACATTTGTATGCTTTCAATGTAAATATATCTTTTCTTGAGAAAGAGTCTTATTTAAAGCTGAAGTCGCCATTAAAAGCTTTCAAAACTTAAAGAAAAACACAGCTCTTACACTTTAATAGTTAGGGGAGACTAAGAGCCAGAGTTTTTAGAGGGGTACAGTAAGAGAAATTTTCTGATGTTTTGAGAGAGTGAGAGAGAAGTTCTATCTGAACTAATTTGCCTGTCTCCATAGTCTCTCACTCACTCAAGAAACGATCAAAGCACTTCCCCTCTCTTTGACACTGGCTGGAAGAACCATCAGCCGAATGTTTCTGCTAAAGGCACAAGATTTATGTCCGTTTCAAAAGAGATTTTCAATTGGAAATCGACCAAAGCCACCTGAAAGAATTGGGGTGTGATTTTCAGAATCTGACTAGGTAAGAACCTGCGTAGGGTTCAAATGGAAGCTCACAGAAAATTTCATGGGATTGTGTCAGGTAGTTTTTACAGTAGGCTGTCACATACGGACAGACGGACGACGGATATTCGGTGATTTATAATAAGTTGATCATCATTATTTCATGCACATAAACATTCCTTCTACACCATTCGCTGTTTTTTCCAACGAAGTTCTGCTTCTGCCCAAGAAACTGACCCTCCACCATTTCAAGTGCAGAGCTTCAAAAAAAAAAGTCTAAACCGGTCACAAGTGGGCTAAAATATTGAAATGCATAGAGGTAATTGAAAGATATTCTGTTTTAGATTTATCGAAGGAATCAAAAATGAAATTCATACAAATCAGTTGATCCCATCTCTTTGATATAAATGAAACTGTTTCTGTAAAAACGAAGTTATTGGTGAATTTTGTTCATCGTGTTGAAAATTTAATGCAAGAAAGACGTAAGATTTATTTCTGCATCCCATTTAAAAAAGGTATGCACAATTCTTCCAACCATAACAATACTACATACACAGTTTCCGTTTGCGATGTTTGAAAATAGGCTTAAACATGACCTTAAATGGCGCCACTCATTTCATCTGCTATTTTACCCAAAGCTCGTAGGAGAAATAGACTCATACCTTTCCAAGGGCATTATTACGAAATGAACACTTCTTGTCCCAGTCGGAGTTGGGCCACTTTTTGTTCAATTCTGTTGCCCCCTCGTTCACTGACAATCTCCATTAGTTATAATTAAAAAAAACGGTGCAGGTGACGTAGCAATTACCAGCGCGAAACCGGATTCATCAAATTATGTATGATATGATTACACAAACTCCAAATCGCTGCAATACAAACAAAACGAGGTGGAGCCGAAGTTGTGGGCTTTGAACTTCAACCCTGCTAAGATATCAAAATTAAAAGCTCCAGTCTTGCACATTGCAGACATAGATGGCAAAAAATTCAACGGAAAAGAGTGGTTTCAAAAAGGTAAATCTATGTTATTCATTTTATAACCGTAATTCTCATTCTCGAATCCAAAATTTGAATGTTAAAGAATGCCCTCGAAAATTGTGTGTTTAATTTTGTGTTATTCTTTTTATGAGTGTGATTCACAGTCTTAAGCACAGTCGAATCCCGATGGTATCGACTGCCCAAGAGTTGAAACCTGTTTTAGCCAGATTGTACTGCTGGCCGATTTCCATATGGTTAAAGGTTATGAAGCCTGTGACAGTAACTCTGGTCTCTATCCAACATTTCATCATCCTCGCATATAACAGCAGAGTTGTGGATTATACCGTACCAACCTTCCTCCGCTTTACTCACACATGCCTTCTCCTTTCTGACTGTTAGCTCGTTGCTGTTTCATATTACCAGCACTTCTTTGGTATTCGCATGTACCTCGACACTGATGTGGTCTGCATTATCTCAACCTTTCCCCTATTCACTAGCTCTTCCAATCTTGACTTCAATGTCTTTGGCACTAGTCCCACTATTAATGGCACGATCCTTTCATTCTTGTTCCACAATTTTTTCAGCTCCCGGTCCAAGTCCAGATATTTATCCAGCTTTTCACTCTCTCTAATATTTATTCAATGGTCCACAGGCTCAGCTACGTCTATTATTTGGCAGGTTATCTTTCTCTCGTCTATGATTACGTGATTCAGTCTTCTTGCTTGGATGGGGTGTTCACTTTGGATGTCAAAGTCCCAGAAATATGAGTGGCTTCTACTTTCAAGGATTGTCTCTGGTTTGTGCAGGTACCATTTGTCTACATGGGCGAATCCTAATTGTTTGTATATTTCCAGTGTATTACAGTTGCAACCCTGTCGTGCCTTTTTTGTACTCTTTCTTGGCTAATTTACTTCATTCAATCATTATTAGTAGTAGTAATAGTACTACTACTTCTACAACTACTACGAGAAGTTCTGACGTCGTAGCAGCTAGAATTAGCAGAATTACTACTATTTTTATTTGCACAATTTTCGCATTTATTATTTCGATAAATCGAGAAGCAATCATACTAATTTCTTAGTTTAAATAGATTCGTATTCCCCAGGAATACATGGTAATTCATATTTATAAATCGTTTTGAAAAAATGTAATTGAATATGCGAATTAAGTCGTTGATAAAATTAGGGCAACTAGATGTAAACAATTGTTCTATGCTTCCGTATGCTTTGCAATAAAATGTTGTCTTCACAAAATATTTTGGAACCTTCTCCTCAACCCAGCATTTATTATTGTTCTATTGTCTATTCTTTCTCTCTTCCTTTCTTCCTTCCTTTCTTTTTTGCAGTTATACATTTTCTCCTTGTCTTCTTCTCTGTCTTTTTCTTGATGTCATACATTGAATCGTTAAACTAGATCGTTTTATTTTCTAAACTCGAATTCTTGGTCACAGTTTCTTCCATAAATCACTTTACGCGCCAAAAGTTGAGGAAGGAGAAATACTGCGCACAGCAAGAAGATACCATCCACTAATATCAACAGACATTTTTTTGTCTCATGCCGTTTTCATTAAAACAAAACCCACTGTATAAAAAACAATAACTAAAAAACGTAAAATAAAGTACAACGAAGGAGGACATCTCTTATGAACTTCTCGACACTTCCTTTTCCCGCTCAGCTCCTTCATCTGTCGGAAACCATATTTTGATAACGTACACGAACCGACGTGAAATGACGACGCCATTCCTCATTCGTCGCGATTAATTATTCCTTGCAACTGGGTAGAATTATCTTCTTCTTTTTTTATTGCAGTCATTTCTTATCTGGAATTTTGACGTTTATTTTACTTGGACATTCTCTGACTTATTGCCTTCCTTTCTTTCTTCCTAATTATTCTGCTTTCCTTTTAAACCTTACCTTCATTTTTCTAATCATTACTTTTTAATTTATTTTATTTCAACTCTCTTTTTCACTTTTTATGATGACTTTCTGTTGCTGTTTTTTTTTTTCTCAACTTGTTCTGACCGGTTGATGATGACATTAATTTTCGTCTGTTGTCTTTCTTGAACCTGTCCTTCTGATTCAGTGAGATCATTCATCTATTCCATGCAAGTGACAATGGACATTTAATGTACTTGTTGAACGAAATAACAACAACGACAACAAAAACAACAACAACAACAACAACAACAATAATAATAATAATAATAATAATAATAATAATAATAATAATAATAATAATAATGATAGTAATAATAATGAAGATGATGATGATATTCAAAATGCCACAAACGAGAAATAATAGACATGGCTACGCAAAGAAAACCTGACAAGGGAAACAGATTCGTTCATCATGGCAGCCAAAAACAAATGCATCAGGAAAAGCTCATGTCAAGGTAAATATCGACCGAACCTAAACAAACAGCAAATGCCTCCTATGTGGAGAAAAGGATGTGAATGCCAAGAAGGAGTACAAAACTAGACACGGCTGGGTAGCAACAGTGATAGCTGCGATTTGAGGAAATGAAAAGGATTCGATTATGTGGACAAGTTGTATAAAAGACATCCCTGGAAAATAGAAGCCACAAATTACTCTGGGACATTGACATCCAAATTGAATACCCCATCCAAGCAAGAAGACCACGCCTGATAGTCATTGACAAGGGAAGGAGAAACTGTCAAATAATAGATGTGGCTGTGTCTGCGGATCACGGGATGAATACGAAAGAGAATGAAAAGCTAGAGAAATATCAGAACCAAGAAGGGAAAGTGAAGTATGTATGGAACATTAAAGTCAGGGTAATACCAATGATAGTTGGTGCATTTGGATGCTTACCAAAGACACCGAAGATGAGGTTGGAGGAACTGGAGACAAAAGAAAGGGTTCAGACCACAGCACAACTGGGGACAACACGAATACTGAGGTGATTGCTGGGAATATAAGATCTATGACCACTGGTTGAACTGACAAACAAAACCACAACAACAGGACTATACCTCGAAGGCACTCAGGACTGGATGTTTAAACTAGCCAAGGAACATGAAGGCACAAAAAGCTGCACTCAATTGCAAAAGAGAGTGCGAAGTTCGTAAGACAACTAGATATATACTTTATTAATGGAGAGTAACAGCAGCTTGAAGTGAAATGACAATCAAAACTCCTACACAGGCAATACTCCCTTCGAAGCAAAGACGCTGATGTAGACCAGATAAAACACCCATTAGTGGCCCCGGGCAGCGAAGTGAAACCAGAAACAGAGGGATACATACTGGCCGCTCTCAAGACCAAAGCTTACCTTGTCGAAACTTTCAAGCGAATACCTTAAAAATGGCACAGACTCAAAATACTGCTTCTGCGATCTTCATGTAGGAACAGTAGACCATCTCGTGTCTGACTGCTCTGTTTAAACACCAAAAGAATGCAAATGTAGATATGAAAGAATGGGTCAATTTCTACATCGGAAGTCTACAAGTATTGCGGAATACCAACAGAAAACAACTGGTATTAACATCAACCAGACCTTGGAACTGAAGGACAGAACGCCACAATGTAAACTTGCGATAAATACTGACATCAAAGCGATCAGGTCCGACGCAGTGGTCAAAGACCTGCAGAACTTACCTGTTAATTGATATGAGTGTGCTTATTGATAGAAATATATTGTGCTTATTGATATAACAGTATAGGAATTTGTGAAACGAGGCAACTACAAAGATCTTGAAATATAAGTACAGAAACTGTCCCCGTTATCGCCGGAGCCCTCAGGATTATCAAGAAAGGCACTGAACAACATCTCTCTAAAATCTTTGGGACCCTCCTCTCTCTTAAATCCCGAAGATAGCGCCCATAGGTGCTACCCGTATACAGAGAAGAGCAGTATCATCAACAGTATACTTAAACCGCAACATACATGGGAAAAACTGTTACACGAAAAAAACAACCCCAAAAGCTACAACATACGCAGACAAAAAAAACAAAAACGAACTGCAACACTTACACGTCCGAACAAAAAAGACAAAAAAATATTGTTCATCACTTTAACTTTCTTTAACCCTAAGTTGTTGGTAATGACACATTAGATTGTAAAGGACGGAGTTAAAGATAATAATAATAAGATGTAGAAAAACAAAACTGCTGTGAATTTTTGAAAAAATATCATGTAATAAGTATAATACAATAAAAGAGAAATTTTTCGATGTATTGTACATCTTCTTCGGTCAAAATTCAATTGTAAAACTAATATAGAAACATGATCGGAGCATTCTACAGAGAAAAACGAAACAAAGTCACACATCGAAATTCCAATGAAATGGTGCTTTTGTTGAAAAGATCTTTAAAAATGTTGAAAAGGTGAAATTTGTTTTCTGTCATTATTACTTAAAAATCTATATTAATAATACTGATATTAATTATCTGAAAAGTAATGCTGACAATGATAATAAAAATTACACTGATCAACAATAAATTCTGATCAGGTATGTGTTGTGGTGTACTTTAAATAATTTTGGATGCTAATCATAACAATGATGATGACGACAACAATAAGGACAATAATAATACAGTGGGTGACAGAAAAAATTTATAAGCTAAGAGAAAAACACGGCTCTGAAAAATAACAAACCAGCTCAAGAAATCAGATCAGACGGACTGGTCCCCAAGCTGCAAAGAGACGCGTATCTCTTACAAAAAGATACGACTAACAAGAACAGGTCAAAGACTATGGGATACATAGAAAGAAAATTCAGTTGCAGTGGAGGAGATGATTCTAAACATGATTTGTTGAGGAAGCACGAGTAAAAAGGTGTTAACAAAGGATCACACAATGCATGCAGAACTGCCAATCAGAAGTCAACGCAAATCTATTTAATGGTCGTCAGCTTGGCATTTTGACCTAACAGCAATGGAAACACATTCATGCTTCCAGCAAAAGGAAATATAAATTCAAAATTTAACATTGGTAAACGTATAATGAATAAATTATACGTTTAACGAGTTGAAATAAAATCTCTCCTTGCTTGTACGTATATCCACCACTGGAATCGCGTACAGGGAATTAGGAGTCTAGTTCCACTTGGGCTTTCTTACTAATTTTTGAATTTAAACCTATTGTTGCATCAAAAGTGTTTAATTGTTTTAAGTGCATGAATATATACTACACCCTGATGATAACAAATAACTTCAAAGAAATGACTCAACAGATTTTACAAATTGTAGATAGTTATTCTAACAAGCTGCCCCTATCACTATAAGTTTTAAATAAAATTTCCAAAAATTGACTGTGAAAATTTGGATTTCCAATGTTACAAACAGGTTAATAAACAAAAACTGAGTTTCTAATATATTCGATACGAAATTAATGTAGTAACCTCTATAAACAGTCAGAAAAAGTCATTCAATCTTTTTTTTTATAGCTATTTGTGATTTCTTGAGTGTTTTCCGCCCAAGTTTTTCCTCTTTTCCCAATAAAGATGATTATCAATAACAGACAATTTTTCTGCGACCAACATTCATTCACTCATTTATTCAGTTGCTTATTGATATTCATTAGTGCTTTCTTTTCTATTTAATTTCTTTTCTTTGAGTTTCTACGCGATTTTCTTTTATCAGACCAGCTTTTTTTCTTTAATCCGGAGTTAACGACGAATATTCGACTGCTTATCTGTCAACTTCATCTAAACACTCCGTCTATTCACCGGAATCTACTCAAACAGGAAAAAATAAGTAAATAACATTTGCGGATATCGTAGGAAAAAAAATCAAATATAAGAGAAATGGAAGTGAGAGAGTGTCTTTCCAAAACTGATAAAGAAAGTGCTTGAATTTTTGCAATGATTATTAGAGACTTGTTATCCCCCGTGAAAAGATTCACGGATATATTTACAGTTTTCTGAGACGACTTTTTTTTTTTTCAAAAGAACGCACACGAACACACACACACACACACACACACACACACACACACACACACACACACACAAACACATCTATCTATCTATCTATCTATATATATATATATATATGTGTGTGTGTGTGTGTGTGTGTGACTGCCATGCACTGGTGAAGACAACACAGTCGAAACTAGTCTGTTAATGAACCAAGCAAAAAATGAAAGGAAAGAATGAAAAATACAATGAATTCTTACGCATACATACGCCTGTTTTTCTCTTGAATTTACTAGTACACTGACATAATTACTATTGTATGAGATCTTTTTTTACAAAAGAATATATATATATATATATATATATATATATATATATATAGAGAGAGAGAGAGAGAGAGATAGATAGATAGATAGATAGATAGATAGAAGGGTAGACAGAGAAAGAGAGAGACAGAACAACTATCTTTTTCTGGTTTCATTCTGCCGTTACATACAACAAAGGTGTCGTTTTGTTCTTATTTTTATCAAGTATTTTTTTATTTTGGGGTGTGTGTGTGTTAGTTGACCCTTTCTTCAGGTCATAGCTCAATTGGTCAATGCTGTCCCCATGATGGATGTATCTCTTGTTGAGAGTGATGATTGAGACTGTTTTAAGGTCCTCTTAACTTTGTAAGGAGGTCGGCGGGGAAAGTATTCTCTTCAGATCAGGGTTTTCGGATTTGTGAGAAAAATTTCAAAGGGGTTATGTTAACATTAATGACGTTATAGTTTTTTGTATAAATCTTTTTTTTTTGCGTGTGTGTGTTGCCGTTCTTTTGTGTGTGTTGCAGTTTTGTGTGTGTGTGTGTTGCCGTTCTTTTGTATGAGTTGCAGTTTTGTGTATGTGTGTGTTGCCGTTCTTTTGTATGAGTTGCAGTTTTGTGTATGTGTGTGTTGCCGTTCTTTTGTGTGTGTTGCAGTTTTGTGTGCGTGAGTGCTGCTGTTTTTTTCGTGCATGTGTTGCAGTTTTTTTTCTATGTGTTGCAGTTTTTGTATTGCATTTTTCCTCTTGTGTTGCACTTTAGTATACGACAGATGATAGAGCTCTTCTCAATATATATGCAGCGCCTATAAGCACTATCATTTTGATTTCTCTAAGAGAAGGGTCGCCAGGGATTTTGGCGAGATGTTTTTCCACGCCTTGATCATCTATTGTGCTCTGACAATAACGGACAGTTTATGCTAAATCTTCTGTATCTCGATTACACAGTCCTTATATTTACCAAGTTTCACAAGTTCCTTTACTATAATTTGATCAGAAAGCACACTCATGTCAATTAAAAGGCAAAATCTTTTATGGTGGTCTTGACTACTATGTCAGCCACCAAACATAACCCCGGTCGCAAAAAATATGAAGAAATGCAATTGTTGGCAGTTTTCCAGAGAGAGATAGACATTGTGAATGAGAAATAACAATTTATGTTATTTTTGAAAAATGATGGAACAATAAGTGTCTGTATGTCGTTCAAGGTACCATGTTTTTTGGAACACATATACAATAAACCCTAGCTTTAACGAATTTCGACTTAACGGACACATAGACCGTAACGAACGTCCAGCTCATTTGCCGAGCGATATTTGATGAAGGCTGCGAATACTTGGATAATAATGAACTTGGTATTACGCTAGTTTCATGATCCAGTCCTCCGCAGCCACGAAACTTCAATTGTACTCATAACTTTTTCATCATTTACCGAACGTTGTTATGTCAGGGCGAAAATGGAATGAGGTACAACAGAAATGCCGCTGAATTTATTGAACGATGTTTGTTGGATGCAGCAAATTATCGAGTTTGCTTCTTATTAACCGAACGCCTCAACCCTTTGTTCCTTTTTACTCACCAGGGCTTTGGTTTGCTACATTTTTTTCCATTCAACTTCCAAAATGTCCCATGAGAAGAGCAAAGTCCCAATATTGCCCCGTGTAAAAGTTTTGAAGAATTCACACACACACACACACACACACACACACACACATATATATATATACAAATGTCCGTCAGTCATTGCATAACCCAGAAGGACTGTGGTAATGTCGACCAAATTTTTTTTTTTGATAATTAATGAAAATACGGGGCAGATTTTTAACAAGTTAGATTTTGAAAAATCCTTCCAGTTTTAATTCATATATAAGACTTTTTTCTAAATTTGTCCTTTATTTTGTGTACCTCACGGCTCATACTTACAAATTCACTGTGACTTAGATCTGCAAATTGTCTTCCCGTCCGTCTGTTTGAGCATAATTTTCGTGTTTACCAAGATACATGCTTTTTCAAAAATCAGTTTTTGATATTTGTTCCTAATCTCTCTGATAATGATTCGATTTCCATGAACCTATCTATCTATACAATGATAAAAGTCTGATACTTTTTATCTGCATGTAGCGTCCAAGAGGCCGAAATAGAACATTTGTAGCCAAAAGTATAGAACAAACAATTTTGATCTTTTATTAGGGTCAAAAAACGCTGGTACTAACCGGAAAATCCCGCCTGAAGAGAGAGTTATAGGGTAGTTAAAATAATTTTTAGAAAATTCAAATATTTATTTAAAATTTATGGAAACCAACATGCCCCCCTCAATCAAACACATATAATCACTTGTCTGAATACTTATCTACCTTCGCTCGCTCTCTTTCTCCCTCTCTCTCTCTCTCTCTCTCTCGCACACGCACACACAAGTGTGCTTATATATATATATATATACATACATATATATATATTACAACTACTACGATATGTATTGGATAGTCTATAGCAACACTGAAGAGCTGTGATACAACGAAACAGCTGTCTGTGGATGATACAATTATTGATTGTTATATATATATATATATATATATATATATATATATATATATATATATATATATATATATATATATATATATGTTCCCGTAAGATTATGAAATTAATGATTTCGTTAGATCCAGAGGTATTGCGTGGAATCCCAGAACGGAGCAATATTCTCATGATATCCCTACTTTTAAAATCAGTGTAGTAATGGTTAACAAACTAGTGTTTCTGACCATTACTACTGTAATCAGGCTGATTTTCTCATGATGCCTAACGTGGCTTTGTGTCAAAGTAAGCTGTACATACTCTTCAGATGCTGTAGCAGAATATAGTTGGTATTTTCTCAGTTTAAAATAATTCAAAATCAGTCAGCAATAATCGGGCACCCATATTATGACATCAATTATCATTATATATATATATATATATATATATATATATATATATATATATATAGAGAGAGAGAGAGAGAGAGAGAGAGAGAGAGAGAGAGATAGATATAGATATAGATATACCAGTACAAATCAGTAATTCAATATCTGATGTGTGATGAGTTAATTTCATGAAGTGCTTGATACATCCGACATAAAGTCAAGTTGATTTGAATATGATAAAATAATTGATTCGCCAAACAAACACGTTTATGTTTCTGCTCTGTTTGTGCTTCTTCAGGAGAATGATTCGATTTATTTTGGATCCCTGTTTAGGATTTTACTGGATGGGGTCTGTTTTCCTTGGTAGAAAACGTTTCCCTTATTTTATTTATATTTGTTTTCTTTTTCTTTTCCCCATTTAAATGTTGTTCTCGGTATATATTTTATCTTCCACAGGAGAAATGGGTTTGTGGCTGGTGGTCATATTATTACTTGGAATGTTTCAGGCACTTTCTTTATCAGTGTGTTGCTAATCCATCAGCTGTTTGTGTAACGTTTCTTCTCAAGGAGTATTCTCTTTTCTAACTTTTATCCGCCCCTAATGGTAGTGTTCGCTTTTACATGACCTTAGTTGTTTATGTTTCAATTTTTCTATTCTTGGTTGGTTTGTATCTATACATCTAAGATGAAAAGGTGATTAGGTTGTCCTTAAAGAGGTCGGGGTTGATGATATTAATAGTAACAAGTTATTTGTATGCAGAAAACTCCGAAGATTTTTTTTCAATTCAAGAGGAACAAATTGTATAAAAGAATACCTCAACTCAATTCCCTTTGTGTTATTTAGTTTGAGTTACTAGTTGAAATACTTGAATGATAGTTGTTTTGAGAATTTTTTTCAAATTCAATAGCTTTGCTGCTTGATATATATTCATATATATGTGTTGTTGGAATCTTTATTAGTGACAACAGAAAATGAATGCCCTTTTTTTACAAATAGATGGTAATTAATATATTAAGGGCTTGCATTTTTAATCTAAGAAAAGAGTTACTTGTAGCTCATTTTTTAGGATACTTTTTAAAACACAAGTCTAGCTACCAAAAAGATACATGATATAATACTGATTTCAGAGGGTTGGTAATTCTGATTGACAAAAATGAACGTAGTTTATGTAAATTTGATCATTCTCATTTTTTACTTTAATATTTTTTTATATCTTTTTAATAATTCCATTCATTTAATTTTTCATCCTATTGCACTGTATTTATGTATCTCATTTTTTAAAATTTTCTTATATGTTGTTAATCTCCTAGACAGTTACTTATATTTTCGCAATTTGTCAGATTTCCAAATTTAAGATATTTGTATTTCAGCATTGAATTTTGGGTAAAAAGGTGGGTAAAAAAAGCAGAAAGATGAAATGACATCACATCAGAATTGATCAATATAAACGTTATGATGCTGTTGTTCATGCAATAAATACGTTTTGTTTTGTTTCTATTCAAATGATCCACTGTTTTCTATCGACTGATATTAGAAAAAATCCAAGTCATCACTCTAATTCACATTTTATATGAGTTTCCCTATTTAAAATAGGATTAGTTTAAAGATGAATTAGTACCTGTTCACAACTAAACAGCAATAGGCAGTTGTTCAGTTTAGTTAGCAAAATATCACCCATGAAGCATTTTGTTTTGATAAAGATTGAGTAGAAATATTTTTTAAGTAAATATTTCTACTTTTGATAAATCAATAATGCAAAATGAAGTATAAGATATTTCTTTGTTGTCAACTTATTGAGTTTTATTTTTACTCACTTTCAAGTTGCGGTAAAAAGCAACAACAATGAACAGGAAGGTAAATAGAGGCAAAACTATTAGGCTGAGTACGCTTTTTACTCCTCCCCTCTCTCTCTCTCTCTTTCGAGACAAGTGGTGGGATAACCATTAGGCTGAGTAAACGTTTTCTCTCTTTCCTTTGTCAATCGTGTACTATTGAGTTTTGACTTAATTTTTGTATGTAACAACAAAGACGGATGCCAATGACTAAAAACCACTGACATCATGCACGAAGAACAGCGACTCAGAGACGTACACAAAGACTGATGACAAGTTCATTCTC
Source organism: Thysanoteuthis rhombus (assembly GCA_963457665.1). Lineage (NCBI taxonomy): Eukaryota > Metazoa > Mollusca > Cephalopoda > Oegopsida > Thysanoteuthidae > Thysanoteuthis > Thysanoteuthis major. The sequence goes on along the minus strand of OY735200.1, from coordinate 44,931,753 downwards.
ACTTTTAATGTGCAACTCAGGTTGACTTGTTTTGCTACATTTTGTAAATCTTATTTTAGTTTTTAATTTATTTTTCTGGGAATACAAAATAAGGAGTTGAAATGGGACGGGAATAATATTGCATTGAGAAATGAATTCTGTTTTGTTTACCTTTTAGATTTTAATGAAACAAAGAAGTCTGACTTTAACGCAGCCAAGATTGTCTGCTTTTATAAGTATCTTGTTTTTTTTTTCATATTTCTCATATTTTTCATGTTTCTAAACTATTATACATTTCCCATTTTCATGTTTCTAATCTATCATACTTTTCACATGTTTATTTTATAAACTATTTTAATAATTTATATTTCAATATTTTATTGATAACCTTTTATCTTATATTTTATCTAATTTGTATATTATTATACATTTTAATATATATTTTATTTCATATTTTCACACATTTTATGCATCTATATTTTTACTTTTGTTCTTATGTTCTTTATATTCTTTGATATTTTTCTCTATTATGTTTTTAATATCCTTATATACTTCGAATTTATTTCGTTCTTAACATTTTTTTATAGTTTGTATATTTGGTTTTTTAAATATTGCATTTCATTTTATATTCTTCTGTTTATTGTTCACGTTCTTTTATGCATGTATGTCTATTCTTCATCTTTTATGTTTTTGAATAATCTATTTTTTTGCATTTTTTGATTTGATATTTTCACATTTTTATCATATATTTGTGTATTTTTTTTTCACATTTTATTTGCTTTATCTTTTTTTTACACTTAAAAAAATCTCCAACAAGCTTGATATATGTCATACATTTGTTTTTCACTGCTGGAAGATGTATTTTGAAACATACTCTAACTAGCAACCACGTGATTTTATTTTTAAAATGCATGCGACACTGTATGAGTATCAAAAGAAGACTTCAGTTTTGAAAAAAACATTTTATTTTAAATCGTAACATTAATTTTTGGATGATCATAAAATTATTCTTCGTATTTTTAAGTTTTAAATTTAGAAAAAAAAAACTTATACTGTTTCTAATCGGTTATATCATGAATTAGTTGATGTTATCTGGCAAAACTTGAACGGAAGCAAAATCAAAAGAAGTATTTTTTAAATATTCCTTTCGCTCAAAAATCACTCACTCTTTTATCTTCATCTTAATATTGGTATTTTTCTTACGAAGGTTCAAGACATCATCAAGATTGAGACAGATAAATGAATGATGATAAAAAATAATAGTACATTTTAAGAAATTCACAAATTAACTTCCAATTCACACTAATAGTTCGTCATTTGCGTTTGAGAATTTTATAAAAGTAAATCAGTTTGGTAACACATAAATACGGTTACAAATGATAATTGTAAAGCTTCATCGGCATCAGTTGCATGAAGTTGGCAGGTTCTAAGAAACACACAAACCAGCTACGCAAATATTTATAGAAAAAAGAAACCAGTATTATTGACGTACAAGAACGTGATACACACATATGTATATTTTGATGCAAATTGATATACATACTTATATGCCAAATAATTGAGATAGCTTTTGAGGAGTTGCTACCTATTTATTCAGCTAGCTACCTCAACTTATTCAATTCGGGGAGAAATATTTATGGATAATTTAATCTAAAAAATTTTTATTTTTTTCTCATACTGGCTGTTTTGAATTTATTGATTGAGAAAAATTACCCATTTTCGGAAAAAAAAGAAACCTTTTGCACAACTTACACACAGTGGTCCTGACTGGAATTCTTTGTGTAAAATTTTAAAAAATAAGCAAGGCAATACGATTTTGAAAAAAAAAGAGAAAAATTCAAAGCAACAATAATACATTGCTTCTCTTTCATGACCTCGCTTATTTCTTTTCACTTTAATGAAAAAAAAATGGGGAATAGTAGGGGGACTTCACACCATGGACGTATCAGATTCAATGGAGGAAGGAAATTGTCATTCTGAACATAACTTACTTCTTTTTTCTTTTATGAATTTTCTTGATTTTTTTCATTTTTTATTCGTAAAAATTTGTTTTGGGTTTTTTTCCACACACAGGCCATCTTGAGTTTCCAAGATGGAACTTTTTGTCCGTCAATGAGTTTTTAGAGAAAAGAAAAGAAAAAAAAAAGAAAAGAAAAAACATTTGGCACAACCTACCAACGGTGGTCCTAATTTGAATTCTGAGTGTGAAATAAAGAAAGAAATAAGCAAGGCAAATCAATTTTTAAAGATAATTTATTCAAAGCAATCATAATATTAGGTTTTTCTTTCATGAATTCTCTTATTTCTTTTCATTATTAATTCATAAAAATGTTCTTTGAGGATGGGGAATGTTCTCTACACTGGTCATCTCGAATTTAATGAGGGAAGAAAATTTTCATTAGATACATAACTGATAGCTGTCTTTCTTTCATGAATTTTCTCACTTCTTTTCACTTTCATTTGATAAAAATGTGTTTTTACCCCCATACCGGGGGAGGGAGAGAAAGTGTGCAATTTTAAAAAAAATTTAAAAATGGAAAAAAATAAGAGGATTCATAAAAGAGGAACAAAACTAAACAAATATAATTAGTATTGCTTTAATAGATTTTTGTTATTTTTTTCTTATTGATTTTTACCTTTTCAGCTTTCTCTCGTTCCGTCCCCTACACACTATTTACTTACTTACTTACTGACACAACTGTTCCCATTTATCACCTTTTAAGTGACTTCATGCTGAGAGCGCTTTCATACTGAAGGTAACACACAGCGTTTAGGAAACGGTACAAGCTCATCCGATAAACACGACTTTTTTTAATCGTAGCTGTTATTGGGTCAAAATCATAGATTCTATTAATCCATAAATGGGGTCAGATACTTTAATATAACATCATCTAATCAAATTTTATATGAGTATTATTAATAGTAATTGACAAAAAAGTGGTAAATCAAGCCCAATAAATAGAGAAATGAAATACGCTCTCAAAATTCTAGACTATGTCGCCATGAGGAATCCGGTTCACCAAAAAAAGAGGGTTCGAAATACACTCGCTTCGATATGCTTCTAAATAGAGTCTTTTACGAAAAAATTGTTTTTCACCGAACTTCAGCCAAGATGAGATGTTTCAAATAAATTTTAGGTATTAAGATTCTTTCGTCGTCGAAAGACAAATTTACTGAGAGAAGGAGAAAAATTCGTGTTGTTAAAATGACTGATTGCAGGTGGCAGAAGAACAAAATCCAGAATCCCTTGCAGTCTCTAAAATGAGGCACTGATTGGCCTAGGGTTCCGATCTAACCGACAGTGGAATGCCCCCAGCTGATAGCTAACGAACTGCATTGGGGATAAGGCTATCAACATACCACCAATTTGCCGCTAGGGGTCCATCAGTGGCTTGCGCGCTGGGTTTTGCCAGGGGTCAAAAGTCAAGGGGAACTTTCTTCTCTTCACAGGATCAGTATAAATGCGAGACTCATCCCCTTAACGGGCCAAAAGTGGAAGGAGATATTTTCCTCTTCCTTCAGAATTCAAAATTGAAGGTAAACTTTATTTTCCCCTTTGAGGGACCAGAAGTGAAGGGAAGATTTTTTCCTCCATCAGGAGTCAAAAGTGAAGGGAAACCTTTTCACGTATCTGAGTATGTCAGTATTTTTTTCTACACGAGAAATATTCTACAACGGCCATTTCTCAGGGAATGATGGATTCCGTTTTTTCTTTTTCAAGATGGAGGTATGGTGTCTAGCATTTGATGAATAGGTGTTGATATAAGTGTGGAAACTGTCACTAAATGTTGGAAGGGTTCCTTGGGGGAACCAAGCCACCGGGCTCCCAAATCACTAGCTACAACCATGAATGAAGGGTAACTATTTTACATATGTGGAAGCTTGTCCCTTTTTTTTCTCTCATTAAATATTTCACCTGATGTAGACTGTTACTCTACCAGCACACTAACACACACATACGTATATTTATATATATATATATATATATATATATATATATATATATATATATATATATATATATATATATATATATATACACATACACACACACACACACACACACACACATATATATGTATATATATGTGTGTGTGTGTGTGTGTGTATGTGATCCACAGACAGCTGTTTCGTTGTATTATAACTCTTCAGTGTGGCTATAGACAATCCAATATCCCTTCCAGTACCACTAGGTAGGGTCAAAACCTTCGCTTTAGACTCTGAGGCAAATGTTCTACCTGGAATTAAGGGATATATTCACTTACGCGTGATCCCCCTTCCACCAGAGCTCAATTTTGGAGTTGGAAGAGCATTGCAAAAGTAGCTAATATTAGAAGAGTGCCCCACCTAAGAGTGTTCAACTCTAATATATATATATATATATATATACACACACATATATATATATACACACACACATATATATATATATATATACATATATATATATATATATTATTGAATTATAATAATAATTAATCATTGTCATCCACAGACAGCTCTTTCATCGTATCGCAAGTCTTCAGTTCAGTGAGGCTATTGAAAATCCAGTATATATATATATATATATATATATATATATATATATATATATATATATATATATATTCTCAATTGACTCAATTAGAATGAAAAGTTTTGAGAGAACTTTATGGAGGAGATCTTATTTACCATGTAACTACGATGCTGAAGTGGAACTTGATTTCCCATTTTGTATAAATGTATACATATATCATAATTTTTTGAAAATTTATTTATGTATAATTCTCTAAAGGATGAATTAAGGGGAACTGTCCCCCTATTTAAGGGATCAAAAAGAAGAGAGTTTCTTCCTTCCTTGAAGGGGTCTAGGGTGAAAGGAGACTTTTTCCTCCTTTTTAAGGTAGCAAAGGTGAAAGGAACCCCCACCCCCCAGCATTCAACGGGAAAATTCTAAAGGAAACTTCCTCCCTATAGAGGGAGAGCTTTCCCTCCTTTTAAGAGATACGTAGCCGAGGAAGACAACCCTCGATCGGCTCAAAAGTGAAGGGAGACTTATTTCCTTCTTCAAGGCCTCAAAAGTTGGGGATTTTTTTACCTCTCATGGATCGGATGTGAAAAACTTTTCAATCCTTTCAAGGGATCAAAAACGACAGGAAACCTTTTTTTGCAAATCTGAATGCTTCAGTCTTCTTTTTTTTTCTTTCACTTTTTGAACATTTTACCCGGCGTAGACGGGTACTTCAGCTAGAATGCATATATAAATACAAATAAATCAACGCATTCATTATATATATATATATATATATATATATATATATATATATATATATATATATATATATATATATATATACATATGTGTGTGTGTGTGTGTGTGTGTGTGTGTTGATAGATAGATAGATAGATAGATAGATAGATAGATAGATAGATAGATAGATAGATAGATAAGTGTGCGCATTTGCATGTGGAGAGAGAAAGATAGATAGATAGATAGATAGATAGATAGATAGATAGATAAATGTATTGGTGTAGAGGCACGAGTGACTAAGAGCTGTAGTGACACATATCGGTGGGTGCATTTTGATGAATAAAACAATTTATCTATTATTGAAGGCCGCATTGTAAGTTAATGGAGGTAGAGGAGAATTAAACGTCTGCATTCTAAACGCGCACAAAATCTCTTTATCCACAATAAAACAGAGACGCGATTAATTCAGCATTTGCTCAAATGTGAAAGAGACACAAAAAATATTGCGATAAATGAATGCTTGAATATTTGAGTTGCAGTGAATGAAGAATACGAATAACATATTTCTATGCGTGCGAATTTTGATGATAAAATTTTAAACGTCTTCTTTTTTCCATTGCGACGAAATCCATTGTCGAGTTTCTAATGCAGCGTTTTGATGGAATTGAAATTTCGATTCCTTTGGTTTATTCATAATTGTGAGCTTCAATTGCTTTTATGTATTCAGGTATTTATATATTGTATTTATGTCGTGTATTAAGTATTTTAGATTTTTAAGAGGTGTGTGTCTGTGCATATGTGTCTGTGTGTCTGTACGTGTTTCTCTCTGTGTGTTTGTTAGGGAGGATGTGTGAATTACTGCAGACTAGCAAGGAACACTCATGTTTGAGTCCATGATATTGCATATATGTAGATATAATTGTCCGTGTGCCTCTAAATGAAAATATTTCTGGGAATAGATAGGAAGTTGGAGGGGTGCATAACTGCATGTTTTAATGCCAAATGCGTAAAAAGGCAAGAATATGAAAAACAATCAAAATAGTATAGAGGGGGGGGGGTATGAAAAGAAGTCAGAGGCAACATCAGGGAGAAAAACAGTGTCAATATTGAACTTTGTTTTTCGCAAGTAATTTTAATCCAAGCAACCTTCGATTCCTCATGTATTTTGTCAGTTTTGAGAGCTAATAATTTTGATGTTTTAGGATTGGGGTTCCATTTAACAAAATTGTTATAAGAGCACTACCGGCAGTTATTTAGCTCAATGGTTAGAGCAACGAAACACTAAAGCGGCTGTCCTGTCGGTCGCAGGTTCGAATTCTGTAACAGCCCCATTTTTTTTAATTGTTCATTCTATCTACGCTTTCTACTTCGTGTGATGCATTAATCATGGAACAACAGGGTATCATTTTGAATGAGAGTTCCAATATAGTATAACACAATTCATAATCAATCTGTCGCATCATATCATATCATATCATATCATATATATATATATATATATATATATATATATATATATATATATATATATATATATATATATATATATATATATATATATATATATATATATGTCCACTTTTTAATTCATATATACATATGAGTATATGTTTTCACTGATATAATGTGCTGCTTTCTTATCCCTCATTTGATGTCAGGCATGATTGTCTCTCGTGCACGTTGCATGGTTCTCAGTTTGAAGGCTAATCTTTTGATTAGATCTGTATTTCACCTCCTTAAATGACTATTCGGATTATGCATTTGTTATAGACCCTTACTTTTACTTTTTCTTTCTGTTCTTGAAGATTGAGTTTGTTCTATCGAGTGTGATTCTTCACTTGACTTTCCTTCTTTGTCGACTCTCTTCAGCTCTGCGTTTTCCATTTCGACCGTTGTGTTCTTGTCCTCAACATGTTTATTGTATATGGCATTCATTTTGCTGAGGTTCTTGTGGGGGGGGGGGCTAACTTTCTTGCTTTCTTCGTTTACTTCGTTTAACATTAGCAGCTAAAATAATGTTTCACTCTGATTTGGTTTATAAGATGACAGAATATTTTATATGGTACAAATATATACTAGATATAATTGATACTAAACAATAGAAACGACTGTTTGGGAAAGAGAAAAATATTCCCCGCATTGTTTGTGTTGGAAATAATGGACTTGATTATGTGAATCTACCTAAAAACTTCAATCCCCATGAAATCCTACAAGCTCAAGTTAACTAAAAACAGAGGAGAATAATTCATTTGTAACAAATAGATTGGGACCAACAATACGAAGTAATATTTTCAGTTACAAAAATCAGTATGATCTATAACTGTTAATAATGATGGTTTAATCAATATTCCCGAATGTGAGTGCTGGACCCCATAGAAAACAAAGATCTTGGCCTCAAATTGACAGAGATAGAAGTTTTAGAAAACGTAAAATTTATAGAACTCCACCATAAAAGGTCAGATTATACAGAGGCAAAATGTTTAAATTATGGCAAATGTGTGAATGAAATTGATATATCTGTTGATACATCCATTCTATCTATGATGAATAAATATCGACGAACACAATCTGCATTCGACCTATGAGTAGAAAAATCTCTTAGATTTTTTCAATAAAGAATAAAACGTTTGAAATGTTTCAAGCACTCTATGAGAAAAAAAAACTGGCCCTATCTTTAGAAATCAGCAATTATCAGGCGATATTCAGGAATACTTAGGTATAGTTTCTGTTGTTCAAGCTACTAATCTGTAAGAGACACAATAATCAACGGCTATTGTCTAACGTAAGTATTGTTGGATCGCCATCTTTTACGTATAAAGTATTTACCTACGTGCCAGGTAATATCATTTTTAATGACATTGTATTATGTGAGAACTTTGGACTAAAAGTAAATGGTAAGATGATTAAACTACCAATCATATATTGGATACTAAAATGCATAGGAAAAAAAACAACAAAAGAAACAACCCGTGCTCGTTTTATTGTAGCCTCCAGATTTTGTAGTACTAAACTTCTTAGCGAAGCGGCTTTTAAAGTTATCAAATCAATATAATATCAACTATATGAATTCCATATCAAAAGTAAATTCTGCAGTAGTTCAAATCTCTCCCAGCATAGAGTTCCTTTTTTGTGCTAAGGATGATTCACGTAGGAGCGGATCATTATAAGATATTTATACTGCTCAATAAGGCAATGATCAAGCATAATGATAAACAATATCCATCTATCAATATATATAAGAATATATATATATATATATATATATATATATATATATATATATATATATATATATATATATATATATATATATATATATATTTGTGTATATAATGATTGATAATAGTGTCATCCACAGACAGCTCTTTTGTCGCATTACTATGGACTTGATATCCACGTGAGTGCCGCTAGGCAGGATTGAAACCTTCGTTCCAGACCCGGAGTCCGGTATTTCTACGCAGTACAGGACGGTCGATAGGACCAAATTAAGTGATATGTTTCTTACGCATAATTCACCATCTACCAGAGTGCTCTATTCAAGAGTTAGAAGAGCATTGCATGATTGCTTTTGCAGATACCTAAGAGTGCTCAACCCTCAAAAGGTTGATAACTCTTCAGTAGAGGAGTCAAATTATGGTTAGTAATATTTTGAATTTTCAGTCAGATATTTCGGTTGGATATGTTATGTGACTATTAACCCGAAGAAAATGTCTCTGATTTGTATTAGTGTTCAGGCCAATAATGTCTGTGGTAGGTTTACTATCAAACAGAGTTTAAAAACGATGATAAAGGATTTATTTGTTTCACTTATGGCCAAATACGCGACGGAGGAACACAAACAAATGAGTGTCATCCGTCGTACAGCTTTCTGATCCCAAATCGGTCGATTACAAGAATGGTTTATTTTGATACATTTTGTATCGATATACTACACATTATGATAAAGCACAAAATGAAGTAAAGAGCTACATATGTTATGATACTGCCATAGAATAAAATAACAATATGAATATAAAAATTATAGTTTTAGAGCAGGTGGCGCTCGATCAACCCTACAACACTGGGAAACAATCGTAAAATAACTGTTTTATCTTTAAATCCTTGAAAGAGCTTCATGATAAACAACTCAAGATATCCCCCTCCAAAAAAATTCTACTTACAATACTATTAGAGTTAATCCTGTGTAAAACATGGATACTATTGAAAATCATTTGCAGTTATTAGAGAATAATTGGCATGTATTGAAATACATGGATAAGCAGAGAGTAATCTGTAAGATCTCAAGTTAAAATGGTATTTTAAGTGCTTTGCGACTGAAAAACTTCAGCATCATCTTCAGATCTTGAAGCTACGAAGTTTTCCAGGATCTCTCTCTCTCTCTCTCTCTCTCTCTCTCTCTCTCTCTCTCTCTCTATATATATATATATATATATATATATATATATATATATATATATATATATATATAATGTTTACTTCTACATCCCCTTTATGCGTTTATTCATATATACATATATACGCTAATATATACGTAAATATATATATATTAAATGCAGAGGTAGGACCAGGAAATTAACGTTGCATCGGCGACTATGGACATAAAGTACCAAATAAGAGAGGTGAAGATGTAATGAACTTCGCAACTGCAAACGGGATCAAAATCATGAATACTTTCTTCAAGAGGAAAACCCAATAGAAAATAAACTTGGAAGAACCCCAACCATGAAACCAGTGCCGAAATAGACCACACCCCGGTAGACAAAAGCGACATTCAAGTCTTAAATCAAGTCGATGTTAGCAGCAACGTCAAAATTGTAAGATGTAAAATGCAAATTGATACCAACAAAGAATGATCCACACCAAACTGCAACAACTAAACGTACCAAAAAATCTCATTTGATCCTTCAAGCTTAGCCTGAAAAACAGACACAAAATTCTTACCTAACCAAAAAAGATAAACGACACCAAAATCAACAAATTCAACAAGAAAATAATAACCTCTCTAATTGAAATCCCCATTTTATTCCAACTGGATCATCGGTAATATATCAGATGAAACCAAGAATTTCATGGAAAAGGGCAAAAACTTCAAGCCACCAAAAACAACAGGATAAAAATTTGAAGCAACCAAACTGAATAAAACAACCCAAAAGAAAGAGAAGACAAAAGAAAATACACGACAGCGATCATCAAAACTATTCTCGAAAAAGGTTGAGGCTCCAAAGCTATGAACAAACCTCTCAGCATAAGACAGAAATGAATTATCATTATACTCTTAACAACAGAAAGAGAATGGACCGTCAAATATGACCAAGAATTTCACCAAATACTCAACTCCACAAAACAACGAATGAAATATGCGAAACGCAAGCAATCAGTTCTAAGATTTACACCACAGGGGGTGAAATAAGCCATCAAACAGAATGGGAAGGACCCGTAACCAGAAAGCATCGCCATCAGCTTACTCAAAAAAATGATGTTGGGGTCATGACTAGGAATCTATCTTTTGTAAAGTCCCAGAAGATTGGAACACTACTCTCATAATGCTTTCACATATATATATATATATATATATATATATATAAAGAAATCCGAAACACCTCAATAACTACGGACCAATAAGTCTTCTGGAATGCATTTACAAACTTTTCTCAAAAATCATCACCAAACGAATCACAAAAACATTTGATGAAAACCAACCACATTGGCTTTAGAAGCAGCTACTCGACCATGGATCATCTCTGTTTGATAAATTAACTAAAAGAAGAAGTGGCCGAATACAAAATGCCTCTCGCTGTAGCATTTATCGACTTGAAGAACTCCTTCGACTCGGTGGAAATTCTCATGGTTATTGAGGCTATCTCTGTACAAGGTATAGACCCCGTATACGTCAGAGTACTGCAACACACAGCAGTTCCTTTATCAAGCTACATGAGGACTCAGGGCCCTTGCAGCTCCAAGAATGGCTAAGACAAGGTGATAGAAACTCACTTAAACTCTTCACAGCCTTTCTCGAAATGATCTATAGAAACCTAGACTTGGAAAGTAAAAGAATCAGAATAGACGGCAAATATCTGAGTAATATCAGATTTGCAGAAGACATCATCCTTTTTGCTGAGAGCCAGTGCGACCTCTGACAAATGCTAGAGGATTTGACTGAAGAAAATAAGAAAGGTCATGACCTTTGTTTTGCTGAACATTCATGTCAGAAATAAATACACAACAATCAGAATCGAAAACCCAGAACTGGAGAAAGTAGGCCATATATCGATGACAACAAATCTCCATTAAATGCTCAAAAGAAAAAGGGTTCCAGCGAAGAAAACAGGAGTCCAAGACATTATGGAATCAATTAGAAAACTCAAATGGGAATAAACTGGTCATGTTGTAAAGATGGTAGGTAACCGATGGACATCATGTCTCACCATACGGATTCCCAGAGATCACATGTCCAACTGTGGTCGGCAGGATACAAGATGGGGAGACGAAGTTCAGAAAGTATTTGCTCCACGAAGCCCATGATAAAGAAATCGTGCGAATTCTTGGGAAGGTCTATGCAAATCCACGGACGATAAAAATTGATTTTGATAATGATGATGCATACAGTACTATAAGGGACATCCTCTGTTTTCCTATATATACACACACATGCAAACACACGTACACATTTATAGTATTTCTCACGTCTTTCAACGAAGAGGAATTTTACTAGTAAAGATTTGCTCCAAGTAGGCCCAAGAGCTTACTAAAGTTGTTATTTTTAACACTTGCTTAACAAGTTAGTTGAATCATCATCATCATCATCATCATCATCATCATCATCAGTCTTTTAGCATCCGTCGTTGGACGTAGACCTTTCCTAGGATTTGCCACACTTCCCTATCATGGGTGTCGCGGAGCCAGTACTTCCTGAACCTGTCTAGCTCGTCTCTCCATCTAACATTTTGCCGGCCTAGGTTGCGCATGTGGTCTCGGGGGATCCATGTGGTGAGTCACGATGTCCATCGATTGTCTGCCATTCTTGCAACATGGCCAGCCCACCGCCATTTGAGATTTTTGGTTTAGGATGCTACTTTGCTGCAAGTTAGGGTCGAACCCTGGAATTAAATATCCAAACAAATTCATTCAACTCCACCAATAAATAAATAGATAAACAAATAGATAAAAATAAACAAACAACGAGTAAGTGTTCGGATGTTCCAAGAAAGCCACAAAAGATACCTTGGCCACGAATGCAATCATAAGCAATAAACGCATAATTTATGTTTGCGCAAAGGTTTAATAATAGCAGGACTGTATATTTATACGCAGATGTATACGTGCATACGCTGCATTTCACCAGGAGGGTAACTTGTGAACTTCTCAGGGGTCAGTCTTGCTTTAGTCTTTCTCGGTAGATTTTGAAAGAAGGAAAGCTCTCCATGGCTTTTCTCCCTTGAAAATGGGGACAGCAAAAATTGGCTCCTGATATGACACGGACACCGACGAAGGCACTGTTCAGCTGTTAAGCTGACCCAGCATGCACACACACGTATACACACACACACACACACATACACACACACACACGTTCATACCCAAGTATACGTACACACACGCATATATATATATATACATATATATATATATATATATATATATATATATATATAAACATATATATATATATATATTCCAATATAGCTAAGCACATAATTAATTCTAAATTAGACTAATCCAACATCCCACTTGACACTTCCTATCCAATCGATGAAGAGCAACCTATTTTACTTCCTTTCCTTTTCCTTCTTTCACATACGTAGGCGCATATATGCATGCAGGCGTGACACACCCAGTGTTCACACTCCTAAGAATACAAGAATGTAATAACCATTTAAAATAAATTTCCTTAAGAAAAAAAGGAAGCAGCGTATCAAATTGCTACAGTGCGTTCATAATGTGCTAGTAGCCAAGAACGCATTACACATGCTTATTTCTTATCTTGTTTCTTTTGTATTTCGGTATTTTACGTCGTATTGTCTCGTAATGAAGGTTGGGATATGCGGAAGTGAAGATGCCATAATTTTGTTCTTTCCTCTCGTATTTGGTGTTATTTACCAATTCAAAAAATCCTAATGACTCCAGGTTAAATGTTATAATATTAATATGGATTATTGCACCTTCAAGCAGCTTTCTCACAAGCAAATGTTGAAGTCTTTCTCTAGCTTCCCTGTCGTCATTTAACAAGTTATACTCTTTTTCACTCTTCTTACATTTTATCTCTCTTTCTCTCTTAATTTTATCAACTCAATCAATGATACAATAAATCATTAACTAGCTCCCCTCTCTGTATCTGTCTGTCTGTCTGTCTGTCTTCCCTCCCTTCGTCTTTCTTTCTCTCTTTCTATCCAACTATTTCGCTCACTCATTAAAAAATTGCTGAGTTTCAACGGAGTTCTGTTTTTTCTATACTCAAATGCTTCATTCAGCAATACGTTTGTATAAAAATGGGTTATGTACAAATTTGTCTTATCATTCTACGTCGGGGTAAATATTCCAACTATTTAAGTTGCGAAAAAAAAATTACCCAAGCAAAGGACCCCAGTTAACCCTGCTATTTTACCCATAACAGTTAGATTTTTCTTGTAAACTCATGAAATGAGATGACATGTATACTAGATGGAAAGTAAGATTCCACTTTGGCTAAATAGTTACATCGTGAATAGAGATCCCCCCTCTAGATCCCTTGAAACTCTTATATACGGATAGCCGAAAACTCCTCTACACCGGGTAAAATATTAAAGGAGTAAAAAAAAAAAAAGAAATAAAGCTTTCAGACGAGAAAAAATTTCCCTTTTGATCGCATAAAGGTGAAAAATAATGAAATTAAATGCATAAAAATACGGAAAATAAGAAGACATGTATATGTTCTACTCCGGCATAATAGTTTTATGGTAAATAGAAGCCATCTCTAAAATCAAAACTTTTTACTTTAAAATCCTTCCGTAAGTCTCTTGAGTATGCATGGTAAATTTGGTTGTGCATTGATCGAAGCCTATATTTCTCTATATGAAAATGATTTCCAGTGCAAGGAAATTCACGGATGAACTGCAAAACTGAAATTTAAAAAAGTTATTAATACAAATATGACAAATAACCCAACTGATGTTATAGGCTACACAAAAGCTGGGTCCATCGATTTTGTTGAAAAAAAAAATACATTTAAAAATCATAAGCATTGAATTCATTTATGACCCTGACAGCGACTGCAAATAACATCTACCACCTTGGATATTTGATAAAAAGCGACATGTGTCGAAAACAAGTGTGAATCTTGTAAGCTATCAATTTTATCATGATAATCTTAGCGTTATTAACAGGAAAAAAGATCGCTATTCGTATTATTGGGTGAAATATTGTAACATTATTTTCAATTTTGACTAGTTTTTACCTTCTCAATTTTCAACAGCTTTTTATCACAACTTTGAGTTGGACCGTCATTCTATGGTAACGATTAAACAGTGTAACCAAATATAGAGAGTTAGTCCACGGTAAAAATCGGTCCGATTCTAAGTTGTGATAAAAAGCAACTGGAAGTTAGGATGAGGGTAAAAACTTGCTAGAATTAATAATCATGCAACACTACTTCATCCAATAAACTGTGGCCAAATGGTAAAGGCTACCAGCTGTATTCTGAATACCCTTTGGTTGAAACATGTGAGTTCGATTCTTACCGTGGTTTTACTGTCTATATTCTATTACGCTGTCTAATCGTCGCTGTAAACTTACGATCCGATTGAAAGTTATGATGAAAGTATAAACTAGTCGAACTTAATAAGACAAGTTATTGGTGTAGAAAATATAAAACCAATGGAGACCGTAAAGTATAAACTAGTTAACATTTTTAATACAATTAACTATGTGAGTTTTCTATGGGAAACTTTCGCCTAATCGACCCAAATTCAAATATTTCACCGAAAATACGAAAAAAAAATTTAGATATAAACATTGGCCCCCATCGATGTTGAAATTCGAATCGATACAAAAGACTATTTTTTTCGGTTGGTCTTGAATAGAAAAAAAGGAATACAGAAAAATAAATATTTTTGTTGCTTTTTCGACAATAGTTTAAATACCTACCCTAACAGGTGGATTGCTATCCAAAAAAGGAATTTATAAAATGAATAGATGGATGGAAATCAGATGTTTAATTTGAGTTGTTTTAAAAATTGTTAGAAAAAGGGAGGCTGATGCTGAAAAGGAGGATGCAGAATCAAAAATAAGGTGAGGAGATTATATAAAATTAAGGTGCTAATGTTAAAAGGGGAATGATATTAAAGAGAATTTATAGGGACCCAAGATTAAAAAGAGGACATAGATATTTTTAATAAGATGAGTTAATCTCCAAAAAGAGGGGGATGAATGTAAAAAAGATTGGGCTAATATTTGGAAAAAGTAAAATGTTTAAAAAAGGAGATATACTGTTATAAAAGGTGGCTAAGGTTCAAAAAGGGGCTGGTGATCGAAAGGGGCGTTAGGGGGCGTGGGTTGATTTTGAGAAAAGTGAGACTTATGTTCAAAAAGTGTGTAAGAGGGGCATTAATGTGGAAAATGGAAAAAAAAGGTAGCCCTCGATTTTGACGCTTAAAAGTGACTCAAAAGTTCCTCATTGA
Source organism: Thysanoteuthis rhombus (assembly GCA_963457665.1). Taxonomy (NCBI): domain Eukaryota; kingdom Metazoa; phylum Mollusca; class Cephalopoda; order Oegopsida; family Thysanoteuthidae; genus Thysanoteuthis; species Thysanoteuthis major. The sequence continues at coordinate 44,915,892 of OY735200.1, read as the reverse complement.
TTTCGATTCATAAAAGAGTAAAATAGTTGTCCCTTGGATGTTGACATTTCAAAAGTTAAAAAAAATCAATTTTGACTACTGAAATAACAAAGAGAAACATAACCGCTTAAAATGAAAATAAAATCACTCTCAATTATGACCTTAAAGTTGAAAAAAGTCCCCTTATCTGAAAAGGAAAAAAAATTCCCTTTTCGATTTTTATCCAAAAATAGGAAACATCCCCCTTTTCGATTTTGATTCTTAAAAGTGATATAAAAATCCCACTCAATTCTGACTTCTAAAAGGAAAAAAAAGTTGCTACACAATTTTGTCACCTTAAATTGAAAAAATAGAATTCCCCTATTGACATTTGAACGTAATAATAATACACCTCGATTTTTCCCTTGAAAGTGGAAAAATCTCTTTCTTGATTTTAACACCTAAAAGGGGAAAAATCTTCTTTGATTTTGTCCCCTCAAATTGAAAGAGTTTCCACTCAATTTTGACCCCTGAAAATAAAGAGAGAATTTCACCTTAGACATTGACCCCCGAAATGAACAACAACAAAAAAAATCCCATGGATTGTGATCTTAAAATTGAAAAATGAAAGTTCCCTCCATATAATTTGCAAAACCTCCCATTCCCTAATTTCTTACACACACACACACACACACACACACACACACACACACACACACACACATATATATATATATATACCATTAAATACAGCCAAGTATTTGATATGAAAAAGAAACCCTGATGAATGACTTAATGGATGGGTATATTGAGGAAGAAACTGCCAAGAATGTCTCTTCTGGAATGAAGCCAACAAATAGAATCAATTAATTTGCTTACGATACATGATTCAACGCACATTGCATACGAGAAAATCCAATGCCTGTTGGTAAAACATTTGTCGGATTCCGGTGGGGCAACATATTATATTGGGCGATGCCGTCAACCCGTTCTAACCATGGATTCCAACAGAGCAAGCATCTTTTGTCTACTCAGTAACGAAACAACGGAGCAGGGAGCCGGTTGATATAAGTGGGGTCTCGGAGAGCTGGGAGAAAGTACGGAAGGTTATCGGTGTAAGACAGTGGCTGGTAGATATGTATCTGGTTAGATGCCAATAAGGTAGGTAAATATCAAGTGGGTAACAGAAGCCCACAAAAATATATGGATTAATACCCAGTTTAGCTTAGACTGGCACTATATGACATTTTGAATGCCTAAACCCACTTGTAAAGGCTTGTGCGACTGTATCTCCAATAGCAACGGATGTTAGAAGATAGATATAAATGGTCATACATAAACGGATTAAAATATTTCCTTATTACTAAGTAAGCAGAAGACATTGATTGAAAGATATTTAAAAAATGAATATTGAAGGTTTGAAATTTTATGGACTTATTGCCAATAGTAGCAAAGATTTTTTTTAACAACCTATACAAGGTCTGTCCGAAAATTAGCCGGCCATTTAGGAAATCTCCGGGCTATTCAGTCAGTAGTGAGACGCCACTGCGTGAGCTTGTGTCTGTTGCAGCTGACGCATTCATAATCACCAAGCGAGTAAGTTCTTTCCATGTCATGCAGTTTTTAAACAAAACATCGTACCATCTAGACCTGTCACGTTCCTTTAACAATTTAGATGTCGCCTACGACTTTCAGCTTTTGAAAAAGCTAAATCGTTGCTGAAAGATATTTAAGACCATGAATGAGATTAAGGATGATGGCGAGAAGACTTTGCAGACAGTTTTGAGAAACTAGAAGGGACACTTGGATAACTGTGTGAGGTCCCAAGGCACCATGTCCAAGATTAGGTTATTTTTTCCATAATATCAAAATAGAAGTGTATTTATATTTTTAGCACACACCAAGTCACAGAACCCATTTGGTCAGGGGGTCTGTACCATTCGCAGTTTCTTCCAATCAAGTTGCCTCCTAGATAGTCTAAATTAGCTGAACTTTGGTACTGGTTTATTTGGGACCAACGGGCAATTTTTGCATACACCAGACTATGAAAAAGTGTCCTTATGCTGACTACGGCTGCAACCGTTCCTGCTTAGAAAACTGACCATCCACCATACCTCAAAGATTGTTGATTGAGCTGGAAGTTGATACTGGAGACTTTTTGACCGAGGCACAACTTTTGTAAACATTGAAATATGAAATGTGCCTTTACGCTGTCAACGGATTCAACTGTTCGTTCTTAGAAAACTGACCTCCTATATTAAGCACAGAAACTTTAAAACAGTCAATTCTAAGTATACTAAAAATTAGGATGTATAGAAATGATTTAGAATATTTCCTCTAAAATGTGTTATAGGTGCTTGAAATTAGATTTAGCCAAATAAATTGATATGAACAGAAGTGTTACGATACAATGAAGAGGTTGATGTTGAATTTGAGGTGTAATGTTAAAGAAAAGGAGAGTAATATTAAGAAAAAAAGGGGCTACTCCCCAAAAGGTGTTATGTTTAAAAGTGGGAGCTATTGTTAAAAAAAATGGACCAATAACAGAGGAAAAAAAATCTTAAATTTTGACTTCCAGGAAAGAAAAATTAAAGTTCCCCGTCGATTTTGTTCCCCTAAATTGAAATTTTTCTCTTGATTTTGATCCATGAAAGGGAAAGACGATTTTGAACCCTAAAATAGACGAAAAATCTTCATCTCGATTTTGGTCCTCCCTGCACTTGACTTTGACTCCGAAAGTGAAAGAAATCCGTTGGTATCCGGCCCTTAAAATTGAAGAAAAATCTTCTTTCTCGTTTTCAGACGCTAAAAGTATAGAAAAATCCTTTCGAAATTTACCCCTGAACGTGGAAAAATCTTCATCTTAATTTCGAGCCCTAAAGTAAAAGATGAAAGTTTCCCTTAGATTTTAAAAAAAAGTAAAACTAATTCGCTCTGATTCTCATCCATAAAATGAACAAAAAAATCTCCTTCACCTCAATTTCGAACCTTAAGAGTGGACAAAAAATCCCCATCGCTAATTTGGACCCTTAAAAGTAAAAAAAAAAAGAAATCATGTGCACCTCGACTCTTAAAAGTTGAAAAAAATTACTCCTACATTTAGACTCCTAAAGGTAAAGAAAAATAAATTCTCCACGGTTTTGACCGATAAAAGTGAGGGAAAAAGTCTTTGGATTTCGAACTAGCGAAAATAAAAAGCATACTCCCTTGATTTTGACCTCACAAAATGTCCCCTTGATTTTGCAACACAAAAAAATCGCTGGGATTCATCCCCCGAAATAAATTTAAAAAATGTTCCCCTACAATTGCGACTCCTAAAAGAATAAGAATTAATCTACGATTTTGCTCCCCCAAAAGTAAAAAAAAATGAAAGTCCCACTCTGATGTTTTGACAAAAAAGAAAAAAAATCTTCCAACTCAATTTTGACCCGTAAAAGTGAAAAAAACAAATCTCTCCCACCTCATAAGGATATAACCTTCCCCATTTTGATCCCTAAAAATAAAAAGAAATTCCTTGGGTTTTGACCCCAGAACTTGGCCAAAATTTGCCCTTCGATTTTGACCCCTGACAGTGGAAAAAAAATTATTTCCCTCGATTTTAACTCCAAAAAGTGAACAAAAATTTATTTTGGATTTTGACTCCGATATGTACAATAAATTACCCTTCGTTTTTGACCGTTAAAGGTTTTTAAAAAAATCCCCCACTGTGAGAGAAAGAGAAGATAAGAAAAAAAATTCATGATCCCGACCCTCCGAAGAATGCAAATCCCTTATCGATTACAACCCTTAAAACTGTACCCCAACAAAAATGTATCATCGGCGTGATGATTGATGGGTCATTGAGAATTTGGACAAATCACTCACCCATAGCTACCACCTAGACGGAAGTAACAGCGAAAAGCGGTTGCGTCTATTTTGAGCCTTGATAGAGAACTGTCACACAAATATAGTAGCATTAAAAAAGTTGTTAATATCAATATTATTTTCATATTTGACGAGCATATTTGAAGAGTTCAAGTTCTAATTGACCTACATACTATCAAAGGAGAAAGAATCGATAGTATGTGTAGTTACAAATACATAGATGCATATATATACACACGTATATACATATATGTGTGTGTGTGTGTGTGTGTGTGTGTGCATATTTATAATTCAATTTTACAAGCAATAACTGGTATAACTTCCTACATATCTTCCTCAAATTGCATATTCATGCATTCGCCTTTATACACATACACACACACAGGCATACACACACACGCACGCACACATGCACACACATACACACACACAGGAACATTGGTATTGAGATCAAGTAATCTGTCTTTCTTTTAATCGGACCAAAAATTGATCAAAACAATTTATTCACTAGCAAAAACAGTGTCCTCCTCAATCCTTACTTCTTGAAAGACATTGTAAGTGTATGATAAGTTGGTCAAAAATGTTCTGTTGAATTGTAAGTAAGCTGTACTCGTGGATTTT
>OY735200.1:44871449-44906449 GCA_963457665.1 Thysanoteuthis rhombus | reverse complement strand
TGCCATGATGAGCTATTCCATTTCTCTCTTCAGGTTTCTTTCGCATAGTCATATAAATCATCCACTCTTTGTATTTGTCTCTTGAATCCTTCGTGTAGTTTTTCATTCCGTTCCCATTTTTCTTTCTTTGTTTGGTTGTTTTGTTGTTTCCTTTTTCGCAATTTCCTGAGGTACTTTTTATAATATCTTCACTAGTTGCTTGCACATACTTTTCTCATCCTGTTTTGGCCTCTCAGACACAGTCTTTTATGCTAATGAGTCCTCAGCTGCCTTTTTCCCCTTCACATACAGTCCATCTGTGTCATCTCTTGGGTATTTAGCCTTGTGCATAAGCTTCCTCGTTCGTCGGTCAGTTCATTGAAGGTTTACCTTTGTCCATTCAAGAACTAGATCCGTGTATCTCACTATCGATATTGCCCATGTGTCGATTCCTTTTTATCTGATTTCCGTTATTTAGCTTGGTTTCTAATATTCTCCTTATCTTCGGAAGATATTTCTTTAAAATTTTATTTTTCATTTTTTTCCGTTTTATCGCGTCCCATTCGAGTACTCCTATGAATTCAGATCGGTTTTGTGGGGTTAATGCAATGATTTTGTTGTTGTCCGGTAAGTTGATTCCTTCTGACAGTGAGCTTTTTTCTGCATATCACCCTTAGTGCGAATCCTTCAATTCCCAGCTCTATCCCAATGTCATCATTGCATTCTTTCATGTTGTTGAACAACATTTCAAACTCTTCCCTGTTCTTTGCAAATAGCTTCATGTCGTCCATGTAAATGGCGTGGTTGATTTTTCCCTTTGTTTTGGACAATTGGTATCCTTTGCCGTTTTTCAAGATTCTCTTTAGTGGTGTCATGTTTGGTACAAATAATAGTGGGGACTTAGATTCCTCCCGAAAAATCTTTTATTCAGACTTACCTCCGCTAATTTTTCCTCTTGCAATTCTGAAGTCTACTTTCAAGTTTTTTCATGGAGTTGGCTATGAATCTCATTACTGGTTTGCTAGTCATGGATACCCGGTGGCATTCAAGTATCAATTTATGTGGGATCATGCTGTGTGATTTTTCGTTGTTAATCCATCTCACTACAACATTTTTCTTCTTTTCTTTACTTCTTTTACAATCATTTGGTCAATGTAGAGCAAGTTATTTGCACTTTTGGTTCCTTTCCTGCACCCTTTCTGTTTTTCGTTCCATGGAAATATTTTTCCCTCTTCTATCTGTCTGGTCAGGATTTTCCACATTCAATGTAAGCGTGTGATTTGTCTAAAATTATCTGCCCAGTTCCCCTTTTCAGCGTTCTTTTAGGTGATGTTGGTTCTGTTTTAGTCATTCAGTCTTGGACCTTGCCTTCATTTAGGCAACTTTGAAGATGATGGATCAGTCTGTCATATAGCGCGTCGAATTTCTTATACTAATGTCTCTCGATCCCGTCAGGTGCTGGTGCTTCGCTGCTGGCTCTTTTTAAAAATATGTTTGTTTTTGCTCATCCATTCTTTTTTTTAATTATTATCCAACCATTGTCTTTCACTTTCATATATATTATATTCTTTTGCTAGTTTTCTTTGTTGTATTTCTTCCGTTGTGGTGAGTACGTCTTTTCGTCTTATATTATATTCATCCAGGTCTTACACGTGGTCTGTTCACGTGAATCAGAATGGCTTCCTTTAAACGTTTGCTCATCAAAGCTGCAGCATGAGAGGAATGAGGGACGCAATAGTCACATGGGGATTCAAAATCGAAAGTTTATTTTTCTTCTTCGAAAATACACCAAGTCTTCAACCGAAGACTTAACAAAATCCTCACTCACAGAGAGAGAGAGAGAGAGAGAGAGAGAGAGAGAGAGAGAGAGAGAGAGAAAGCTAGCAAGCTTTTCGAGAACGAGGAAAGGAGAGTGAGAGTCTTTCTACTGCCAGCGGCCAGGGTCAGGGGCGACCGTACGTGTCTGCTTGCTTGTCTACTCTGTGTGTTCTGCTCTTCTGATGACTATTATTTAGTCACCCATTTTTTTTTTTAAAGGTAAGGGTTTTTTTCTATCAATATCTCTTTTACTGAATCAACGTGCCTTCTTCTTTTACTTGATATCGGAACAAGATGATCATCAATCAATTCCTTTTCTATTTTCCCTTTGCTTTCCTTCGTTTCTCGCGTGACTAAACTTACAATCTATCTTTTTTACTTCCACTATAAGAAACCTTATACATCGCCCCTTTTCTATTTATTTCTGCTAATGTCTTTTCAATTAGATAGCTGTGACTGGATATCTATTTGCTGGGGTTTCAAGCGACCACACTTTATCTTGTCAATAAATCTACTTATGATGTTTCTATAGACCTTTTGGTGCCTGAAAAAGGTTACCCTGCAACTTCTTATTTTTGGTCAAGTATTTTAGCATACTTCACCAATACCCACACCAGAAGTGTCTTTAACAATACAATGCTAGTTAAAAATAGCATAAAATATTCAAGAATTAAATCAAATATAAAATTAAAGAGTCCCATCAGCCTTTGTATTGTAACACATGGACGTTGTATTTTTCAATAATCCTTCCTCTCTCTGAAGTTGAGAGATCAGTTTTCTAATCTCATTTCCCAGGTGGATTTTTGTCGCAGTTAATCGGGTTTTCTCCTTGTGTTCTGAAAGTGTCTGTTGACATTTTTGCGTCAGCGTAGATCAGGTTGTAGACTTCTGTTATATTGTTACTTTCAATGTATTGTAAGACGCAGTTGACACGCTCAATAATTCTTCTTCTTCTTCTTCTTCTTCTTCTTCTTCTTCTTCTTCTTCTTCTTCTTATTATTATTATTATTATTATTATTATTATTATTATTATTATTACAGAAAAAATGATTTCATCTTTAACGAGAGGGGTTGTAAATTTATGTTGTCGGGCTGTGATAATCTTTGGAGTCATGGTGTGGCGATAGATATCGTAGGAGAATTCTGTTTTCATGCCTGCATTTTGATATGAGCCCTTGTCTTTTTTTGAAGCAGTCTATGCTGCTGGTAGAAAGTGATTATGGCAATTTTCTCTCCCAATCGCAGTTTGCAATTTTGTGAAGTGTCGCTGAGAGCTTTTCCAATGTCACATGTTATTTCTGGCGTGTTTTGCTTTAGTTTCCGAGATCCGATGAAATGAAGCACGAACAATAGTTTGTGCAAAACGACGTGTTACGTATCTCAACAATTAATTTACCGAAGTTCCCCAACATCATATATATAAGGAGTGCCCTAACAGGAGTAGCAGTTGTATACGATGTCACCCATGAATGAGTATATATTTCCAAAAGTTCAATTTTCTTTTAAACCAAAGTTAGCAAGGTATAATTATTTGTTGTGGAAGATGACACAATCAAAACGTATATTATCAGATACCATTTAAGAATAAGGTTAGCACTATTTAAACTCTGTTATCAAAAATATGATTATGCTCCTGTCTAAATGAGTACACTCCAACCATAAAGGATTATTTAAAATCATTATTTGGTATGACAGCCTTTTTACCATTACTGCTTGTATCAAACACATTTTGCTCCTTTAGAAACTGTTTTTCAGCAGAGTGTTTGGGATCAGTGGCATGATGGAACACGTTTCCTCTCCCCGAACGTTTGAGTGCAAACTGCATCTTTTCTTTAATGTATTTGTGTAACTTTCAGTATTCGTAATTCTGTCGATGAAATGCAGCTTACCAGTGCAATTAGAGTGCAATTACTCGATTGGCCTTGCAAAACCAATTGAACACTCGTGGAATGTGAAAAAACAAAAAGTAAAAGAAAACGGTGACAATCCAACAAAACATATATGAAAAATGGATGCTGTGGGTGTGGGAAACATTCTACTAGTTATTCGTGTAAATTTAGTGAAGTGAAAGTCGTCAAGATTGCAAGCAGTAACAGAAAATAAAGGCTGTCACACCAGATGCTGATTAAAGAGAAGAAAATCGTAGGTGTGTACTCATTTTTGGACGGTAACACAGTAACATATTTTCGGCTTCAGAATTTAAATGTTGTACTGTTTATTAAATGAATATTACCTGATGATATCCATTTTGATTTCGTCATATTTGATGTGGAATAATAAAATCCGACGAGAATTAACCTTGATTCATGATAATATAAAAGAAAGACATATAAAGAAAAAACAAAACTAGAAGAAGGAATATATGGTTCAACCCTCCTAACCAATATAAGTAAGGTATTTATTAAATTAATCGAATAGCATTCCCCCCCCAGACATCTGCTACACAAAATGAAAAATAGAAAAGAATGTAAAAATTAGCCTTTGTTGTATGCAAAATATGGCAAAAATGATTGACGTATATAACCGAAAGAAAAATAGGAAGCACAAACACGCACACACACACAAGAGAAAGAAATAAAGTTCACAACAGCAGGAAAAAAAATACCCATCAGACAATCAATGTTTAAAAAACAATACAGTTTTTAATGCTGTAGATTCTACAAAAGATGATCAAAATGGAATAGAAATATATATCAGTGCATCTAATTAAAAGTGATCAAAGTTCTATGTCTAAGCTACAACATATTGAACTTTCAGCTCTCTACGTCTATCTTTAGGGGCTGTAGAGTAAAAGAAAACGAACCAATGCTAAATTCGTGAAATAAACGTTACCAGTTCAGCGTTTTAGTTGACTGTACTTTATATATATATATATATATATATATATATATATATATATATATATATATATATATATATATATATATATAAATATATATATATATATATATATATATATATATATATATATATATAACTGTGTGTATGTGTGTGCCTACATCACTTATTGTATGATTTTATGTGCGAGAAGTTCAGTTTCATTCGTTTCATAGTTTTCTCTCAGAAATGAACGACTGTTTATTCGTATTTATGTTTTTTGAAGGGAAACAACTCTTGACCAAATAAAAGATACATAACATAGAAGAAAAGATTATGAAAATGAGAGAAATAATAACAATAATAATAATAATAATAATAATAATAATAATAATAATAATAATAATGATGATGATGATGATGATAATAACAATAATAATGATACATTAGAATTCAGATTATAGTTATAAATTAACAATATCTATAGAAACAATTACATATGTGTGTGTGTGTGTTTGTATGAGTATATCAGTGTGCATGTGTATGTGTTTGATAAGTAGATGTATGTCTAGATTGGGTCTGAAACAAATGAGTAAATAAAGAGTTAGAAAAAATAAAACAAAAAGAAATTTCAAAAAGAAATAGCTTTAGAATAAGCTCCTGCAAACAACCAATAACAAATGCAGGGAAGATGTAAATGGCGCTTATTCAAAACATATCAAGTGAAAAAATAAGCAAATCAGTAACAAATAAATAAATGATTTTCCAGAAAGACAGTAGGCGGTAACAAGGCCGAAAAATGACACTTACATATTACTGAAACAAACAGAATTTACTTTCAGAAATTTTACAAACATATCATCTTAACGTAATGTAAATTTAGAACCAAATGATAAAATAATTTTGATAAAATGATTTTTTCCAAACTAAAAATTTAAAATAACTACCGAAAGCAAATAACGTTCAAACCTATGAGTAAACAATAAATACAGAAAGAAATTCCCATTAAGATAAAGCCAAATGAGAAATAAAGCAAAGAAAAATATGGCAGAAAATTAAATCTAACCACAACGGCTGCCAGACGAACTCATCCAATCCCATCTACACATTCATGGTTTGAGGTACGCATGCGTACTGATAAAAATTTTCGCACTACTCCCGACAAGTGCTTTGAAAAAAAACAAAAAAGAAAAACTACAGAAACTCAACACAACCGTAATTGCAACTTGAGTAACGTAGGTTTAATTGTTCATCATCCTCATATTTTGTTTTTGATGTTATTGCATTAGCAAAATATACGTGTAATATTATTTCTATTATCAGTAATGCTCAATCTCACGTGGTATTGTTACATTAATATTCTCATCATTATTACTATCATCATAATCATCATCACCCAAAAAGTATAACAGTTATTATTGCTATCATCATTTTCATCATCAATATTTGCAGTTTTACCGTTTGTATTATCACAAGTCTCACCATTAAAAGTTGTAGAATAGTTAACGATGTTATCATGATCAGCACTTTTATTCATCATCATCATTATCTATATTATACCATTATTATAGGTAGCATTATCATCATTATTATCATCGTTAGCGATAACTTTATTATCATCATCATTATCATTAGTAGCTGCAGTATTACAGATAATATTATCGTCATTATTTTTATTATGATTATTGGAATTTTGTTCGATTTTATCATTATCGTCATTATGATTATCATTATCATCATCATATTCATCGTTTCTATCATTGTTATTATTACAACATCATCACCGTTATTATTATCATTATTAGTATCATCACCATTGTTATTATTATTATCATCATTATCATTATTATTATAATTATTGGTATTATCATCATTATTATCATTATTATCACTACTACCCATAACAGTCCGATTTAAAAACTGTTGCTGGACTTAGGTTATATATATATATATATATATATATATATATATATATATATATATATATATATATATATATATATATATTCCTAATCTATGTATCTATCCAAACCTCGCCCATCCCTTATCGTTCATAGTAGAAACTTGGAATATTGCTTATACAAACTCCCCCCAATGAGAAGGAAAAACGTTTCATTTGTTTTCTGAAAATTAACCCCTGAAAAAGTTTTTTTTCAATGTTGATTTCAATATGCAATATAGGTTTATGCTAAATTGGTCACTAGTCTGTGCCCGCTTTTTCAGTGTTCTCAGCTCAGCAAAAGGCGAGAGAAGTAATTTATTAATTCATCATCCTCTTTTCAAACTTTTTGATTGATCATTCCCAACACAGCATATACGGGTGGTGTTGACTCATAATTTCTTTTGGAATGCTAGTTATTATTATTTTTGAATAACCAAGTCAACCAAATGTGGCAGACGCTTCAATCCATTTTTATATGTGCCTGGGTTTTTGTGGTCCTGGCCATACTGCTTCGTTTGCAGTACTGTAAACTGGCATCAGTGCTCCACTAAATCCCCTATATATATATTTTCATTTTTGGGGGAAAAAATTTTTTTTTTTGACCTTGTGGTGGCCTTATTTTGACGAGTTCAAAAATAACTTATAAAATATCTAAAATATAGTTTAGAACATCTAGATTCCCCAGAATCTGGATGTTTCAAAACTATATTTTATCATTTTAGAATTATATTTTTAGATATTTCCAGTGATGTCATAAATAGAATTCATCCTGACCATATTTGTTCTTTATTTGAATTTTTTTATGACTTCAAACTTTGATGCTACGATTGATCAATTATTGACAGCGATGGTGAGTAGTTATTATTATTATTATTATTATTATTATTATTATTATTATTATTATTATTATTATTATTATTATTATTATTATTATCATTATTATTATTATCATTACCGTCAGTATCATCATCATTATTATTGTTTTTCATAATTGATAATATTCATAATATCACCACACTCATTAATCGTACAAACAGTTTTATTATCACTTCGCCATTCTTTTTCCTGAAACGTACTACTCATCAATATTGATGGTACAACTCTGAAAGGAAGGCTTAAGACTTTCAGCGATGACCACCGGATATCTAGTGAGGAAGTACAAACCACAGCACTCCCGTTGACTGCAGGAATGCTGGGAAAGGGGCTGGATACTTGAGTAAATTTGCTGTCAGTCAGTCCCCAGCAATGACCATTAGACATCTGATGTAAATAATAATAATAATAATAATAATAATAATAATAATAATAATAATAATAATAATAATAATAATAATAATAATAATGGAAGTCTTCCCGGGAGACTGTCTGTATCCAATACTATTTGTTCTATCCACGATACCACTCAACAGAATCCTGAAAACATCAAAGGATACCAATTCTCTAAAGCAAAAGGAGAATTTATCCGCTTAATGCACATGGATGATATAAAACTATTTGCAAAGAACAGGGAAGAGTTCAAAATGTTCTTCAACAAAATAATGGAGTACAGTGAAGATATTGGAAAAGAAAAATGTGCACTAATGGTAATGCACAAAGGAAGGCTCGTAGCGGGAGAAGAAATCGAACTCCCAGAAAGCAAAAAGAATATAGCATTGACCACAAGAAGACCGATTAAAATAGCTGGGAGTTCTTGAATGTAACGCAATACAACGGGAAGAAATGAAGGAGAAAATAAAAAGAGAATACCTGAAGAAAATATTAGAGATCAAACTAAACAACAGGAGCCTGATAAAAGGAATGAACACATGGGCTGAATCTGTAGTAAGATACACAGAACCATTCCTTGGATGGACAGAAGAAGAACTCCAGTCAATGGACCGACGAACGGGAAAGCTTTTAACAATGCACAAGGCCTTACACCCCAGAGACGACATGGATAGACTGTACATGAAAAGAAAAGAAGGTCGCAGAGGACTTATCAGCATAGAGGAATGTGTCCAAAGGGCCAGAACAAGTCGAGAAAGTGGGTGCAAGCAAACAATGAAGACATTATAAAGAGCACCAGAAATAACTCATCGTCGAAGAAGTTGAAAACGATGGAGCAGCACAGTGAAGACGAGAGATCATGGGCATGGCTACAAAACGGAAACCTGAAGAGAGAAACGAAATCGCTCATTATGGCAGCCCAAAACAAATGCATCAGAACAAACTATACCAAAACAAAAATCGACAGAATACAGACAAACAGCAAATGCTGTCTATGTGGGGAAAGGGATGAGACCGTAAACCACATAACTAGTGAATGTAGTCAACTAGCCCAAAAGGAATGTAAACGCAGACACAAAAGAGTAGCAACAGTGACTGAAAACTGAGCGAAGAAATAAGATTTCACCATACGAAAAAGTGGTTGCAACAAAAACTGGAGTCGATTCTGGAAAATGGAAATCACAAATTACTGGAAATTTTGTCTGACCACCTCATCAAAATAAGAAACCAGCCCTAGTGATTGTGGACAAGAAGAGGAGAACATACCAAATAATAGACGTAGCCGTGCCAGCAGATCACAGAGTAAATAGGAAAGACAGTGAAAAAACTGGAAAAATACAAGGACTTGGCAAGATAGCTGAAGAATGTATGGTACATAAAAGTCAGGATAGTGCCAGTAATAGTAAGTGCACTCGGAGCCGTACCGAAGGCACTGAAATAATAATAATAATAATAATAATAATAATAATAATAATAATAATAATAATAATAATAATATGCATTGCATTAACGGGGTTTGCCACAACATGAAGTAAAATGATTTGTTTTTTAGTATCATACCCCTTGACAAAAAAGAAAATGGAAACATGGATTAGATACATTGATAGACGGATATGGACAGAACAAATATGAGTAAATTTGCTTACGTATGAATCTGTCAATTTTCATATCGTTACATTTAAAAATTATAGTTCATATCTATGTTATATATATATATATATATATATATATATATATATATATATATATATATATATATATCGTCAGTTTTCTCATTTAGAGTCTTATTCAGGCTATATATATGTTTATAAATATAAATGCGTATGTGAGCTTTTAAATAACTGAGTATATTTTTGTATGAAATATGTATGCTGTGTATATATAAATATAACTATGTGAATGTATATTCGCGAGTATTTCTTTTTCTTTTTTTTCTTTTCAAGTTGTATATTTCTTTAACTTTTTAAATTTATTCTCGGTTTTCTCCCTTCATTATTTCCCTCAAAATTATGAATTTTGGTTTTATCGTAAAATTTTATTTCTGAAAATAAAAATATTATCATTGTTTTATTAATATCATTATTCTTTTTTTCAGCTTATCGAACAATCTTTTCTTTGTTACATTTAATTCCAACATCTTTATTTTTTGATAACTTTATTAATTCCTTTTTCGAATACTTCTATTTCATTTACTAATTTAGAAATTTTATTCATTAATATTTACTTTCTTGATGATCGCTGTTTCCTACTTTTTAAGATGTAATTTTGTTTTTCATTTTTAATAATTGATTATTATTTTTTGTGAATTTGTTACCAGGAATGTAGTCTGTACAATCAAGTAATTTCATTATTAGAATTTTATTTAAGGGGATCAATGGATTTTGGTGAGGAATTTTTCGGAAATTAACAAAGTATTGATTTTAGTAAAATGTGTTTTTCTCCAAAAAAATATGTTTATTGATTTTTATATCTACGAACTTTATTTCTGGATAATTCTACAAAGGGAAAAGGAAAAGATGGAAAAAAAAAAGAAAGAAAGAGAGGAAGAAAGAAAAAGGGAGGATCTTTTGAAGAAAAATAAACATTAAAAAACATGGCTAAGGAAGAGAGATTGGGATGGGAAGCTGAATATTTATGGCGAAAAAAAAAAAGATTAGAAAGAGATAATGAGGGACTAAACGGTGTAGAGTGGAATTAAAAAGCATATTAAGGACAAAGAAATGGGCGGGAATTATTGACAGAATAAAGATCAGAACGAATATATAAAGAGAGTTAGAAAGAGATGGAAAGGGAAAGACGGTGAGAGAGCAGGGAAAGGTGGAAAGAAAATAATGAAAGACTGATAGATAGATAGACAGACAGACAGACAGACAGATAGAGAGAGAGAGAGAGAGAGAGAGAGAGAGAGAGAGAAAGAGAGAGAGAGAGAGAGAAGCAGACAGATAGGCAAGATAGAGAGAGGAATCGAGGAGAATTTCAAGTTTCATGAAGTGAGGTGAAAAAGGAAGGGAAAATAAAGGTTAGGGAGAATCCAGTCTTCTAATAAAAAATGAAATATATAATGGTGAATGTTGAAAGAGGTGAATAGTCGGGAAGTGACGTAAATAATGGAGAGAAAGAACAAAGTTGATATTTGAAGAAAGAAAGAAACAAACAAACAAAGAAATAAACAGACAGGGGAGATTTGCCACAGAAATAGCAAAAAGAATTAGAGGAATAATGAGTGAGGGTAAATAGGGAGAGAGGAGAAAAAAGAAAGAAAAAAGAAAAGAAGAGAGTTGCAACTGAAATAGAATAAACGAGGATATGTATAAGAATACAAGGGAAAAAGGAAGTGAGAAAGAGAGAAAGCATAAAGGAATGAAATGAAGAAGAGGAAATAGAAGTGAGAACATGAGGTCAGGAAAAGACAAAGGAAATTCAAGGTGAGTTTGAACTCTCTCTGATTGATAATGGTTGGCTAGACTAGCTTGCAAGCCATCGTTTCAAGCTAAGCGTTCATGAATCAGCAGCTGCAGAAGCAGCGGCCGTTATAAGTCCGCTGCTGGAAAAACACCTTTCCGATTTTTATTCAATGACGAGCGTGATTGCACTAATCACTGTTATGTCTTACCGGCATATGTTTCTACTCCGTCTCTCCATCTTCTGTCTGATCTTTTCCAACTGCCTTTATTATCCCGCAGGCACCAATCGGTTAGCCTTTGGCTTCATCTGTTTCGTATTCCTCTCGTTAGGTACCCTGACCATCCCAATCTGCGTTACTTAATTACTTGCACGATATTCTTAACGCTGGTCCACTCTCAGATCAATGTTGCTATTTTCCGATTGCTATGATTCATTCCTAATATTGCTTTTTCTAATTACCTCTGTACTATTCTGAAATGGTTTTTGAGTGGTTATATAATTTTCCAGGTTTTGCACTTGTACGTCATACATGATATTATGCATCGAAAATATACCAAATATACTCTTTCAAGCATATAGGCAATTTACTTTTCAGTATATGTTTATTCATACCGAATGCTTCCAATTTGGTCGTTTTGCGCCGTCTTAAGTAAATGGGACCAAAGTAAATATATTCCTCAACTTCTTCCAAGGCCCCATCGTAGATTCTTAGGGTCATTTTCAGGACTTCATTATTGGACATTGATTTTTCTTATTTTTTGCTGATCTTTAATTCAATTTTTTGGCTTTCTCTATCTAGATCACTCAACATATTTTGTAGATCCTGTACAGTTTCTGACATCAATGCAATATCATCACAGTACTTTAAATTGTTCAAATATTCTCCATCTATATTTATTCCCATGTTATCCAAGTCTGTTTTCGAAAGGTATTTGTATATGTATTCACACACATACATGTATATATGTATGTGCCAACGTGCGCGCGCGCGAGAGAGAGAGAGAGAGAGAGAGAGAGGGAGAGAGTATTTATGTGTGTGTGCATGTATACTTAACAAGGACAATAGAAAGATGAAAACCTTTTGGTTGGTTGAGGCAACAACAAAAATGTCCAAGGAAAATAATCCAAGTTTATTCTAAAATGTTCTTATATCCGTTTGGCCTTTTCTCTATTTTCGAAAAATTTCAGAATGTATTGGGACCCAGAACGACAAACAAACAGATAGATGGATTGATAGATTAATTCAGTAGTGAATAATAACCACATTGGCCGAACATTATTCAGGGGAAATTACAAATGAAAAATCCAGTGGATATCTACGGGTCAGGCTAGAGATTTATTTATCCATCCTTAAATTCAAATAAGTGGATAGATAGATAGATAGATAGATAAATGCATAGGTAAATTAGGAGATGTACAGAGGAAGAGGAGAGAAACACAGTGAATGGATGTAAAAGGGAAACATGACCGACCGATAGATAAATAGAACAATGAAAAAGAAATATCTGTGCGAGAGAGAGAGAGAGAGAGAGAGAGAGAGAGAGAGAGAGAGAGAGAGAAAGAGAGAGAGAGAGATTGGGTGAGAGAGAGAGAGAGAATGAGTAAATGTGTAAGGACATAAGCAGGAAAAGGTGAGGCAAAACAAAGAACCGTATATGAAATCGGAACTTCAATATAACTAGTACTAAAAACAATCAAGAGTGAATGTGACAGAAAATTGAAATCAATAAATGAATACAGTTTTCAAGGAAAATATATGCACTCAGTGTAGAAGAATATCCTATACGTTTCAAAAACTATGTTTTAACATCTTTATACATCTTCAAGATAGACAGAAGTTGGACCGATTTTTTTAAAAAAATTCTGTTCATAACTTTTCATCGTTCTCTCTTGTTTGAATATTTCTAAGAAATATTTCTGTTTGGTCCAAATTCCGTCTGTTTCAAAGCAGTATGAGGATTTTAAAATTAACTCTTTAGAACGTATCGGGTACATTTTATACTCTCTATATCTATCCTGAATATTTTGCAAGACAAATATGTTAAGAGCAAAAGAAGCGAAGTTACAGAAAAGCAAAACATAGAAATAAGGTCGGGTTCTTAACGATCAGAGGAATTAAAGGAAACAAAATTAAAGAAAGAGGAAAAAATAGATAATGATGAGTAAAATGTAGGAGGGAAAGGGGGGGGATTAAAATGCAAGGTATGAAATATAGGGGAGCCGGATTTCGAATAAAATAAGAGTCAAGAAGGGGAGAGAGAAATAAGGAAAAGGATGGAGAGAGAAAGAATTGGATAAAAGTAGAAGAAAGGATCAAACGTACGCAGAGAGAGTGAGAGCGAGAGTGCAAAAATGGATGGAGAAAAATATCGAGAAAGTCATCTAGAGAAATGGAAGTCGGAGAAGTAAATGATAAAAACAACGTATACATGTGTGAGTGTGAATGAGAGAGAGAGAGAGAGGGGGGGAGAAAGATGGAGCGGGAGAGAAAGGGGAAAAAGAGAGAAAGACTCAAGATAAACATGTAAAGAAGATGAATAGAAGAAACAAAGGAAAAAGAATGATGGCAGAAAAGGAGAATAAAGAAAGAACCAAACAAAAGGAGAATGAAAATTAGGAGAAGAAAGAAAGGAGAAAGAAGTAAGAATAAACGGATGAAAAAGACAAAGGGAAGAAAATGTATGAAAGGAACAAAGAAAAGAAAGATCAAAAGAAAGTAAGAGAGAAAAAATGAAAGAAAGAAAGAAAGAAAAATCAGAAGATACGAACAAACAAACCAGTGAGTAAACCTATCCACACAAAGGAAAATAAAGATACAGAGAAGAAGAAAAATAAAAATGAAAGAAACAAAGAAAAGGAAAGAAAATGAAGGAAGGAAAAAGACAAATAAACAAATAAAGAAGAAAAAAACAAAGGGCAGGAGAATGGAAACATGGAGAAGGAAGGAAGAAAGGAAGAAAGAAACAAAGAAAAGTGCTACAAACAAACAAACGAACGAAAGAAAGAAGAAATGTGACAGAATCACACGGAAGACGATTAAAAATAGAGAGAGAAGTTTGAAAGGAACAAGGAAAGACGAATGATGGAATGAATGTACGGAGACAAAAAGAGGGAGGAAAGTAAAGAAAGGATAAGAACATGGCGTTTATTGTATTTTGCTAAAATCATTGTTTCAAAAATTGAGAGCTTTTCATCCAGATTCAAACGAGTCAAAACTCTTCGTAAGTCAGACCCCATAACGAACGGTATATTTCTTTTTGTCCGATGTTCAATACTATATCAAACTCCAACCATTCGCTCAGTATATCGTTAATTACTGACCATAACTTGGTACGGTACAATACTACAAGTGCAGGGCTGTTATTGGAAGAGCCTTAAACAATGATACAATAGATAATGCTAGAAACTATTGAGGCGCTCGACGTTTCGTGATGGTTAACGAACACATCCCATGAACAAATTTGTAGTTTGCTTGCAATTTGTCGAGAACCTTTCATCGTGGATAAGCAATCTCGTCTTTAATTGAACCACTGCAGAAGTTCTTTGATTTGGAATAATAATTTGTTTTAATACAAGATTTTTTTCTTTACAATCTTACATTGATCCAATGTTTAGCTTAGTGAAATTGAATGTCTTTTGTACAATTCAGTTATATTCTGGTCATGCATCTCACCATCAGAGTTCCTGTCTTCACTGAGTGATATATATATAGTGACAGGGGAAGCATTGGAATTCTTGCAGGATATTCATTTAATATACTTGATTTAATATACTTACATTCATTTATCACACACACACATCTCCCCCCACTCTCTCTCTCACTCTCTCTCTCTCTCTCTCTCTCTCTCTCTCTCTCTATATATATATATATATATATATATATATATATATATGCACAGTAGAAATCAGGGACGCAATATGATATATAATATCGGATGTGTGATGGGTTTATTTCATAAAGTGCTTGATACATGCAGCATTAATCATTTAGTTGATTTACTCCATTATATATATATATGAGAGTGAAATGACGAATTTGGAAGACTTTTTGAGAAAAAATTATTATCTCATTTCAATGTTTCATTCTTTTTCGGAATTTTGACAAGAATGGAGAAGATACAGAGAATTTGTGATTTTTAAGTACATTATGATTTTGGGGAAGGGAAGGTGGTCGTTAATTGAGTGGCTGGGTGTTTTGTGTGTCGTTTGTTTGACATATATATTATGACCCATGTTCTTGCAGGTGTACAAGTAGGTAGCTTTGTTGATATCATGAATGTATGTGTGTGTGTGATTTGAGTGTATAAATTAAATCATACTCACAGAACAAAGGATGAAGTGTACATAACACATGCATACACATACATACATATATGCATATGCATGTATGCATATATATATATACACACACACACACACACACACGCATATATATATATATATATAGATATATATAAATATATATATATACCCATCTTTTCATCGTGATTTTTAAGGTATTTATAAAATCTGTTCTGTATTTTAGCTGTAATGGATGGCAATGCTATGTTCCATAGCCTTACCGATTTTCGAGGAAACTTCAGAGATGTAGCTCCAATATGATACGAGACAAGAGTGACATGCTATTCAGCTCAGATATCTATTAAAGCCACGGAAAGAAAGTGTAGAGGAGAAACGTTGCCGATGAAAGGTCCAAGAATAAAGCGGACTCTTGAATGGAAACACTTCCTTAGCAACAAAGACCAGCTGGTTTATGTTTTCTTGGAAGAAATCATCACCCATGATTTCTTTGCAAAGGATCTAAAAGAGAGGAAGATAAATCATTCCATGTGCTATTGAATCCATGGTTTATAAATACCAAAATTATAATTAGAAATACTAATTGAAAGCTTTTAAACTATATTTGAACATTTAGAACTCGAATTTGACAGCTCTGTTTTAGGTTATTGTGACCAACAAAACTAACAAAAAAAAAGGCATTCGAGCTCCATGCAAAGAACCAACGAACTTCTGTGTAGAGACAGGAAGTCTTCGAAATGAGATCGACCCAAGGAGAAACTAACACAAGGACCATCTTGTACGCTGCACATGCCAAAAAGAAAAGGCTACAAAGTTCTTAGTCTAGACAATGATATGTTCCTCATTCTGTTGCATTGTGTATCATAGTTGAAGGTCAGAGTGCTCTTTCATACTGAGACGGGTAACTTCCGAAGAACGTCACCGAACTCCTGTCAAAATCTGGCGGTTAGTTTGTGAATTATGAATTATAGGTCTAATCAACCCAAAAATTTGTTCTCGAGATCTTGCATGATATCCGGTATTCCTGTCAATTTTGGTCAAGATTGACCAAACAGTTTCTGAGCAATGAATTTTAGGACAAGTTGATGTGATGCAAGGGAGATAACCATACGCATCCGTTCCAAAAAATAATATTTGATATCCGTACATGCTATTCGGTATTCCAGTTAATTTCGGTCCAGATCGGCCGGGTAGTTTCCAAGTTATGAATTTTAGGACAATTATATACGATGCAGTCACAAGATCGGTCACAAAATCTAAATTCGATAATTAAGATACTTATCAATAAATTCTCCCATTATACATAGGAATTCTCGTAAGAAAGTATTTTTTTCAAGTGAGCATGAACGCTGCTAGATACAAAATAGGGGACAATGTTAGTATTAATTCACATTTGACCCCTAAAAAAAAAAGGAAGGTTCCCTCAACACTTTGTACTCCTGAAACAGAAAAATGCCCCCTTTCACTTTTGACTGAAAACAAAAACAAAGGTGTTATCAGAATATGGAGTCAGGTAAAGAAAACAATTCAAAAAGACGTGTTCAAAATATGAGGTGAGATAAAAAAAAATCACAAAAAATCTCAAGAAAGTGTTACATGAGAATGATTCCTGGAGAGGAAAACTTTTCCTCAAAAAGGTATGGGCAGAACGAAACGTTCTCTGATGATATAAAGATAGTGTCTATAGTTTTTGAGAAGGGTCAACAACATTTAAAGAGTTTTTTTTGTTTCGGACGATTGAACTCGTTTTGTTGTTTGTATTGTCAACACGACTTCTCGGCCGATCCATTTTTTCAGGCTTTCTTAAGGTGTACTATCCGAACGCGATGTTGGTAAACAGAATTATCAATGATAGTGATAAACAAAATATTCAAATGGCGGCCACGCTACAACGTAGGATTCAGGTAATGTCGATTTCCCCTCCTTTCCTTGTTAGGCCTGCATTTCCATACTTTGTCCCTGTTGAATAGTGGAGGCCACATTGGGTTGAACTCTGCACTTGTCTGACATACATTCGGTCGACGTGTTCACTGCTGACAATGAAATTGGACGACTCACTATATTTAGAGAGAGAAAGGTGAACAATTCCCTCTCTGGGAAGAAGCTCCTATCGTAGTCAAAGAACGTCACAGAGACTAGCATGTTTTCCACTAAAATAATTTCTGCTTTTACTACATGTTAGCGTTATTTTAGGTTTCATGTAATATTACGTGTACTTCGGTAAATCATGTTTGTGGGAATGCTAACAGAATTTCCCCATATGAATTAATGTTCATTGATTCTACGCTCTGCGCCTTTCCGACTGGCGCCAGGGTTCGATAGGATTGCTCTATTTATTTTTTACTCTTTCTTCTTTTCTCTCCCTCTACCCATTTATCTCTCTCTCTCACACACTCTCTCTATCTCTCTCTATCTCTCTCCTATTCTGATCTCATTGGGGCGTCCTCATCCCCCTGTAATAGGTTTTATCCGTCAGTTGGTCTGTTCCCATATTGTTTCTGAGCTGTTTCAAGTCATATATATACATGGAACTTGGAAGGAAGGTGTCCCTTTATTTGACGTCTAAAATTATCTCCCACTCAGGGTCACGTGACATGGCAATAATGAAGTATAAACTATGTTCTAAAATCGACTCAGCTGTTTCAAGTCAGATTTGATTGAAACTTGATAGGAAGGCGTTCCTTGATAAGAATCTTCTCATCTGAGACTATATTCTAATGATCTAGCGATGATGGAATAAACTTTACAGTTGACACCACTTTGAACTTTCGGTTCGTGTTAAATGGTATATTTTAATTTTGCCTGAACCCTTTTCTCAACGCAAAACATTTTGACATGTTTTATCTTTTTACCGATTCCTCTTGTTCCTTGCTATAGCAATTTACCTTTTATTGCATAAAATAACATATCCCAATTAGGGCAAACTGATTATAGATGATTGCTATGTTTAGCACAAGACTGCAAGGAGCTCATTGGATGCCCTGCGCTTATGACTTGTGCTAGACTACGGTAAGTTTGATAAATACCTACAAAGTTTCGTTGGGTACCAGGCCAGATGGGAACAAATGGTGGTGAGAAGCTTTTGTTTCACAAGTATCCCAAGTGAACGTTAAATGTGTGCCTTTGAAATCTGCATTCAAATCATTTTTTCATGGGCAGCATTCAAAAATACGCTGCAATTTTACTGAGCAAGCAGGCTTGCAAATTGATTATGTCTGGCGGGCGAGATAACTGTGACTGGCCCACTGGAGGTAGCTTTTTTCAAGGCAGGCACACAAGCAAACATACTTTAATTAGGAAAGTGGTTCATTACAAGTGAGTTCAATATTAACTTCGTTGAGTTGTTCCCATACAATGTCTCTTTTTCCAAATGACAAACAATCAGTAGTTTATCATTTCTCTCTTTTTCTCTCTCTCTCTCTCTCAGTTCAACTCTTTCATTAATATTATGATCTTTCTCCCTCTCGCATTTTCCTACTGGAAACCTTTTATTTCTTGATAACTGAGACATCTACTGCAAACATCAGCACACAAACACTCTCTATCACACTCACACACACACACACACACACACACACACACACACACACACACATATATATATATATATATGAGTTATCACACCGTATATCTGTCTGTCTATCTGTCATGCAACAGAAATCATCTAAACGTGAGTGTAACCAAATCGAATGTTGCATGTGTACTTTAGGGGAAGTAAAGCAAAACGTTTGAGAAATTTTAAAAAGGTTTTAGACGTGATTTCTGTTTATGATATGATTATAATGCTGTACTGGACCTGTTTAATATACATACATACATACATACATATACGCATCTTCTAACTTTATATGTTTCTATGTAAAGATGCAGACGGACGTACTATCGTGATTCTCCTTTAAAGAGACGTTTGAACTCTATAGCCAGCTCGGATATCTATCAATAACAATGTTAACGTCCTGTGGTTCAACTTCTCAGGTATACTGTCGGAATGCTCCTTCAAAGGGGCAGAAGACTCCATAGCTAGCTCTGGTATCTGCATGGAGAAGGAACCTCTGTCAAACGTACGACCCCGGGGCTCATTTCCTATTCCTGTCACGTCAGTAGAACAAAGGATGCAAACCCTTGCCTCTTGGTTTTGGGTTTTTTGGATCGACTGTGCACACATTGCACTTCATCTTAAAACTTCATGGCACTAATTAAAGGGTTATTTTGCATACATGGCCAGCAGTCTAAGGATCTCATGAACTCCCGAAGTCGTTATCCAGGAACAAACAGAAGCCATTGTGTTGTAGCCTTGCATTCTAATAGTGCCAAATTATTAGGCAACCACTGCAGGATTATTGATTTATGAGTTGTAATAGTGACTAATTGCAGGCTGAGAAGAATTCTATCGTCACATAGCTTGGAAAAGGCAGCACAGCTGTTGAAATAGAAAAATATTTAGCAAAAACCCCCAAACAGAAAAGACATACGCCAAAAACTTTGGTATATCAGGTAGAAGATTAGATTAGGACACGTCCATGGTAATGACAACCGGGAGAAGTGACTCGAACTAAGAGTATTGCCAGCGAAAAAAAAACAAAAACAAAACAGCCTCGAGTAGCAAACTATGTTCGAGGATGTTGATTGAAGTAATGTGTCCAAATAATTTTCCGCTATGTTGTAAAATGTGCCTGATATTCAACAGCCTTTGGAGTTTAGACTCAAGATAAACGTCTGAAATGGACTAATACGTATTTGAAAACTAACTTAAATATTTTTTTTTTGCCGTCGAGCACATAACTACCCTTGATGGACTGGATGGGCGGAGTGCAGAATAGTTAGCAACGGAAAAGCAATTCTCTATATAACTAAAGCGTCAGCAAGGCAGTCAAAGGGTTACGTTTTGGGCTGGAATTGTTATGTACCGGATGGAGAAAAAATAACTCCCCAGATAATTTTGAAGGAAAATTTCCAGTCGTAGTTTATGAACAAGCCTCTTGGCTTAAGTACAAAATCAGAAATAGCAAATTAATGGACCGGTCACTATTTCCTCCAGATCTCAACCCAATTGAAAATCTCTTGAACATCTTCAAGAGGGAGATGTACGAAGATGAGCGCCTATTTGCAACCAAAGAAAACTCATGGCAAGTTATTGTGACAAGTGCAGAAGCTATAACAGATGGAAATTTTTTTTAAAATCATACCTTAAAAAAGTTTTTAATGGTTGATCGACTGATATCTGTCATTTGGGTTTGCAAGGATCTCACATTCCAAAATATGTGATTTTTATTAGATCTTTGGTTTTTAAAATTGCATTGCATTGATTTATAGGCTTCAGTATTCCATGTAAATGAGTTTTTATAGCTTGTCTGATCTTTGTTCATTATAACCGTCTGTCATTTAATGATTTAATCAATGTATGATAAATGTTTTACTGTGAATTCTCTCCATGGTCAATGATTTGGCACGATAAACATTGAGGATTTGCAAAAAACACTTATACTTGACCACCTGTACATTTAAATTCAATATTCTTTGGTATTGCACGATAGTGCTTCGCGAATATTTGTGTGAAGAATTATTGAATTTCTTATGTAGAAGAATTAAGAAGAATTAAAGAGAAAAGGTATCTACATTATAATATGGCACGTACTATAAAATACAGAAATTGCAGTCATCATGTTCGGTTGGAACAGAAGTGCAAGTAGAGTTTGACCTTACAGCAACCTGGCTTTTTGCATTTATATTCATATGATAGGAGTTATATTCAAAATCTTTATTGATGCAGTCTTTACGATCTCCTTTCGACATCTGATGTTGGATTCCATGTGAATGAAAATCTCTGAATTCTTTACTACTCTTACCAAACAAAATCTAGCATTTAATAGAGTGTATTTTAAGTTATTTACATAATTTATTACATTTACATGCATGATGTTAATAAATTATATGAAATAAGAGAATTTATCAGAAGTAAAATCGAATGTAAGGGAAGATAATAAATATAAGCCGTGCTTCCATCTGCACATAAAACAGCAGAAATCAATCATTTTTGTGTATAAAAGGATATATTTGAATTGACTAAGTATTGGCCGAATGAGAGGAGAATACGATGTGTCAATCCCCATCAGAAATGGAGACAAGAAGACCTGCCTTCTTCAAAAATCAACATTCAAAATTTTAGTTAGGGATCGATTACCTACCTCTTGCTTTCTGAAAAAATCCACAACAAACTCACTCACCAATTGGCTAAGGACTATATATGTATATTCAGTTATGTATATACCAAATGAGACTGATTTGCATGTAATTTTGCCTTTTTATCTACGAAGTAAATCGGCAGTTCTAACGCCTTTTTTGAGCAGATAACTGATCCGAAGAGGAAGAGGTTCGAGAGAGAGAGAGAGAGAGAGAGAGAGAGAGAGAGAGAGAGAGAGGGAGAGTGAGTGAGAGAGAGAGGGGAGAGACAGAGTTCATAACAAAAAAGCTGTTATTTTAATAAGAGGGATGAGAAGATAAGAATTATTTTTTAATGTCACACTAAGTCATATTTCTTTTTTGAAAATCAATTTTAGAGATAAAAACAATACAAAAGAAAGAAAGAAAGAAAAAACAGGAAAGAAGTAAAAGAAAGCAGACTAAACAATGTTTATAACCAATTTATAAACTATGTATATATATAAAAAAACTTTTTTTCTTCGTCAATGAATTACGTGGCATTTCGGGCGATATTTTTCCTATTTTTGATACCATGATAATTTGTATTCGTTTATGATGTTTCAATTAACTTGAAGATTAACTTGAAGAATCAATTGGAAACAAATATTTTTGAATATCATTATTATTTTTTATTACAGAAACAAATGTTGAAAAATGCTGTCAAAAATTGTGTATACAGCGTCTCAGGTTTTGAACAGAATCTGTTCTTGTTTCTTGTTCCTTTTTGGGCGCTATCTAAATAAATGAATGATGTATTTGGTGGTGACTACTGAGATAGTTCCAAACACTCTCAAGGATACTTCATCTCCAGAAATTGACCATCAATCATTACTAAGGGTACCCATCCCACCCACCAAAATATAAAAATTTGTTATACAATGGAATGCTACCGGTGAATTCTCATAAAATTGAATATCAGATAGTGACTATATTTTCTTGAGAATGGTAGGATATGTCAATATGCAACCATTACACAAAATATCAATCAAGCATACACCTATGCAATGAAATGAAAAAAAAATGTTTCATTGCATTTTTATAGTTGTTGAAGATAAGGTGTGGTCAGCAATCAAAAGCTATTATTAGGTGTGGATAATTTCCGGTTGAATACCACACCAAATGTCTTTTACACGAGTTTAGTTACAGAAAGCACAAAAATGATCAGTCAAATATCAACCAAATATCCTTTGAAATAAAAAGAAAAATGACAAGAAAAACAAAGAATGCATATGAAAGTTTGATGTGTTATATCTTATACTTTCTGTCTCTATTGCAGTTTCGTGTTTGGCTTTCATCTAATTTGCCTTTCATCAACTCATTATATACACTTAATCATTGAAATTCTCGAGTGACAAAGTTTCAAAAGTTCCCAACTTCGTGTGAGTGGGGGTTGTAAATAAGGGTAATCTGAGAGATTAGAGTAAGAATTCAAAAAGCTTCATACCAAATGGAAGCATTCACATTTACAAAAGTTTTTTAACGATGAAAAAATCCTGAAAATTTTGAAGTTTTTGGCTTTCAA
The DNA here is from genome assembly GCA_963457665.1 of Thysanoteuthis rhombus. NCBI lineage: Eukaryota > Metazoa > Mollusca > Cephalopoda > Oegopsida > Thysanoteuthidae > Thysanoteuthis > Thysanoteuthis major. The sequence continues at coordinate 44,883,200 of OY735200.1, read as the reverse complement.
CCTCGACAGTGTCATCATGTATCTACCTCCCATCCCAACGGGTCGACTATGAATGTTGTTTTTAAGGTAGGCATGTATAAATAACGAAATACATAATGTTCCTACCCTTCATTTTCCTTTACACTTTGGCTTCGTGAATTTTGTTCAATATGAGATTTATCCAATTCTCTCTCTCTCTCTCTCTCTCTCTCTCTCTCTCTCTCTCTCTCTCTCTCTCTCTCTCTCTCTCACACACACACACACACACACACACAAACGTTCACTTTTTCTGTTAGTGGGGAAATGGTTACAAAGATAGCTTGGTTGACTATTACTCAAGTTCAATTTTTTACTGCACTTGTGGCCTTTTGCTAGACTAAGCTAAGCTATTGAATATCTTGGCACAATAATTATTCATTAAGCTATGCTTAGTCTGGCACTAGGCCAGAGTTTACTTACGGTTTCCCGTATTCCTAAGCGTTGACCCAACATTTATTAGGTTTGATGCTGCCTAACATTGATGATTCAACTCTAAAATACATACATAGTATATACAGAATGTAAGCATTTTTCTTGAATTCAACTTTTTAATGATAACGAAATACAAGAACAACAAACTAATAATTCATTGTCTAAATGATAAAACATTGTCAGCGACAAAGAGAAGAAAATTGAAGCCTGATTAAATGTCTTTAAAATTATTCTCGAATTTTATAGTTTTTCTCGCGTTACATTTTAATAATTATTCATGAATCAAAATGTTTGATGTTTGTTTTTAACAATCAATATTCTAAAACTAATTTCCTGTTCAAATTTCACCAGACTTATTCTATTTTGAAATTTCAGCACTACTAGACAGTATGTATGTAATTGATTAATAATTCTGTATTTTTATTTTTTTACCGTCGTTATACACTCTCCGCCCACCACACACACACACTCACACACACACACACACACACACACAAACTCACACACATACACACACACGCACACACACCCATGTTATATCGGTGTCTGGCTGTACATTTCCCGCTTTCACTCTACTTGTCATCATCACGTTATGTTTTCGATGTTTAGTCAATCATCCCTTTCAAACTTGCCTTGTTACTTACAATACTTTCCTCCCTTCACTCATCTACCCTCTTCTGATCTCGCACTGCATCGTGTATCTGGTTCTTGTATTTTACCTAGTAGTAAGCGCATCTTGTATGAGCGAGGCGAACTGCAAACACGTGCATCTTGACGCTGATAAGGAAAATCAAATTTGCGTGTGTAAGCGCTTGATAGTTGGAATAAGCGAGTGCATATGTTTCTGCCGGTGTGAAATCTTATGTACAATTGTATACATTGATCTAAGTTCTAGCTTATATGAAGGAGGATAAAGGATTTCATTTAGCAAAAAATCAATCCACAGTTAAAAATCACGGGGTTAGATAAACGCCTTTGATTAAATTTTGGCTGTTATCGCAATAGTTGTTAAGGTGTGGAAAGATAGCATTCGTTCAATCTAAGTCCATATTTGCAAATGAAAGAACCGAATTCTTGATTTCTCCCCAGGGTTTTTTTCTGGGGGTGTCATTATTACCCTCACATTTGTCTGGCTTAAGGATATTCTATATAGAACGCTGGTCTTCGTATGAGGATGTTTAGATACATAAGACTTACTATTTCAGGGTGTTTGAACAGCACGCCAAAACCGAATGTAGTATGGACTTTTGCCGTTACCCTTTGTGAGCAGCATACTAACACCTTGTTCACACCGTCTCGTACAACTTTGAAGGACACAGGGGCTACTAGTTTTAAGATAAGTAAATTCTTTTTGTCAAATACCTCGAATTGTTTGCATTTTCGAATTCTCCAGACTTCCGTGATCAGATTCCTCGCATATATATGTATATATTCCTTATATGAACGCACGTGTGTACGTATGCATATTATATATGTTTGTGTGTGTGTGTGTCTGTGTTTTGCATTTATACGCATAAATTTATGTAAATATTTTTACACACAAGACAGATATGCGTACCGAGTATTTAAAAAGACATGTATACTTCAATATTGATATATGAGTGCTTGCATGTGTATGTAAGATATATATATAATGCGCTTACCCAGAAGACATACACACAGACACACACACACACACATATATATATATATATATATATATATATATATATATATATATATATATATATATATATATATATATATATATACTCTTCATAAACGTATATATGTTTGTGTTTACGTGGATGGGTATAAGCGATAAGTTTAACAAAGGGTCTAATAATATTTGCACTCATAACTGCCTGGGCGATTGGTACAAGAGAGTGTTCCTTCCAAGGCACCAATTCCTTTCTTCATTGATGATTGTGACATGCCAGAGACATGACATATATAAATGTGTGTGGTTGTGTCTGTGTGTGTGAGTCTGTGTGTGTGGCTGTGTGTAAGTACCATTAATATACATATATATATATATATGTATATATGTATATATATATACATATATATATATATATATATATATATGTATATATATATATATATATATATATATATATATATATATATATATATATATATATATATATATATATATATATATATAACCAATAAGGATAGCTACATGCATGTTAGGTAAACATAGTTTTATTATTTTAATATACAACTTGATAGATCTATATAAATCTTGTGTTAAACCGAAACTGGACCATACACTGAAAATTTATCCAGCCACAAGAATACGTATATATATATATATATATATATATATATATATATATAATCAAGCAAACAGTGTAAAGTCATAAATGATCAACTTAGACTCGAGTATATACAGTGATATTGTACGTGAGTTTTATTTACAACGTGTTTTTTGGTTCTCATCGACTCTCCCACCGAGGGCAGCGAGTTGGCTGGTGAAAAACTTCTACTCATCATGTTAAACAATTGATTCTCACAGTGAAACGTATCGTTTTTCCTAATAGGATTCAAATAATGGTAGGGCTTGCTTTTTGAAAGTTCTCTTGACGCCCTTCCTCGAAAGAAGGCGGAAAGAGAAAATAGCTTTCAACTTTTCCTTGTAGCGGGCCATCATAGATGTGCACATTTCTCTGGTCATTTTTTTTATAACGCAGTCTCCTGGATCTCCCACCAACACGAGCTCCTAGGACTCAGCCTGAATTTTGTCCTCATTATTTTGGAGTGGGAATTCTAGAAAAAAATTCCTCATAATGGTAACTAATATAGCTTACGAAAGGCTTTCATAGTAACTCTTCATTTTCAGATAGAGGGAAAACCAGTATATCCGTGAATTTTTCTCAGGGATTAATAAGTTGATATTAATGAAAATTCCAATTTCAGTATGAAACCGCTATATATATATATATATATATATATATATATATATATATATATATATATAGAGAGAGAGAGAGAGAGAGAGGGGATGAGAAGGAGGAAGAGATCCACAAACCTGACCAAATTTGTTACAGGTTCTCAAAAGTGAGGATAACACGTCTTTTTGAATGCAAGCCCAGAAATTCAGCCGTCGGAATCGAGTCTTTTCTCAAGGCTCAACCATCGACTTCTGGAACTGATAAGAAATACACAATTATTACCACCGTGTAGTATATATAATAAATAGATAGATTGATTTATAGATAGATATATAGATAAATGGATTATATTGATTGATAGATGAATAGACAGATGTAAATGGGATGATATGAATTTATCTATAGATAGATAAACAGACAGATAGATATGGATAGAATAAAATAGATTGATATCTATCTAGATATATACTTTTGTATGATAACTTGTTTGAAACATTGAGTTGTCGAACCATTGAATTACTGAAGTTGAAGTATTTCCAAGGCATCATAAGGTTGTGATCCATGCCCAATTCTAAGATATCATTAAGTTTTTCACAAAACTTCATTCGTAGAGTATCCAATGAGAAACCAGAAAAGTGTGGACATACCTTCAGCGTTTCTTCACGCAGCTATTTTCTTTAAATAATGTTATATAGGATGCATTTTTCGTCATTTCCAGCGACTAACGGAAGGCTATTACTCAGATAGAGGAAAGTGATGAAATTGTGTAGTAACTTCTGAGCTAGTTGGAGAGCTGTCAAAAATTAAGACAAGGAAAAGAAACCTCGACACATAATTATATGCCTGAAATTAATCCATGTTTTTTTGGACTATTTTTAATGGATGTAATATGTTTCAGCCGATGCATTCTTCAGCGTCCGTCAAGTGCAGAATTCATTCTGAAGAAAAGTTATCTACGACAGATATTACTTGATATTGATGTTATAGATTCCTGTAGGTAGAGTCTAAAGGAACCTATCTGTATGAATATGATAAAAGAATGCACCAACCACGCCAGAATCGATTTTAATACGATTTAGGTACATAAGATCAATGGAAAAAGAACAAGAAATCCCGAAACTAAAAAAATAATTCTACGGTTAATGTAGTTTTGCAAAGGTATTTAGAAGATGAGCATATGTATTGATCTACTCGGCAAATGTAGCCAGGATTTTTTTTCTGAATGATTACAAAATCAATTAATAAACATAAAAATTAGACAGGTCTGGCTGGTCACTAAATAGTAACCGTCATTCAGCCAACGTCTTTTGACAACATGCTATGTGGGGAGGATTTATCAAAACAATTAGAAAAAAAGGATTAATCAATGGATAAATTAATTTTCTTGGCCTTTGTAGTCACAAAAAGTCCCAATTTTCGAAATTTTCTGAATACCAAGCGAGGAATAAGTTCGATATGAACTCACATAATAAAGAGTAACTGCTTGAAATGTCATCCCTCTGGTCCCATTGCTGTGGTATACATAGTCAGCCAGCCAGTCGGACCTACTTGAAAACCCGAGACTGTTTTGGTGACAGTTTTGCATGATGGTTTCTAGAAAATAAGCACCAATGTTACCTACAGAAAACTCTGACAGCAATAACAATAACTATCAATGACAGGAACTCCTCCTACGTTAGGAATTATACACAAAAACGTAGTAATAAGAGAAGCAGCAGTCCGAAAAACTACTGAATATATAAATATATATATATAAATATATATATATATAAATATATATATATATATACATATATATATATACATATATATATATATATATATATATATATATATATATATATATATATATATACACAGCCAATATGCTCCTTTGTTTGCTTGTTTACGTGTATACATCTTACAGACTCTCCCTAACAGTAGCATCCAAGGGGTGATAAACTTGTCTATAAGGGTAACTTGACCCAAGGATTAACTCAAGATAGGTGGCACAGACTTTTGATGTCCGTGCAGTTCAATTCAGTTTCGAAACCTTTTCTCAGCACAAATGTGTAAGTTTCTATTTCAAGCTTCCTTCATTTCTCGTAAAAGCATTGGAAGTGCTGATGTCTACATTGTTAAATGCAGGTGCACGGAGTTCAAACACCGATGGGGGACATTTTTCTTTTGATCATATGTGCTCTCATTCTATTTACAATGTAATTTCAATGATAAGCTTAACCCTTACGAAAAGCTGGACCTTTATATAATAAAGAAAACCCTCAAAACTTTGAATTTGTATTTCTCGAAAATGACAAGTTTCGTCCACGGTAGGAAATTTCGATGCTAATTTATCTGTTATGGAGCTCATGCAAGTTTGGCATTTTTTATGGAATCTGCTCTAAATCCTGTAAAACACGTGTTTTCCTTTGAGCAAGAGGCCTAACCCAAACATAAGCATGGCAATAAAACATGAGCACCATGTAAATACGATATCTGTTTTGACATGCGAACTGCTAACGTCAAAAGTGAGCAGGAATTCTCAGTTTTTAGAAAGATTAAATTTATAAAGTTTTGCAATGTGGTATGCGCTTGCCTGAGTGTGGGCATAGGCCTGTGTAGGTCTGCCAGAGTGTTTCCAACCGTCATCAATTTATTAAAAATTTATGATATTTAATTAGCTTTCTTGACTTGTTATATTTGAAGATTCTTCATTGCTGGGTATCTATGTAATTTTCCGTACGTAAATGGCCCTTCCTCTTTTAATGAGTGGTATACAAGCACACACACACACACACACACACGTATATATGTATATATTTGCGGATGGATGTTACCCTAAAATTTGGTGACTTTGTGCAGATCGATCAATCTGTTCATATGTCAAGTTATTCATTGTTTTCCATTTCTCTCAAGACATTTCACGCATCTCTTGGAATCACGTCACCAGGAAATAAATACAGTATATTTATCCAAGTTTTTTTTCTTTGAGGAAGTCATTTCACGCCTTATGTTCCCTAAGCTTTTTGGTAGAGCCTTGTATATCAATAGACACGCGCACTCACACGTATATATGTCAATATTTCATACATATTCAAAACTTGGTAGATGTGTGCATATATATATATGTATGTGTGTGCGTGTGTCGGTATTGTGGACATACATGAGTATACTTATGCGTGTACACATTCTGATGGTTTATGTTGTTTTTTTTTGTTGTTGTTTTTGCACATAAGCTTTTGTTCAATTTCCGAGCTTCCGTTTGTGTAAGCATTGAGATTTGTTTTCAACTTACACGCTCAAGTCTTTTATTAGCGAGCGTCCACAAAAAATAGTTTGAGGTGACGTGCTCGTACGGGTCCGCGATCAGGCTGTGTGTGTGTTTGTGTGTGTGTGTGTGTGTGTGAATGCCCTGCGTATGCAAGGGTAACAACGATGCAGGAGATGAAACGAGAGGTGTTCAAGTGGAAGTGAAGTAAGAATTTCCTTTTCGTGAAAAGATTTATCGATTTTTGTAAACATGGAATTTCTGGATTGAAGGAGAATAAAAATTCCTCTTGCTTTTCTTTCCTTTTCCATTTGAAGGTGCGGAATTACAAGACAGACGTGTAAAGTAAAAATTAAAGACAAACGTGTATACACATTGAGGAGAAAACTATCCAGATGCGTTTGCGGGGGTCCATGTGTGTGTGTACGATACGTGGCTATGTAAACACAGCTAGATGTATTTTTATTGTTATACGATAATAGTTATGCAGCCAGACATTTATGTGAAGGTGCTATATGCGTGAGTTTGTATGCCTGTTCATGTGTGGTTTTATCAATTAGATTCAACCTTCTGTATTTACAAGTGTATGCGAGCGCCATCATTTTCGGGAAAATATTGTTTTAGCTTTCTGCCTCTGTGTGTGGTCTTCCCTGTAATTTAATACTTCATCGGAAATTTATATATATATATATATATATATATATATATATATATATATATATATATATATATAGTTATGCGTCGATCAATGTTCCGGACAGTAGGACTTCACGCAATTTGGACGTTATAATAATACTGTATACTGTACGAACCAATAGTGATGTATTTCACTATAGCTACACTACTTGTACTGTCTAAAGAGCCCAAATTGTTTATTATATTGCAAATTTTCTAATACGTTATATCTTGAATGATATATATAACATACACCATATATATGCATTGTTAATCGTAGGTAATACTTTATTTGCATTCACTTGTCTATTATTATCAATCTCAGCACGTACCTACCATACATTTTGCTAATCTGTATACAAATGTCTTCATATCTTAAAGATGCAGAGTCAACAATTACTTCATTTTATGGATAGAAACAAGTGTCTGGTGAGTTTTGCTTTGCTGAAAAACTATGACCCAAAAATTGATAAAGGAATGAAGAGAAAAACAAGTAAAAAGGTAAAGTATCACGTTTATCGATAGAATATTCTTACAGAAGAATTAATCAATTAAGGTATCTGTACGGTAGAACATAGCAATACGTACGTAATAACAAAACATGCCATGAAATAATGTGAGCAGAACTGTCCAGATTGTCCTCAGAATACAAACATTTCAATTCTATGCTGTGGTTATTGAATTTTTTTGACAGAATTTGGACTTCTTTTTCCAGCAAAAACAAGAAAAAAACTTGTGAATACATTTTTTTAGATCTTAATTATGTTTTAAAAATGGGATATCGAAGATTGAACAAGTACAATGACTGTGCTGCTGAGTACGACACAGAACTTCGGTGAACTTTTCATTTGTAAATAAGGATAGCTTTCATCCAAATAGCAATAAAATATTCACTCATAGATAAATAAACCAGTAACCGACATTTCTAATGTTGCTGAGTATGATATTATGAATACACTATTTATAAGCATTGAACCATCATAAGATGACAGCATGGCCACTTTGTTGAAGTTTTTAAAGCCTCTACGTCTACTTACGTCTGCTGTATTTCTTTAGAGGGTCATTTGAAGCTTTACGGGACCTCGGAAGCGGTAAGATGTCAAGGGGAAGGACGTTAGACGATGCATATATATATATATATATATATATATATATATATATATATATATATATATATATATATATATATATATGGGTGGATCAATATATCTACTGCTTGGTTATAAGATTATTTTCATCTAAAATTTCAACGACATGTTGTTTGATCTATAAGATTAATCGAGAGGTACAGTGTTTGTTCCATTGGAGGAAATTATATAGAAAAATGAATAGCAGTTGTATAAAATAGATGCTTTTTCTTCGTTATTAATGTACCAATGTAAACATAAATCTCTCAACTCCCTTTTCTCCCCCCTCTCTTTTCATATATATATATATATATATATATATATATATATATATATATATGTATATATATATGTGTGTGTGTGTGTGTGTGTGTGTGTGCGTGTGTGAGTGTTTTGTTGAACACAACAGATTAATTTTGTTAGTTCAACTTCTCTAGTAGTTTCTCCTGTTTGCAAATAAACTGTTTTTTCTCAGGATTGCAAGTGTGAAAAAACTGTTCAGAGTTCATAATTTTGTTAATCGAACAATTTCGACCATCACCGGTCATTTTCAAGATTGGATTTCAAAGTCAGATAATAGTAAATAATTTGACTCCAAGTTAAACATAGAAGATATGGCACTGACCCCTGGTGACCACGACGGGTCAATTCAACGTCAGGTCAATTTTGCTATGTTGTTTTTTTTATCACATGATCAGTTCCACGCGTTCATTGCGATCAACGTTTGCAAATCTGTACCCAATCAACTGTTTTTCTACTTTTCTCTTGTATTGCTTTTACGGTGTATTCATTTTATATCCCCTTTTCCTGTGTCTAGGAGTTGGCGATAATCAGAGAAGGGGAACCATAGAAGCAAAATCCTAGTGGTATGATCATAATAGACAAGGCAACAGATGAAGGACGTGGATTCTGATATACCCGACGAAATTTTAATGAAATGACAATATCAGAAGACCGTGCGTTGTGCAAATGTCATTTCTTTAATTTATTACAGTGTTTCGCCAGTGCATTTATTAAAAAAGTATTTTCTTGATAAAGCCTGATGTCCTCATTAGTTATCTGTAGTTAGCATATATGTAGTTGGCATTGATTTTTGCCCTGTGTCTATGGAACTGATAATCTTAGAATATAGTAGATGACTGCCATTTTTCTTCCAGCTTTTTCAGCAGTTTTTCCGTTCAGCTTTTTCTCATCCTCTGGTCCTTTTTTATTCACATGTTTTATTTCTCCTTTTCCTATCCTAAATTTTATGGTTGTTGTTGTTACACTAACTTCTTCGGTATGGTAAAATACTAACAAAATAAGGAAATAAACTAATTGACTCAATGGAATAAAACGCATTAAATGCAGACCTTACAAGTCTCACGCATTCTGCATGAGACACACGCACTTTGATATATTATCACGCTCACACGCCTGAAAGGGAAATTCTAAAGCATTTTTAAAGAGGTGTTAGATTCATTCAGATTTATTAAACTAGTTTGAATTCCTGATTAAATAATATCGAATAACTCTGATAACTCATTAAATGAGAAGACCTTTTTGTTAAGAATTATTGGTTGTATATCTGTGTGTATTCAGTATATCTTGATAGAAACACCCTGGGGGAGATTGCCCCCAGACTCCCTTATGAGCTCAACCAATATTCCTTATGCATTATAATTCGTTTCGGTGTGTGTGTGTGGAGGGGTGTCACACGAATCTTGTTCATTTTTCGCATTGAAACTTGATGTGTCTTTTAATAGTAACAAATATACGTGAAGCAAATACCGCGGCAAGGTCTAAAGCAGTTTTACAAGTCATGCATTTGAAAGAGTTCAAGATTTGAAGATGAAAGTGTTTAGAAGACCCGAGAGAATCGGCGACGTAAAGGCCTTGGATGATCTCATAGCGGAACCTGAAAAAGGAATGTTATGATTACAGTTGCTTTTTATCGCATGTCCCATATCATCATTCTACTACCGTTAGTAAGCATCACTGAACAGAAATAAAGAATGAGCCCTCTGGAGGACTCGAAATCACATTCCATATTTGTAGGGAACATACCTTCTCGTGTCAGCTAACAACGCTCTGTCCACGAAGACTCACCAGTCATTCAAATTTAGCAATATTCCTTACCTCTCAGAGCGTCGATTCTCTTTGCTTACATTATACTAGTAGTTGAATCTTGTTGCATAAAATACCGTCAAGTATTATGAATTTTTTTAACAGTATTATTATCATCCAGATTTTTGTTGGATCTTCCACGATCGTAGAATGACAAGCTGGTTGTTGTGGTAGGAAGTAGCAAAAACAAAGATGACAGAAATACTAGCTAAATGCTGTAATGATTGGCAAAGCTTCTTCTTATAAACTCAAACTCTATTACACAATAATTTCAAATTATTCATGATAGTATACATTATTTTGCTAGCTGTTATAGATTTTCTCATCAAGTTAGTTAATATACTCATATAAATGAGCAAAAGGTTACTTTCCTCTCAGGAGATGATGTATAATAGACATCGAAATATTCACTAAATCTCACTTTTTAAAAATCCTCTATTGATCAGATTGTAATATGATTTTCGTTGTTCCATTCATTCATCAAGATATACCAAACATTTAACAAAAATTCTTCAATGGAAAACTTAGCTACACAGAAGCTAAATAATAATTCAGTCTGTAACGTATCTTGGTTTTCATAGTGTCAAACAGTTTGAAACATCGATAAAATGATGATTTAAAAAACTGTCCAAATCTGTAAAACCGTTCAGTGGCTCGTACTGAAAGCATTGTAGTTCATTTATATCAATAAAAATTGGAAAATTATTATAACTGAGATATGAGAATGCAAGCCTTCAGAATTTCAATTCATTTAAGTGGAAGAGTTTTATTGTATAATTCATTTTGTCAGAGAGGTACTGTTCAAAGGACAGTACCTCCTCTTCGCACATAAAGGAGGGGGTTGGGGGTGTGCATTTGTATCGAGAGAATTTCGCAAGGGATGTATGATGAAAAGCTGACGGATTATTATTTTTTTTTAGAAATGAAACAGTAAATGTGTGACTTCGCGATATTACTCTATAGGGATGCACTTCAGTACGTGCAAATAGGAAATATGTATCCGTTTCTGTCAAATTATTCACTGATTCACAAGAGATACTGCTAACAAAGAGTACATCAAAAGTAAGCACTATGTCGGTTTCGCCTGTTTCTGAATATTTTGCGAGCACTTCATATATCTTTTATGTATATATATATATCACAAATAATACGCTTACTTGCTCGGCGATGATAACATTTCAAGTTATCAGAGCAACTTCTCCATACACACAACACTCTCTCTTTCTCTCTCTGTCACACACACGCATGCAAACACGCACACACACACACA
>OY735200.1:44763949-44863949 GCA_963457665.1 Thysanoteuthis rhombus | reverse complement strand
TGTTGGTTCCCCATATTTTGTTCTGGAGATCTGAGCCCTTCAATCAGTTGTTGATAAGAATTTACTGATTTCAAAATAACTGTAGGGTGTCCTCTATCATATGCTTCTTTTTCTAAACGACGATTTTATGTGGGACATACATGGAGTTTGATATGGTGTATACATAATTTAATTTCAATATTTGTACACACACACACACACACACACACACATATATATATATATATATATATATATATATATATATATATATATATATATATACTACGTTCTATTTGAGTATCTAAACTCATCTATTGAGTTTATTTATTATTCATGTTATTTATATCCCTGTGTGAGTAACTATGTGCTTTCAACTGTTTAATTTACAGCCTATTTCCATCTTTCTTGTATTCAAAGCTCCGATTTTTGACATGAAACAAAATTGATGAATTGTTTGGTTTTGATTGGACGTCTCACTGAAAACTGTTCTTGCCACACTGGATAATTGCAGACGACATTGCGCCTAATGAAAACTGATAAATAGGTTTGTTGCACGAAACAAAACGACATCTCGCGAGAATTGACGAGAAGAGATAGTGGCGTATGAAAAAAATTCAAAATTTACTTAAAATGAAACAATAAATAGGGACGAACAGCTTAGCCACCTACTCCCTGGCATATTCATATATGTGAGTGTCATTGCGAACAAACAAGAATCTTAATTATGATGCAATTATATACAAAAATGCTGTTGCTTCTAATCGGTACTTACATATGTTTACATGTATAAGCATATAAATGCGAGTGGCAGATAGATCTGAGAATTATATATTTTTACTTCATTATTTAAAGTGAATACTCAATCAAAACAGGCAGAAATATACATCCACCTGCAGCAAATTCTTGCATACATAAACACACGTAATACTAATTTTATATACATCTACGTGTGTGTGTGTGTGTGTGTGTGTGTGTGTGTGTGTTGTATGGATGTAAGGTAATTCGACTGAATGGTGGCACTTATTTGACATTGTGAGGGTGAAAAATGTGTTTTACGTCTCAAAAGTTTTCTTTCACAGTGATAAGGATGATACTTTGAAGAAACTCAACGTGTTCCAATAAGCGTCTTCAGAAGCTCATTTGCATTCCAAACGATTGTAGCAAATGCAGTTCCTCAAATGTTAGGACTGCATACTAGACCTAAAAAACACTGTCAGTTGTTGTTGAAGGGGAAAGGGGGTGAATATCAATGAACCCGGATGAGGATCGGAAGAGGTCACCTTGCATACAAGTTGGATATCAGAAGAGTGACATCAATGCACGCTAAGTTATGATACACACACACACACACCTACATATATGTATCAAATCAAGCTAATATAATCTTTGTACTGATGAATGCTAATGGCAGATCTGTTTCACGATTCTTCGATCTTCAGGTGAGTTTGGTATTTGGAATTGTTTGGTATATCTATACATAGAAAAAAGAGGTTCATACGTAGACATGCATATAAATATATATGGTATACAACTGATGATCTCAACAAAAGACAATTTATACATTATACCAAAATAACAAAGTACATGTGAAACGGAAAACATTGAGGAAAAACAAGAAACCTTTTGAGAGACATTCTCAATATGTTTTGTGTTTAATGTTGTAAAGCTTCCTAGGCTATATACATGTTTGCAACAAGCGTATATATATATATATATATATATATATATATATATATATATATATATATATATATATATCAAGATTATTGGCACCCTTGAATTTTTATAACCTGCATGATATCGTCAGGAATAAATAAATATCTACCAAATTTTCATCATCAGAATGTTTTAATCGGGTATCAATCTAACAAGTAAAAGAACATTACTTTTTAACTTTCATATAGGAAGTTAATCCAAAGAACTCGAAAATATGACCTGAACGGTAATATTGGTACCCTCCTTTAATATTTGGTCGCTCGTCTGCTTTAACAAAAACAGTTCATCTTTCCTTTTTCCACCATCCTTCTGTGTTTTTATGTGTCCTTTCGGTTTTAGTCATGAGGATTCTCTTACACAGGGCCAGACGATTTGATCTTGAATCCCGTACTCATCCTTCGATTCAAGGATTCTTCTGATACGTTCAAGGCTTCCAGTAACAGAAGCAACAAAGAAGTCCTATAAAATCATGGATCCTCCCTGCTTAATTTTTGGTAAGGTGCTGTCTTACTAATAAGCTTAATTTCGTCGTCAATAAGCAAATGGCTGGTGTGCATTGCTCAAATCTCTATTTAGGCAGCTTCCGTCCACAGAACTTTGACCCAGACGAATTATTCTTTGTCAAGGTATCCTTCGGCAAAGATCAGTCATTCCTTTTCATATCTTTTTATTCAGCCATGAGATCCTTCTCAGCTGATTATATGTATCTACAAACACACACACACACACACACACACAAACACACACACACACACACACACACACACACACATATATATATATATATATATATATATATATATATATGTGTGTGTGTGTGTCCACAACGTAGAAGTATATGAAATCAGTTCATTTACACTATTGAAAAAACATTAAATATGCAAAATAACTGCCATTGTATATTCTGTTAGCTATTAGTTAGTTACCTGCGTGAATCATATCAATGATAACTCTTCAATAAATACATTATTTATTTTAAATTCATAATGATATTAATTTTGTGTGTCTTTCCACAAGTGAGAAGGGTCCATAACACATTCGGTGCAATTAAAATTCACCCTGTAGCTTTTCATTTGTATCTTCTATCTGTTCCGATTTCTTTTCGACCTAATAATCAGAATATCAAATATTTGTGGTGGGAGTAATTTCTCAGTAACAGAGGTCTTGTTGATGACACAGTTTACTCTATGCAAAACAGGAATATTGTTAAAATAATTCCTCGTATTAGACAAATCGTTCCAATCATATATATCTGGAATATAATTTTGGGATTTTTGTCAAAAATGAAAATCAAATATAATACATCACCAAACGAAAGTGCCATTACCTACACACATATGTGTAAATGCGTATCTCAAAGTTCATACATACATATCAGCATACATACATACCTACGTACAAATATTTAACTTGTCTTCCCTCTTCGTTAAGGACAGTTAAGGATAGTTGTGTTGCGCCTGTCTTTCAAGTGAGGAGGGTTTTCAACCTTGAAAATTAGCAAAAATCAAAATGCATTTTACCTGGGCTTGAACACCGAGTAGTTATAGTGGTACGATATATGCATCTCAACAAAGAAGCAGTTGAGATATCATATTGTTATGAAGTAATCGACGATGATTGGTGGGTCATTCATATCTTCTCATCTATACTAATATTTGAGCCTTTGTAATTTCTATCCATTCCTTAAGCATGGTGAATAAACAGTCAACTTCTCACATAGACAAACATTGAAGTCATTCTACATCACTCAAATATGTTTTCAGCTACCTAGTGTTCTTTCCCACATGCTTCAACTGAAAATTGGGACGCCGACCATACTTCTGAGAAATCTAGATCCTCGTAAGTCGTGCCTAGCCGTCAAGCAGCTTCTCCCACATGTCATCAAGGCCATAACCCTACTTTTGCTATGAGCTGTAAGAATAAATATATTAAGGAAAATATTCATCACTCGTCAAAATTACAATTGCCATCCTCCGGACAATGTTGGGTATCCTTGCTTGTATACAATCGAATATGGATAATGTCTTGGTCATTTTTTTTATTTAGTGGCTTATGGAAAATATGTAAAATGATTTATTGTATGAGTATGTTTCGAAGCAGTTATTTCCTTTTGGTTTATAACGTTGTATACATGGAAGAAAGATCACACATAAGGCTAATTGTAATCATATTTGAATTATCTATTTCTTGTCGGTCTTTTCTGCATCTGATTAGGCATGATGAGTAAAACGTGTTTTTCCTTGTGTTCGTAGATTTTACTGTTGAGAGTTGTTGAGCTTTTTTTTTTTACCTTTTTCAGGCGGCATGTACCTTTTTGAATCTTTATGTCCACGGTTGAGTTTAATGAATCTTTTGATTGAAACATATATACATTCATATAGAATTATTTATCTGTTATAGTAAGTCGGTAATAATAAGATGAAGAATAAATTATAATGTGTAATAAATTTATTCTAATCTTGATATCAAGCTTTGGAGCTTTTTTATTCGAAGAGCAAAATCAGGTTCTTTTAAACTTTATTCAAGTGAAGGGAGGAGGTTTCTGTTCAAAACACCGTGAAGTCTGCTTGCTGTTTCAGGTTGTACTTCAGATTGGAACTTCTTGTTACGTTTCATTCCATTGTATTAGAAAGTACAAGTCCGTAATTTGAAGGGTTCCATTTTTCTTGTAGTCTAAAGGGGAAATTACATCGATAGGAATACCTCGCCTTTACGAATTAATTCTTTCCAAATAATAGTTAGTAAAGCACGAGTTCATAAAATGAGGTATTATTTCACGGTTTAGCATTTCTCAATGATTTCGTATTTTGTTTTCAAGATTATAACCTTTATTTTTGTCTTATCGTCAATGTTTTCTATTTTTTCTCTCTTTTTGACATTTTGAGGGTGCAATAAAAATAAATAATTCATAAAAAGACCATCGTTTAATTCTCCCTCCCCCTCTCTCTCTTCCTCTCCCTCTCTCTGTATATGCTCGTGTGTGTGTGTGTCTATATATGTGTATATATATATATATATATATATATATATATATATATATATATATATATATATATATATATATATATATATATATATATATTCCTGCACGTGCATACATCCGTATATATATGTACATATACAAATACAAATACAAATATATATACATATATATATATACACATATATATATATATACACACGTATATATACATATATATATACACACACACACACACACACACACATATATATATATATATATATACGTATATATATACACATATATTTATATATGTGTACGTATATATATATATATATATATATATATATATATATATATATATACGTATACATGTATATATATATATGTGTGTGTGTGTAAGATATGTATATATATATATATATATATATATATATATATATATATATATAGAGAGAGAGAGAGAGAGAAATTAGACAATGGCTAACACGATAAACATAAATCTTGCATGTTACAATATCACTGGATAATTGGTTTCTCATGAACACACTATCATATTCACATATTCAACAAAAAAGAACGCACACAGATGTACAGTTGCATACACACCTACATACATACACGCATATCTCAATATTACTACACATTCACTAGAGGAGTACATACTCTAACCCCCATACACTCTTACTCTCACATATACACATTCATATGAATTTATAAATACAACCATATTTACATATATCTTAAGAATTATATTTTTGCATAAATGTACCCATATATTTGTTTGTCCTTATATGCATACTAATCTCAAAAAAATTGCTGTTTATCTGTCTTCAATGTATACAAGGATACGTTCACTTCAATAAGGATCGATGTGTGTCTTGTAAATAATTTAAAATCATGCCTAGGAATTTCATTGATAAAAAAGAAAGTAATAGCAAACCGGACATTTGATTTAATGTCAAAATATCTATACACATGTATGTAATTGAATAATCGCTCTTGAAATGATATACATATATATTGGGATATATGTAAATAATCAGACAACAAAAGTACAAATATAAATATATATACTTATGTGTGTTCGTGTGTTTGTGTGTGTGTGTGTGTGTGTTCTGTAAAAAGATATACGAAGTGTTTATCGCAAGTTGAATTTTAATCCAGTATTTTATCAATTTTATTTTAATCTATTTTGCCCATATTTATATTGAGCAATGTAGAGATATATAAAGTTTAATGGGAAAGTATTCGATGATTGAAGAGAAATTAACTGCGATTATTCGTTGATTGAATTAACCTTTTCAGTAGAGATGAAGTCGAGTTGATGTTTGTGCCGACTACTGCACTTACCAACGTGGAGTTAGGTGCGTAAACCTCGGATTGTGGGTGTCAGTTTCTACATGTAATTTTAGATGCATATAAACATTTTCTTTGATGCTGGTCCTTAAATCAGGTGTCAATATATGCTAATACGCATTTCCATTATATGCTTACCTAAATTCCTGTATACACACACACATACATACACACATACACATATGTATTTATATATATATATATATATATTAGTCTACAAAGCTTTACAGCTTTAAAAACGAAACACATTGAAAAAACTTTAAAAAAAATATCATTGTGTCATTTCAGTCTCTTATTTCCCAATATCTGTTCATGTAATTTAAGCAAATGTAATTTATGCAATTTTCTTCAGTGTTTTCAATGTTTTACGTATACTTGGATATTATGGTACTAAGAGCAAATCAAATCTTGTAGGGATCATTAGTTTTCTACTCTCTCTCTCTCTCTCTCTCTCTCTCTCTCTCTCTCTCTCTCTGTGCGTGTGTGTGTGTGTGTGTGTGAACAATAGGGAATGCGATAGACTCCGGAGTAAAAATTTATGGACATTTTGCTTATTCGTAAATTAATTATTTAGTATCATTTACATGTTTCAGGAGGGGTCCCCATCTTCAGTAGCATGTGTGTATCTTTCTGTGGTTAAAAGGGTTCTGTAGAAAACAAATCTAGCATTGAATGTTTTGCTTAGAAAGCAAAAATAAAATCCAGGAAATGGATTCATTTTGGGTCATCTTGATGATATATATATATATAGAGAGAGAGAGAGAGAGATAAATGTGAGAGTATGTGTGCGGGTTGTATATTCGTTCATACGGATACGTGAGCTATGCGTGCAAATGTATATATGTATGTGTGTGTCGATATCAAACACAAATCTTATATGAATATATACTTATATTGTGTGTGTCTATTTGTCTGTGTAAAATGTTATATTTATACCCCCGTGTTATACTCGCATGCACGTATGTGCGTGTGTGCTTTGCACGACATGCTATGGAAAAGTTCATGGAATTTGATTATCTGAAAAGTACTTATCGTAACACCTAATTTGCAGTCCTTTGAAGTAGTCCCTTGGCTATTCTTTATACCCTGGATCATAAAGTATAGTACTTGCAAAAAACATTGGCAAAATTTTGTACTGCGTTAGGCTTAAAAATATGATAGCACCTCATGTCTATGATCATATAGATATAGATATATGGTTGGAGTCTCCCCGAAACACTGATTTCTCGATATTCATTCGCATATGCACTACATATGCACTATTTCAGATATCGAGCTCTCTCCACTGATACAGTGAAGGGTAACAAGTATTTGGACACTTACAAAATATCAATTTGATATTCCCCTCATGCTCACATTTAATTTAGATTTACCGAAGTGGTGTATTTGCATATAAGATTAACAATTGCCAGAGAAGACATATATATATATATATATATATATATATATATATATATATATATATATATATATATATATATATATATATATACAATGTAGAATAAGATGTACAGGTGGGAAAAAAGTATTAGGACTCAATTTAAAAATCGCCGTAAAAATATTATTCAAGAAAGAATGCTGATCTTCCTGTACCCGCAGAGAAACTTTTCCAACAATATTTTACTGAGGTATGACTTTATCACAACCGTCTCTCACTACTTTCACCTCAAAGTAAAGTGAGCTCAAAACCGAACAAAAATATCGTAATTAAACAACATAACGACAATTCGTATGAATCTCATGATAAATCGAAAGGAGATCCTCGATGGTTTGAGAGTAGCGGTTAGTTAAATAAATGACAGTAATGAACTACTCAGAAATTGTTTCAAAATCTGTGACACACAGAAAATGCTTTTGTTTTTGATGAAAGAAAAAATGTGAAGTTTCGCCCAATTAATTTTGGGAGATAATTTTTTGGCGAAAACTCACCTCTTGTCATGCATAGGGAAAAGATTAATGCACCTCTGATTTGAAGAAAAAAAAACACCATTCACACTGTGAAGATTTGTTTGTGGGCATTTCTCAAGAAGTAACCATGAATGGAACGGTTGGAGTATTTTGAAAATTAGTGTGTTCTCTTGGGTCCAACAACTGGAGTTTGAAGTAGATATAGTTCAATAAGATAATGACCATAAGCATAAATGACACGCGAATGGCTCGTTCAGAACAATGTAAATGTGCTTCAATGGCCTTGTCAATCGCCTGATTTGAATCCTATCGGAGATTTATGGCGATGCTTGAAAGGTCGGATTCACCAGAAGGTCTTTTTCATGATTGGGGTCAAGATTTAGAAAGAATGTTACGGAGGGCATGTGAAATATTAGAATATGAAATCAATGCGACTAACAACTACTTGTTTTCCCTACTTGTAGATGACTCAATTCTCAAAGATATAAATATATATAAATATATATATATATATATATATATATATATATATATATATATATATATATATATATATATGTATATATATACACTGCATTGGAAAAGTGCCAGTTTTGCATTACTGCCCTTACTAGTTTTGACTTCAGTTAAACTGTATACTTATTCACATTACAACTCTAAACAGCCAGAAACAACAATCATTTAGCTTCTAATTTTCCCATCCATTGAAAAAACGATCAATGGAATGACCCAATGGAAACTTTATTCTACTGATTTAGAGATGGGCAAAGGAAAGATCTTCCAGTTCTCAAGCTCTTCAATCATTCTGCAAATCATGCATTTTGCAACAAGCTTCCAAGTACTGCTACAGATGTCGTTGAGGACGGAATTGACTTGGGTACAGATTGAATAAGCATCATCATCCTCATTTTCATCATAATCTTCTTCACCATTCTTCCTAAAACATCAGCTGTTTTTAGTAGTAATAAGGTTAAAGTCTTGATAAACTGAACTCAGTCTTTATGTTATCGATTTGTAACTAAAATGAATGACGATGTTTTGATAAGGATAGCATATGGTTGTTTCACGAACTATTTCGTGCTGCCAAGAGAGGTTGCCGAATTGTTTTGTTTTTTTAAACATTGTCTTTTTGCATGACTGATGTATGATGGATTTTGTTCTGGTCTTGCAAATGTTGTTTTTTTTAACATACATTGCAAAGTATTTTGAGCAGTAAAATTGTTTTTATCATTAAGGAAATAGTAAACAATAAACAATTAGAAAGAGAAAACTGAAAGGCTAAAAAGTTCAGTGAGATATGATGTTTTGAAGTTTAAAATCTAAATTAATCAAAATAATTTAAAAAAACGTGAGTTTGATCGGTTTTCAAGCGTGGTCTTCACACACACACACACACACACACACACACACACATATATATTTTTTTAATGATAATGATGATAATGATATTATGTTGCCTTTATAATAAAAGAGGACTCACCTTAAAAAGTGTGGTAAGAATTTCATATATATATACATATATATATATATATATATATATATATATATATATATATATATATATATATATGTATAAAGTATATTAATGGAATACCCCATTGAGGTATTATTACTGGCTAGAATGTAGTTTCATTTCGTTTCAACCATGTATGTAAGGCTGAGTTATTTGATACTATAAATGAGAAAAAATTGATGGAAGCCAGATACGATGTGGAAAGATCAACTTAAAGGTTAGTGGAAAGGCATTGTCGAATCCTTCTGTTGAATATGTTGATAGAAAATCAACTCAAAGAAGTTTTCCCGAGTAATTAGTATTCTTAAAGATGATATCATAAGTTGGTTTGCATGCAGTCTGAGATTAAAATCGACATAACAGATTTAATATTCTCAATAGAAGTGACATGACGAACGAGTTACGTCTGTTGTAATACTTACTGATCCCTGATCGTCAAAAATGTTTTTTGGGTAATCTACGTAAGTAATCCTTGTGTTTAAAAATCAAATGACTTGTTGTATAAGATAGCATCTACATAAAGTACTTTGTAATAATACCCTATATGAAATAACAAACTATATGCATAGCAGAAAATATACATTAAAATCATTTCTGAAAAGGCGTTGTTCGATCAACATTGTTGGGTGGTATGTTAATAGAACTATTTTGTTTTTAAATAATCGAAACGGTTACATGGTAAACAGCTGAAGATCCCAACAAGCGAAAATTTACTCATAGTACCATAATATAAAAGTATGTGTAAATCATAAGAAAAACACTGAAGAAATAAGTCGATTCCATCAACAGATATTGGGAAATAGGTGACTGAAGTGACACACATAACAATAAAGCCTTCTAGACTATATATATGTATTTTTAAGAAATGGATATATGATCCGACAGAACGAATTTACACAGCATTATATTATATTGAAACTCTTATTTGAAATAAATTCCTCTTATTACACAATGAATGCAGCATTGAATCTGCCACCGATAGGGTAGCTGCATTTTGGCCTTCGAATTACCGGCGGCTGTTTAGCCCAATGGTAAGAGATACATTACATTGAATATATATCTATATCCAATTCATGCATCCATCTTATATCCTCTGTATGTATTTATCTATCTAGTTAACTTGAAACACATCTATACTGTTCTCCTTGGTATCCAAGGCAGCACTACATTTGAAAAGAAAGCTTGGGCCAAAAAGTTCATAAATTCCATTCAAATTGTCAAATGACTCTTTGCAGTCCATATTGCAACCGTTGAAGTTCATTACTCACAACGTTGACCCTCCCCCCAAACATATACGAAATTTTGCCCGGCAAAAATAATATAGTGTGGCGATCTAGAAAGATTCAGAAAATATTGATGCCCACGATTGGAAGGTTTGACAGATCTTAGGGAAAGTCTATGTCAAACGAGGGGAAATAGCCTGATGAAGAAAGACATGTTTCCTTATTTCAACAGTGGTTATGATCATTGAATTGCTTTCTCACTAGTGCCAACAAGGAACACATTACGTGGATTAACACACGCACACATTCATCCAACTCATGTTTCCAAAATCGTAAAAGTTTCTTCAAAGCTTTCTCTGTTCTTTAAGTATTTTCCATCATTAGAAAAAGACATAGCAGCTAGGAATATGAACTTTTTCTTCATGTTCAATACAGAAAAAGTCATTTTCCGATAAGATATGACAGGAATGGGAACCTAAAGAAAACTACTGGCTAGATCAAGGCTGACCTTCCACTTTGCAGCCTAAATAGATTCTACAGAGGGGAAAATGTTCTTATTTGTATTAAGTGAGATTCAAAGTGAACCTGGACAAACTGTTACTACGCAACGCTACGCTGAACAATTGGTTACTTTGAATCATGATGAAATGTCTTGGCAAAGATCTCGACCGGTGATTTTGCTATATGTCAGCGTCAGCCATGCAGCAAAAGAAACATGGAGCTGGGATTGGAAGCTCTTCTACATGTAGCGTATAGTCGAGTCCTGTCATATTCAGACTAGCAATTGTTTCATCTGCATAGCATCCCTTGTCTAGTTGGTACTTCAACAATTTCAAGATATCGAAAAGTTTCATGAAATAGAAGTAGACATGTCGTTTTATAAAGAAGCCCAGGGAAAATACTCTAATGGATGAATAATTAATATTTGAATTTATATGAATAAAAAGAATTGTCAAAAACGCCGGAAACCTTTGCATCAACCTGCTAAGCCAGTATACACAATTCAGCTGAAAGGTGGCATAAGGTGATAAAAAGCGAAGGAAAATTGATGAGTGAATAATCATACTATGAATGCATATTAACGAATGATTTAGAGAGAAAAACAGCCGGTATTTTCACATGAAATTATGCATGTATACATACATGCATGTATGCATGTATATTGGAAACTGTGATACATACATGAGTATCACCTTTATTAGATTTTTGCTGGATCAAGCTTCTGTTTCTCATAGGCAAATTCTTTCAGTCATTCAACCTTTGAAACTTCTGCTTTAGAAAATAAACAAGCATAATAAAATCCACAAAACATTGTAAAACATAGCCATACAAAGCAAAACCCTAATTTGTTTCACAAAGCTTTCATGCTTATCAATAATCCTTTAATTTTGAACTTTTCTTGTATTTCTTTGTTTCTATTTATTTGTTTCCTTTAGTCGCTTTTTGAAATTGCTAAATTCTTTTTGACGGCAGTGCCACCTATCTCACAAAGGCAAACTAATGCACTTTCCGCAAGATAATCTTAAGTGGGGGAACAGTCGCTTTCAGCGTTTATTATATGCCTTTTTTATATCGTAATTCATTGTTTCTTTGGTTGTTATTTTAGTACAAGTTTGTATACGCTTATTGTTTTACATTCTTCTTTCTTCTTCATTGGGTTCTCATTGGATCATTAACAGTTTGTCGAAAGCTTTGTTTGATGATGTCAGCACGTTCAGGATATCAACGTGCCGCCCCTTTCCACTGCTTTCAGGTTTCCTTTTCGCGTCATTATTGTCTTCCCGTTGACTTCCATTGCTATTAATTCCTCGCCGGATTTCTCACTTCTATCTTCTTTTGTTTTGCTCATTGCTTTTCCTTTATTTTCTTCTTGTCTTTCTTTCATTTCTTTTTTTTATCAAGGATTTTGTTCTACACTACTGCTTTTATTCTTTATGTGACACCTTCTTCTTCTTCTTCTTCTTCTTCTTCTTCTTCTTCTTCTTCTTCTTCTTCTTCTTCTTCTTCTTCTTTTTCTTCTTCTTCTTCTTCTTCTTCTTCTTCTTCTTCTTCTTCATCTTCTTCTTCTTCTTCATCTTCTTCTTCTTCTTTATATAAGCGGCAACCCTATCTGTCATAGGTTCGATTCCTGCTGCAACCCATTTCTCTTTAATCTTCTATTTATGTTGTCTAGATCGAATGTTACGTTGACTGACTAACGACAGTATATCATTTCTAAATAAGTGTTTCTGCATAATATGACGCAATTTATAGTCACTCTATCGGATCATACACACGCACATATGTATATATATATATATGTAATATATATATATATATATATATATATATATATATATATATATATATATACACACACACATAAACACACATATATATACTCATTAATATTTATGTCTTTTGTTTGTTATTATTGTCTATTTGTTTATTTAATCCTCTGAAACCAACATGCCTACTATTCTGCACATAGACTACTCGTTGACCTGTGCGCTCGTTCGAGGCCATCAGAATGGTGAACAAGAATTTTGCACCAAGGATGCTGCAATCGAATTTATGGGTACATCTTCTCACATGAAGGTTACAGACAAAGTGAAGTTGACATTGAAGGTAATTCAAGGCCAACAGAGGTAATTTCAAACCATTTCTACTTAATTATCGGAGTATTTGGCAATACTTTCGTACCTATGTAACTGAAATTTAGCATAGAAGATCTTCTGCTATTTAGAAATGTGATTGTGACATCAGGGTATTTCGAGTGCACCATAAGTCACTTCTGGTAACTTCTAACGAAAGTTGTTGGCTGCAGTATTACACATAGGATGCACAATGGTATATCTCTATACAACTTTTAGGCAATGTGAGGTTGATGTTGGATGTCACTAGAGGTCACCCAAAGCCATATATGGACATTGTAACAAGGGATAAGACCAATCTTTAAAGATTTTCTTGACTTCTCCATGCTTTTCACACACACACACACACACACACACACACACACACACACACACACACACACACACACATTTTACAATTGAGATTTTTTGAATATGATTTGATATGTTCCTTTGGTCAAAGTCAACATCTTCAGGAAATATCTATTGACACCATGGTCGCATGATCACATCCAGATCATTATACCAACACCTAGCCATGGGGTCTATGAATAGACAGCATTTTGTGGAAAAAATACGTCAACTTAACGAAGTTGGCATGTGATTCAGGTCACGTGTCACTTCTATTCATTGTAAGGATCAAATAAGAAACTAATTATTCTCACATCAACACATATTTGATTAGATTTGAACCACGCTAGGGACAAATACTACTTTTTCTCATTAAAAATATATAGTTTCAAAATTTATCGTCACATGTTGTTAAATTTTGATATTATATTCATAGCTTTGTCTACACACTAAGCCTTTTTTATCGCCTCCTCACAGTTTTTTCATCGCCTTAAGATCGGCCTAGTATTTTCATACGGGTCTTTATGACTGAAATTTTGCCCTAGAGCTTCTTTAGTTTTTTTATAGGTGAATTGTTCGGCAAATTTGGGTGTGATGGATAGAATCGATGTATTTATTCAAATTATTTCCTTTGATGTTACGTGAATTATAAAACTAGGTGCGGAAAAAATCCGACAAAAAGATGAAAGTACAACGACAGCTATTAGTTACAGAGTTAGTAGCTCAGTGGAAAAAGGATTGAACACAAAGCTAGTTGGTTCACAGTTTTATGTCTTCTCGACTGGCTTCACCGAGAAACCCTTTTCTCATTAAATCAGCGGTAAATAGTCTTAGAAATCCATGATAAATTCATTAATTTCATTACATATGTTTACATCACAGAACTATGCTAAAAGATGCATTAAATTAATTACATCCTTTTTCTTTATTCAATTCAATATACAATTTGTTAATATTGGACGCTTTGAGCCTTTAACAACAATGATGTTTGCCTAAGGAATCAGACTGATTTTCAAGTGCTATTTCAAATTATGACATATTGATGCTCAACGGCTGATAACGTCGACATATGAAGCCAACACTACAACATAGCAGCTTGTTCTGTATTTATTCAGTAGATTTAGGTTTGAAAATATGTCTACGGACAATAAATCTCTCAGGAGGTCCAAACCTGTTATAAATAATCAAGCAGTGACCAACGAACCATTCACAACGGTTCAGCCCTCGAACTACGATTCCAGCACCTTCTCGTGACCAAATCACTTCATCTCAAGACAGTTTCAAAAGTTGGAAAAAAAGAATGAAATGCACTGTGACAATACTCCACGTAACATATCTCAGCTGACTGTGGTTAAGTTCAGAGAATTAGAATATGAAGTATTGCAGCACCCACTTTATTCACCTGACGCATCCTGATGAAAGATCTTTGTTTTTATGCCTAATTTACCAAGAAAGGGAACTTCAATGTAAAGGTCACCCTATAAGTATTGTTGAAAGTTAGGACAGGGACAGTGTTTAATTAGAATTCATTCATAAACATAAGTTTCATCATCATCAATAACCTTTCAATGAATCACGGGCTTCATGATACCATTTTTGGAAAAGTATTTTGGTTTCAATGAAAAAGACTGCCAAGAGGGCAGCTTTAAGCTCTTCGTGTCTTAAAAAGACGCAGTGAGGGCAGTTTTAACCTCTTCGTATCTTTTAACAAAAAACATCCCATTAAGATGGCAAAGTAAACTCCGGAATGAGGCAGGATCTGGAAAAGAGGGAGGCTGATTTTTTTTTTCAGATATGATGCATGGACCATGTATTATCATGCCGGAACATCAAACCATTGGGATTAACGGGCACTTTTGTCTTTAAGGCTGTATTAAACGTTCTACCTGTTGACAAACGATGTCCGGAGTAATTGTAACATTGACTAAGTGTTATTCGAAGTGGACCACACTAATGAAACAAACTAGAAACTGACCAAATCTTCCCAACAGTTGAGGTCCATTTTGCGTTGTGCTTTTGACTGGTTGCTTCTTCTAAGTCATTCCCTGCTTCGCTTTAGATCCTTGTAAAATGCCCATTTTTTATCATCAGTCACTAATATGTTCAACAATAGAGAGATGCATTCGTGAGAGTGCAGAGAAAAGCAGATGTTAACTCTTGCTTCACGGTTTTCTTTTGTCAAATCAGGATTTTCCGATTTGAGGCACCTTTCCGATTCGTTGCAGATGATGTTGAACCGTTGAATGGCTTGAATTTAATTTTTGAGATAATTCTTCAACCGAGACAATACTATTTTTATCAGAATCAAACAAAAGCAAGTCATCGTTAGACCCAATCTTTTTGTTGAGTATCTTTTGAATTGAGGTAAATTTTTCTAAACTTTTTCACCTGCAATTTCTTCCATCTAAAGAGTTTATTTTGCAGTACAGCAATATCATTGACTTTAAATCCATTGATAATTATAGATCTTATGTGCTCCGTAGATAGGTCCATCTCCTGAAAGGTCGAGTCAGTAAACAAGTTTGTTGATTCGTACTATGAAGACAGTACAAACACGTACAAACATGTATTGCAATTATTTAGGCATTTTTGGATTGTGATCACTCTATATATCGCTATCAGGTTTCGGATATTACTTATCGGATGACCTGATGGCATGCAATATCATTGACATTTTGAAATAGCTAAAATATTATTCAATTTATCGAGATCAGATTTCGAAAATTATTTATGGGATCACTTGATGCCATGTATTATCATGATTTTGAAATCTTTGGAATGGTGAACCAATCGGATGACAAGATAAATAACAACGTATCTGCTATAATGACATGATTTTAGTTGTATTGTACAGATAAAGGTAATTTAGGACGACCAGTTTGATGCAAAACATAGCACATTGGAATATAAAAATTGAAGATTAAGTTGGGAGAATCAACCCTTTTGAATGAATGTAGGCATGTAATCAGAATGAATTAGATTTCAATGAAACGTTACTGGATACAAAAATGATTTTTTGATCAATGATTCTTTCGGATATGAGCCATGGCAAAAAAACTACACCGATTCTTTCGACGTCTGTATTCATCGATATTGTGTTATACAATTATTGATTAATTATTTAATATTTTGGTAAGATTATGTCAAGAGGATTAAATTCATTTGCTTGGCTCAGTCGCTATTGAAGGTGGCTGTAGGCACTCCAGAAGAAGAGACTGATTGCAAATAGGAAGAAATACCGCTGGACTTTATCAGAATAAAATTGTATAATTCTTTAACCAACTTTTATCGAATTCAAGACGTGATTTCAAGTTGCTATAAAAGTGCTCACAATAATTCTCAACTCCGAAAGTGCATCGATTTAATGCCTGAGGATTCTTGTCGGCGTTGACATTATTTAATACGTTGGACCTCTGCGTAAAACTGGTCGGTTATTCGTGGAATTACGTCAGCTTTGTGGCAATTTTGTCAAATCCAGACACGAGGCAAATATTCAGAAAGTCTGTCAAGTAGATCGTTTGAGCTGTAATACGAAGTGCTGCTCAAATGGTCGGGGGAATCTGACCATTAAAAAAATACTTATTGTAACATCCATTTTCCATACTCTCATTCCTCTTTGGAACGTATGCAGCGTTCCTATTTAAGAGTACTGCTCACATCGCGTATAGGCAAAAGTACTTACTACACTCGGCTCGGGAGGCGGTACGAATTCGCTGAAATTTTTGGTATCACCTTGTACATTTCGATTATGCAGCTACAGTTTCAAAAGATTGCTAAAATCTGGCTACCAAAGAACGATCATTCTTTCTGTTCATGGACAACGTTCGTTTCATGATATTTATTCATGCTACTTTAGTCAGAGAAATAAGTCAAAACATATAATGACAAGCAATACGGTTTAAAATCTTGCTTAGAAAGTTTGCATTAATCAATATTATTCAATGTTAATGATTTTTCTTGAGTCTTATCAAGTCCGGGAGTTTACAAGACAAGGATTAAGGTGTATGCAAACTGAGAGAATTTCTCGATGTGCACATCAGTTTCGTGCTAATTGTTCTTTTATGTCAGTGTTATGCATTAGTGGAGCATAAATGCTGGAGTAAAGGTGTGCAAATTTCAAGTTAGTTGTGGATATAATGACAGACACACCGACTAGATATTCAAAATAGCATGGTTTTGTTTATATGACTCATTCACCCACCTCTCACTTCCTTTCTCTTTTCTCCTTTTTCCCCTGTGTGTGGGTGTGCGAGTGCTTGTGTTCAATGGGTCGGTATATCTATTGGTTGAAAATGCTAATAATCAAACACTATTTTAAGCACATGCGCACACAAATGGATCCAAATGAATTTAGATACTATATATATATATGTGTGTGTATGTGTTACATGAGGAGCCATATATATATATATGTGTGTGTGTGTATGTGTGTATAAAGGCTCACTTCAAGACAATTACAGAATGATACATACATTTGAGTATATATTTGTATATGCGTTGCGTATCTTGATACACATACACGTAGACGCGTGCATGCATATATATATATATATATATATATGTATATATATATATATATATATATATATATATATATATATATATATCGTTGTGAATGCAAGCACCAATTCATCTATGTTTTTAATTGTCCAGTGGCTGTTGTTTATGTATAGAGCGTTAATTAGACAAGCCATTATTATGCCAGGCGCCTTCCCCTTTCATCCTTTATTTTCTAACTTTTGGGGGGAAGAGATTCCATTTTTTCACATTTTTATTGAAACAGGAAGAATCTATTTGTGCGGATATCAGTCAGTTCAATAGACAAAATAAATATTATTGTGTTGAATGATTGGGAAATGTAAGCAATAAAAAACGGGTTCTTTACAATTTTGAGTCAATTCTTCAATTTTTGCTTTGTTAAAAAATGAACATTTGATGTATATTGAAATGTAGCTCTGCCGACATTCTTAGTTTTTGCAGTTTTCTGAAACATATTCACTTATCATAATCAAGATTTTTTATATACGAATATATTTATAGATGTACATATCTCGATATAAATATATGGATATACACATATAAACATATGAATATATATATGCATGCACACATATATACACACAAACATATATATATATATATATATATATATATATGTGTGTGTGTGTGTGTGTGTGTGTGTGTGTGTGTGTGTTATTGAACACATGTACATGGGTATTTCATATAAAATACATCATTTATACGTGTATGTATTATCATACAATTTAAATACAGGTGCATTCATACGTACGTATACGTGGGTGAATGTCAGCTTTGCAATATATACAGATTATAAAACATAAACATATCCATGTATCTGATTATCTATCATAATTACAATTGTGGCATATGTACATATAATACTTGTGTTATATCTAAAGTTTTGGCTGACTTCCATGTATATCACAGTGTGTATAAACCTGAAAACTTACATTTAATTTCCGACGATAAGGAACATGTGTAATGATTGACACTTTAACTAATCTTTGTTCATGTTTTCGTATGATAGCAAAAAGATCAGACGCAAATCTACAAATTTAGCCGGAGAAAGGTTTAAAAACACCATCCAAACATCTATAGTTCGGATGATATTTTTGGAAATAAAACTCAAAATGTTTTTTTCTAATAACTTTTGCTTTAGATACCTACATTCATTTATTCATTCAGTTCTCTCTCTCTCTACCTTTCTCTTTCTCTCTCTCTCTCTCTCTCTCTCTATCTACCTATCTACCTATCTATATATGTGTGTGTGTGTGTGTGTGTGTGTGTGTGTGTATGTATGTGTGTGTGTAAATGTGAATATATTCATAGACGTAGTTTCATCAATCAATCCATGATAATGAATAGTGATGTGCAAGGAATATTTATTTTTCAACATGATCTCTTCCTTGCTGATGCACTTAATTCAGCGGTGAATATAAATTATAGAGGTCTATCCCTGGACACAAAAACTCATGTATGTTTTTATTAAAATACGTAGTAACTCTACTAAGACTAATTGAGACGTACGAGGAAAATATTGTACCTATATCATTATGAAATTTTTCTATTTGTGCCTTTGCACAGTGAAAGGAAAGGAATCTTTGAATATTTACAATATATTTATTCAATATGCTTACCATGCTTACATTTGATTTAAATTCATGCAGGAGATTTAATCTTACAAAGCCTTCTTCTCGTTGTAGAGTCCCGGTTTGTGCTCGGGAACGTTTTTGCTATACTTTGCGAGCCTTTTTCAATATTCTTTTGAAATTTTGGCCCTTTCCACCTTGCAAACAACCTTCAAATCTTTAAAAAATTTCATAAGTCCCTCTGATTAATTCGATCTTTCAAGCTTCGACATAAATGTTTAATTGTATTCAAGTCAGGAGATTGACTAGTCTGCAGAAAAACCTCTACATTATCCCTCTGACTAACCGGATGCCTGTTTTTTCAACAAAGGTATTTCCGTGCTTTGTGGAATTGTAAACCATTCCTGTGCAATTCATTACGAATAGTTCTTTTGGTAACCGATGTTCAAGCTGATTTTGAATAATTTTAGCTTTCTTTTTGAATTACAATTGGATTCGCTTTGACTTTATTTGACATTTTTCGAGTTGCACGTAGAGAAATCTTCCGTGGACATTCAGTTAGAGGGAGATTCCTGGGGAAACTAAAGTTCTTCGATTGAATCATACTGACAGGGATATTTACATCTTGGCAATGGCCCTGTCATCAAAACATTCATTATGTTGCTTAATTACGTCATTCTTTTGTTCCCAAACATCTTTACTTCAGCATCGTTGCAAGGCGAAGTAGTTGCATTATGTTTTAAGTTGGCTGTTCATTTAACGAAATAACAATAACGCTGAAATAGACATTTATTCGTGTTCACTGACGATGATGTCTTAATAAAACATTCCTTTCTTCAGAATGGAACGTTGTGACTCCATACGAGAACGTTTATTCTTATGACTCTTTCATTTGGGAAATCATTTTTTGCCTGACCTCATATTCTGATTGCATTTTTCCCTTTTTAGGAGTCCAAAAATGAGGGAAAACTATTTTTTAGGAGGTTAACATTGAAGGAAACTTCTTTTTCTGTATTAGGGTTACAGTGTTGGGCGAACTTTTTTTCCCTTTTACGATCAAAATTTTGGGCTTTCTCTTCTACGGATAAATATTGAGGAGAAACTTTTTTTTTCAGAGGACAAAAGCAACAGGAAACTTTTTTCTTTCTATGGTTCAAAATTGAAAAGAATTTTTTTTAGGGGATCAAAAGTGAGAGGAAACTGTTTTCCCTTCTGGGGAAACCCAGTAATTATACAGCAGTTCTTATTCATTCATTTGTTAATTATGGTGTTAATTCGATACAGAGGAAGTGACTTGAAATCGAGCTTAATCACCGGTAGAAACGGATTTTGAGCGAGTTTAAGACATTTTGGGTTGAAAAAAATTGATTGCTATAAGGCAAAGACTTCTTTGCTCCTTGATGTTGACGTTCTTTCTTTGATTCGGACGATGATGTAATATGTCCTCCGTTCAATGAATGGCTGTATTAATCAAATGAAAGGAACCTTTTGCATAAACCCCTTTATGGTCAGTGACATATATTACGGTTGCAGACTTGTTGGCCTCCGTCCATCTGGGAAGACAATGAAGCCTGCACTATGGAGTAGACTATGATTGGAATGCAGAGCCTGCTGTGACTCTTATAAT
This sequence comes from Thysanoteuthis rhombus, assembly GCA_963457665.1. NCBI lineage: Eukaryota > Metazoa > Mollusca > Cephalopoda > Oegopsida > Thysanoteuthidae > Thysanoteuthis > Thysanoteuthis major. Next base: position 44,842,586 of record OY735200.1, on the reverse strand, counting down.
CCTGCAGGTGTAGTCGCTACTCTGTAAGTGTTGTCAATACCCTTGGTGATCCTTTCAAGTTTCTTACCGGTCCTCTTCCAGCCTCTTGTTCGTGTCGATGCATACCTTGATGATAAGGTTTCTTGGATCTGCGACCACAGTCCACCAGTCTGCCTTCAGGTTTCGATCACAAATGTCTAAGTAACGAAGAATAGGTCTCTCTGGGGCTAGTGGTAAGCACGCTGCACAAAACGTCCTTTGACATTAATTCCTACAACATGCGGTTGATATGATCGGGCATCGCAAGCGCCTCCACGTGAGCAAAGAATATCAGCTTAGTGATTCTGCTCGTGCAAGAATGTTCTTGTTTGGGACGGAATTCTTCCAGGTGATAAACAGTATTCTTTGGATATAGGGTCCATGTTTTGCTACTATAAAGCCAGGTGCCAAACATGCAGGTCTGGTACATCCTCATCTTGATGTTCAGCATCTTGTTGTCTCATACCCTCTCTGATAGGTGGGACATTACGCCCGCTGCCTTGCCATCCTGTGCTGTGTGTCCGGTTCAATGTCCAGGGAAATGTCATTATAGATGGTGGAATCAAGAAAGGTAAAGTTCTCCACCATCTTGAGAGTGTTCTCGCATATGTGCCTACAATTACGTAACATCCAATTTTGAAAACGACAAGCGCTTCACCGCAGAATAGACCTTGTTTCCTTCAGTGACCAATAAAAATGAAGTCTAGAACAGAGAAATTCAAAGTTTCACCGTTTGACTAACGAATTTCAATTGAATTCTATTGCGAACGTTTAGAATATAAAAGATTAATATACTAATAGCATGTATATACACAGGCATAATAATGTCCATAGCCTAGAAACAAAAAAAAGCAATTAGTTCACGCAACTGATATTTTCAACGTAATTTCCTTCTTTTTTAATGTACCTGATTCAGTGGTGACTCTCAATCACATAGAGCATTATACTGCTAACAACCAATGAAATATGAGCTTGTACATCAAAATCTACGGAAACGTCCGGATGATTAGATTTTTCCGTGTATTTCTTTTAAATAAATGTTAGCCTCCAAACATGTGCTGTCTTTTAATGTCGCTAAATTACTCTTGACAATAATGCGTGATTCTTGGCTGTTGCCATCTACTAATGACATATTGAACCGAAAACGGCCTTCTACACTCCCTATACCCTTCTATCAACAAAACAACCCTATCCTCATCTCATTGTAGGGCTGTGGAGATGGGTAAGATGAATAAATACTTCTTAGATTCAATTTTAAGTTATATAACACAACACCGTAATAAGTGAAGATCGAACTTAGTAGCATCGGCCATCATGACTAGATTGTAACGTACAGACAACTAAAGCAAGCTGAAATCAAGTTGATTAATAGTTCTAGTTTTTCATGACTCGAGTAACGAAAGACCTCAACTATCTAAAATCATAAATTCATATCATGATAAATAACATCTTCGTCCATACCAATGTCATACGTTGCTTTCTATAATATAGATAGCAAAATTTACTCCGTGTCTAAGAGGCTGTTTTACCTAAAAACAGAGAGTGGACTTCTCTGCAAAGAGCTATTGAAGGAAATGAATAAGACTTTAATTGGAAGGTAATGACGTCAGGAATATTCAGGAGAGGGGGAATAAGCAGCTGCTTGATTTAACATTGAAGAGCAGAGAAAATAGAGAAATTTCAATACTTATTACTAGGAATGACTGTATATGAAAAGTGAAAGCAATGTAATAATAATAAGAAAAACACTGATGAATCGGGGTTTTTTTTCATCATGACAGTAAACTGACAAATTGCTTTTATGATGTAAGTTTTAAATATTTCATCTAAAAAATATCATCTTGGTCTCTTTTTTCACATGTCCATGAGTTATTGTTTTTTTCAGATGCTACAGTACTTTAGATCTCCACCCCTAGATATGCCGTTAGCAAAGCAATGGGTATTTCACTAGAGTTTTCCAGTTGATGACATTGGAAACCAACAAATGTTGAGAATTCGCTGCGTAAGTTGCAAAATTTCCTGATGTTTGTGCATCGAAGCCAAAGAAGTGAAATGCTTTGTAAACACGGGGCAGAACTATTTGATGTGATTGGCTGAAAGGAGACTGCATCCTTGGGAAGCAATCTTGAAAGAGAAATGGCGCCTTTTAGAACAAGATGGCAATAAGTCATAATTCGTAAAGGAAGCCACACATTTTGCAACAGAAACATCGGTCCAAACAAATAAATACATCGTTAAATATTGGCACACGTGCACTTGTACATGAGTCCGCCTGAACACATCAACAAACATATCCAAAAGCACTAGCCAACAAAAGGGAAATTCTCACCAATTCATCATTATATTCTCAGACACATAGATATGCATATGAAGATACATACATATATCTATATCTCAATACATCAATGTATATTTCTGTATATAAATATGTGTGTTCTAGAAACTTACATGAATGCAAACACACACACACACACACACACACACATATATATATATATATATATATATATACGCGTGTGAGTGTTTCATATTCATAAAAACTAAGCTGAATTGCCTATCACCAAAATGTAAACATACATATTTACGTACACAGAGGAACAAACTTCTATTCAGAAGCAAAAGAACAAATTGATATCTTACCAGCAGAAGCAAAAGATGGAAGCGAAACAAGCACATATATACTCACAAAGATACATACAAGCAAAAAGACAGTACGATTTATAAACATGCATGCACTTAAACACACATAAATATGATATACATAAATGATACATACAAAATTTTTGAAATTGTAAGACTTAATTTGCTTTTTCGTTTTGGCTTCAAATGATGTTTACCAGAAAGTTTCGCGTTTTGAACTTTAGAAAAGGACGTCTTTGAATTGGCTTTTCCAGACTTCGTCGATCCAAGGGACTATCATCATATTTGTGATATTGTCTTTTATTCGAAATTTACCTGCGAACTCCTTACTGTCTAATCCTGGTGGAACAAAGTTCTCATTAAAGACAGCAGAGGTTCTATTGAAATTCCTGTCACTATAAAGAACATACGTACATATACATATATACATATATACATATGTATATATATGTGGGTGTGTGGGTGTGTGTGTGTTCATGTAATATTGGTGTATGTACACATTCCAGAATACAACAAATATATTTTTAAAATAAATACATAAGTAAATGGCATTTTTTTAAAAAATTAGTTAGTTTTTTTTATTCCAAAATATATCGTGAAAAATTACTTTTGTAGTTTAAAATGTAATGGCTGACAAATAAATCAGAACTTAACATAAATAAACCTGATACATATAAAAAAATTGATTAAAAGTCAAAGAACGACATAAAATTGATTAAAAAATACAGAAAAAAATAATAAATATTTATGCTCATAATATCACAAAGCAATTAAATATTAACGATAGACTTGGAAAACTTATTAGAAATGGAGCCTCCGTTTTATTTAAAGACTATAAACTTAACTTCAAAAATATACTTTAGTTCAGGTTAATCAATCCAGCAAAAACGGAAGTAGAGGAAATATCAAAACAAATATAACAAATAATCAGTGAATGATTGAAAATGTCACTCAAATATGATCAATGGATCAACACTATTGAGGCAATGATCAGAGCAACGTTCATACAATTCGATATAATTGATTCCTGCTCATCTGTAACCGGGGAACATTTTGACAACACTATTCATTTTACCAAGAAGTACGCCAAGATTACCCAACAAGACTTTGAAACGATGAAAAAACTGTGGGAAAACAATTTAAAAAATCGAAAAACTGAAAAAAAATACAAACTTGGATAGAAAGAACGGTAAAAACGATATGGACGTTTAAATAGGCGCTTTCAATTCTGCCCGAATTTAGGACTCATTTTGTTTTATTTACTACACATTGTAAAAAGAATTGTTGATAAAACAGGTGTAAGTTTTTAAAAAATTGATTAATCATTAGTTGTTGATAATAGTAATGGACCACAAAAAAGTAATTTACAGAAAAGTTTATTTAGATTTAATAGATAATTTCTAATATTAAAATTGCAAATTCTTAGATATAATCTTTAATCTTACCACACATTCAAACCATTTTCAAAAGATGGCCAAGAACATATACATATATATATATATATATATATATATATATATATATATATATATATATATATATATATATATATATATATATATATATATATATATATATATATATATATATATATATTAATACTTATTCAAGTTACCCACCTTCAATATTTGAATAACTCTTTCAACGTTAGAATTGACAAAAGCTCTCCCAACAAAAAAAAGAAGTCTTTTGATGAAACTAAAGAATTGAAAAAGAGATTCTAAATTACAAATTGGTATTCATTGAGAATAGAGATGATAACAATAAAAAAAAAAAAGAAAAAAAGCCAAACTAGGAACAGGGAAACAATTTGGCTCGATTCGCTATACTATAAATTGATAAACATTAATATTAGAATATGTTTCTTCAATAGACTGACTATCATTTCCCCCCAAAGAAAACCCATTAAACAAGATTTTTAACAGATTTGCAAAAGAAATTAGATACAGTTGTACGGGAAATATTGGTAGAATTGTAAGTTCATCTAATGAAAAAATACTAAACAACAACAACAACAACAACAACAGAAACAACAACAACAACAACAATAACAACAACAATAATAATAATAATAATAATAATAATAATAATAATAATTATTATTATTATTATTATTATTATTATTATTATAAAAGCATACAAAATGATCCCACATAGTTTGATACTAGAAAACCTCACGATATTCAAGATCAGAGATCCTGTAGTGAGATTCATAGCCAACCACATGAAAAACTTGAAAGTATACTTGATAGCTACAGAAGAAATCTAAGCAGAGGTAAGAATTAGAAAGGGGCTTTTCGAGAGAGACTCTCTATCTCCATCAATATTTGGATTAACCATGATACCACTCAATAGAATCCTGAAAAGCAGCAAAGGATACCAATCTGCAAAACTAAGGAAAAAATAAACACCCCAATGTACGTGGACAACATGAAAAATTTTTTGCCAAGAACAGGGGAGATCTTGGAACGCTGTTCAACGAATTGAAAGAATGTACTTGCAGCATTAGGATGTAGTTTGGAATAGAAAAATGTGCACTTATGGTAATGATCAAAGTAAAGATACAATAGTGTTAAGAATCAAATTAGACAACAAAAGAATCAAAGTATTACTGGACCAATATAGATAGTTCTCAATTGTGATGCGATGAAACGGAAAGAAATTAAAGATAAAATAAGAAAAGAATACATTTGTAGGATAAGAAATATATTAGAGACCACACCAAATAGCAGAAATCTGATAAATGGAATGAAGACACGGTCAGTATCGGTCGTTAGATACACTGGTCACTGGGGGGAGGGGAAATGAATGGACCGGCGAACAAGAATGTTTATGAAAATGCACAAGGCCTTAAACCCAAGAGATGACATAGACAGACTGTACATGTAGAGAAAACAAGGTGTTAATGGACTAATCAGCATAGAAGACTGTGTTCAAAATACCAAAACAGGATCAGAAACAAAAAATGGAATCAAATTGTGAAGACATTATAATAAGCAGTGCAACAAACAACTACAAAAAAGAACCCAACTAAAGAGCAACACAGCAAACAAGGAGAGAAAAACAGGAACAGAAAAAAACTACACGGGGAATTCAAAAGAAAAATACAAAATGTTTCATACGAGAAGCCATGACTATGGCTACGCAAAGCAAACCTGAAAAAAGAAGCAGAATTGCTCACCATGGCAGACCCCCCCCCCCCAATACATCAGGACATACACTGTCATAGTGAAAATCGACACTACCTAAACAAACAGCAAATGCAACTGACATGGGAAAAAGAATGAAACCGTAAACTACACAACCAGTAAACATTGTCAACTGGTCCAGAAGGAAACAAAGACAGACATGATTGAGTAGCAACACTGATACGTTAGGAACTGAGCAAACGAACTGGATTTGACGATACAAATGGTATCAGCTCATATCAGAGACAGCCCTGGAAGAAAGGAGCCACAAATTATTCGAGGACTTTTACATCCAAACTGACCAATCAATCAGTGCGAGAAAACCAGACCTGGTAATCGTGGACAAAGAAAAGAGAACCAACTAAATAATAGACTTGATCGTGCCTACGGATAACAAAGTAAATATGAAAGTGATTTAGATAAGGAAATACCAAAGCCGGGCAAGGAAACTGAAGGAGGCGTGGAACTTGAAAGTCAGGGTCGTACCAGTAATAGCAGGTGAAATCGGTACCGTGCCAAATACACAGAAGATGGGATTGGAGGAACTTAGGATAAGGGGAATGATTGAGACGGCTTGGGACTGCACAAATACAGGGTGTACTGGAAATAAGAGAATTACGACCCCAACTGTTAGTAATGGCCTAACAGCTAAGAAAAAGGTATGGAAGAACTAGGAATAAAAGGAAAAATCGAGACTATACAGACCACAGTACTGCTAGGAGCTACAAATACGAGATCTACGACCTCATCTGTTAGCAGTGGCCTAAGCGAGAGAAGAGGACAGGGGAGAAAAAACACACAAAACAACATAAATAGTGGTCGAGGTACGAACCACAACACTGATGTGATAGGTGAAGACCTGAAGAGATTTACTGTCGCTTAGCCACTCGATGTGATACTGTAAACCACAGCACTGCTGTGTTTTGTGGGAGTGTGGAGAAGAGGGCTAGAGACTTGAGGAGATTGCTCTCACTCAGTCTCCAGATGTGACTACCAGGCAACTGGTGTGAAAATTATCATTATCACTATCAATTATCAAAACTGACCACCTCATTCAGGCAAGAAGACTGGACGCTGAGGGTGAGACTGGAGGAGATCAGGGGAAGGATTGAGACTGTACAGACCACAGCACTACTGGGAACTGTACGGATACTGAGGAAAGCGCTAGAAATATAAGGACTGCAACGCTAAAAGTCAATAGTTACCCAACAGAGGAAGGGAAATGAAAGCGGAAACTCAAATTGTAGCATTGACATGATAGGCGAAAGAGAGAGGAGACGTTAGCTGAAGACCTGAGGAGACTTATTGTCACTCAGCCTTCAGCGATGACCACTGGGCAACCGGTGTGAAACTGTAAATCGCAGTATTACTGCAACCTATGAGTACTAGGAGAGGAGGGCTGGAGACTTGAGGAGACTTGCTGTCACTCAAACTCCAGCGGTTACCACCAGGCAACTAGAGTGAGATTCCAAATAATAGTAATAATAATAATAATAATAATTATAATAATAATGATCCCTGCTGCAGTGGCAGAGAGACATCAGAGGAGGCACGGCTGAAGAGATACAGGCAAAGAACTGCCCAATACACACAAAACTGCACATTCGAGAACAACGAGAGAAAGTTTTACCAAGACCTGAACGGAGAAAGAAGACAGAACATAAAGGCAGACGCCACAGAGACCAGAAACTACTGGAACAGTGCACCGAAAAAGACACAACGTTAGGTTAGGAAACTTGAAAAGAGAACTCAAAGATGTAGACAATGGAGAACCAATATTATTCAATGAAACCATACTGAAACACGCTCTCGGGTAGATAGTCAACTGGAAAGCGCCAGGACCCGAGGGGATCCACCACGCTACACGACAGACTCACCCAACTACTCCAAAGTTGCATTAATGAAGCTGATGTTCCAAAATGGATGACCAGAGGCAGAACCACCCTCACCCCTAAAAGATCCTGAAAAAGAGGAACATGACAAGCAATTATAGACCAATCACGTGTTTACCACTCATGTGGAAAATCCTGACCGGACAAATAGCAGAGAGAATGTATATATCAATGGAAAGAAGGGGAGTACTACCAGAAAAGAGAGGTTGCAGGGAAGGAACCAAGGGGGAAAATGACTTAATCTACATCAACCAGATGATCTTAAAAGAAGTAAGAAAAAGGAAAAATAACATTGCAATGGGATGGATAGACTACAAAATAGCGTTCAACATGATTCCACATAGCTGAATTGAGGAATGCCTCAGAATGTTCAAGATCAGCGAACCATTGGTGAGACTAATCGAAAACTCTATGAAAAGCTGGAAAGTAGACTTGAGAGCCACAGGAGAAAATTTAGCAGAGGTAAGTATAAAAAGAGGAATCTTCCAGGAAGACTCGCAGTCCCCACTATTACTTGTTCTAACTATGATACCACTCAATAAAATCCTGAAGAACAGCAGAGGATACCATTTCTCCAAAACAAAAGGAAAAGTCAACCACCTAATGTACAAGGACGATATAAAATTGTTTGCAAAAAAAAGGGGGAGAACTTGAGACTCTGTTCAACGAAGTAAAATAATACGGTGATGGTATTAGGATGGAATTTAGAAAAATGTGCAATTATGGTCATGCACAAAGGAAAACTCACAATGGCAGAAAGAATCGAAATTCCGGACAGCGGGAAGATTAGAGCACTGACCACACGAGACCGGTACAAATACCTGGGAATACTTGAATGTGATAAGATAAAACAGGAAGAGATGAAGGAGAAAATAAAGAAAAGATAACTTAGAAGGATAAGGAAAATATTGGAGACTAAATCAAACAGTAGGAATCTGATAAAAAGAATTAACACATGGGTTGTATCGGTAGTGAGATGCACAGGACCATTCCTAGGATGGACAAAGGAAGAACTCCAATCAATGAACAGGCGAACAAGGAAATTTATGACAATGCATAAAGCCTCACACCCCAAAGATGACACGGATACACTATACGTTAAGAGAAAAGAAGGTGGCAGGAGCTCAACACCATAAAGGACTGTGTCTAGAAAGCTAAAACAGTTCTAGGAAAGTACGTGCAAGCAAACAACAAAGACATCATAAAGAGTGCACGAAACAGCGTAACGAACAACAAAGTGAAAAGCAATGAAACAGCGCAGCAAACAAACAAAGAAAAATGGGGGAAAAATTGTACAGAGATTTTAAATGACAGATACAAGATGTGGCAGATGAGAGATCATGGATATGGCTCCGAAAAGGGAACCTGAAGAGAGAAACCGAATTGCTCATCATGGCAGCTCAAAAGAAATGCATCAGACCAAACTATATCAAAACAAAAATCGATAGAATACAGATAAACAGCAAGTGCCGCCTGTGCAGTGAAAGAGATGAGACCGTAAATCACATAACTAGTAAATGTGGTCAACTCGCCCAGAAGGAGTATAAATACAGACACAGTAGAGTAGCAAAGGTAATACACTGGAAACTGAATAAATGAATGGGATTCAACCATGCGGAAAAGTGGTACCAGCACAAACCAGTGGCAGCCCTGGAGAATGGAAAGCACAAATTACTCTGGGACATTGACATCCAAACCGACTACCTCATCCAGGCAAGAAGACCGGACTTGGTGATCGTAGACAAGAAGACGAAAACCTGCCATATAATAGAGTGGCTGTGCTTGCAGACCATTGAGTAAAGAGGAAGGAGAGTGAAAAACCGGGAAAATACCAAGATCTAGCAAGAGAATTGAAAATGTGGAACATGGAAGTCAGGGTAGTGCCAGTCATAGTAGGTACACTGGGAACTCCCAAAGACACTGTGGGCAATACTGGAGAAGCTCGGGATGAAAGGAAGGATTGAGAGAAGAAATATTGGCTGAAAACCTGGGGAGACTTATTGTCACTCAGCCTACAGCAATGACCACCGGACAACTGGTGTGAAACATCAAACCACAGAATTACTGTGGTCTATGAGAATGAGGAGAGGAGGGCTGGAGACTTGAGGAGACTTGCTGTCACTCAACCTCCAGCAGTAACCACTTGGTAACTGGTATGAAGAATTAATACACATGGATCATGTTTGAAATAATAAATATCATTAAAACAAAATAATCTTATATAATTATCTCATGGAATATTGACATTGGTATCAGGAAATTATTTTTCGTTGTAAACGATTCTATTTCGTTTAATTGTTTAATTTCATTTTTAAATAAGACTGTATTTATTAAAAAAAATGGTTTCAGAGTGAAGTATTTTGTTCCAGTATTTGAACTAAAACAGGAAAACAATAATTTTTATTTTCGTTTCGAAAGGTCGATAACTATTTAATCGAACGTATTTTAATGAGTATATATATATGTTTTTCTTTCCAGAAACTGAGTTGCTTTATTCATTTTATTGGTAATTTGTCGGCCTCAATGGTCAATGCTGTTTTCAAACTGAATTACGAACGTTACCAAATCTATTGTTAAGAATTGTTTTGTCATTCTTATGGTGCAATTGTTTAGTCATTCTTTGCATGAGCATAAGCTGCCATCGCGTTGTTATCAACTTTGTGCTATCTTGATTCACGTAGCTTTTTTTCATTTAATTTTTACTTATTGAACGTATACATTTAAATTCTAGTATAGAGCGAGGAAATGCAAGACACACAAGTACGTTAAATTAACTGTTTTTTTTTATTGTAATTAAGTTTAAAATATAAGAATTCATTATTGTAACTTCATTCAAGAAGTTTGTCTTTCATGCGATTACATGTATTGAATCATATACCCAGACATTTGGTTATTAATATATATATATATATATATATATATATATATATATATATATATATATATATATATATATATATATATATATATATATATATATATATATATATATATAAGTTGCACTACAACTTGGCCTATTGATTCAGAGCAATTGCATGTTATCGAGTGTACAGATTTCCACTATTGTTCAAAGCACAGAGGATTTAGGATTTTTATTTATTCATTTATTTTAATTTTTTGCTTGTTTTATTCTCCGCTTTTTAGAAAATATTTGTTCTTTGTTTCAACTTTATTTCACTTTTTGACAAGTAGAACTGTGTTGGGTATTAGCTTATTTATTTTTCTCCTTTGCAATCTATCCGTCTAGGTTTTATGTCTGGCGCAACTGAAAGTTTGGGGAGAGGAAGAAAAGGAAGGGAAAAGGCAAAGAGAAAGAAAAGTAAAGAAGGAAAGAAAGGAAAAAGTCAAGAAGGAAGTGAAAAAAGAATAATGAGCAAAATAAATGGATAATAGTAATGATGTAACAAAAAAGGAAAGTTTTTATATCTCAATACCGAATCTCAAACTTTGGATATGTGTGTGTTTCGGAAGAAAGGAGAGAAGGAAACAAGAAGATATTAATGGTGGTTATGAGATATTTTTTGGTTAACAAAATAAAATAAATAATGTAATGTAATAAAATAAACAATCAATACAATGATTTGATATAATAATGTAATGAATAATGATAGATATAATGAAAAGTTGGAGTTCGTCCTGGGATATTTTTCAAATAAGTATTTTCCGTTTGTCTTCATGCATTCATTTCCCATACAATTAAGTTATTTATTAATGTAATTTTGATATATTATAAAAGTTAATAAATAAGGTGTAGAGAATAAAAATGCATATATTTTGTTTTCTGTTGTGAGTTTTCTATGAAAGATTTAACTCGAAGTATCAGATAGTAAGCACGGTAATGCATATCCGATTATTGGGATTCAATATTCCCACCAGGATAAAAGAAATATATGGCATTTTGCGAAGATGTAGTATTAACCTTGAGAAGAGAAATAGGTGATTTCTCTCATGGATTATTGATGTGATTCATAATGTACATTATGCAATATCAATTACTCATAATTATAGGACCAAAGGTGGCTATAGGAATTGTTTCATTTGTTTACAAGGTAAACTCATGATGTATTTCATAATACAAATTCAGTGCATTTGTTAGTAGAAAAGTAATAATAGAAATAGAAAACATCGAAACGAATGGGGACGTTGGAAAATGAAAATGATACGAAAGGAAGTTGTTTGTGTACCAGTCTTTTGCGGATATTCAATGAGTAGTTTATCAGCTCTTCTATTATATAATGCTTAATTTTTCTTTCAAACATAAAAAAAAACTGTTTTAGCATTATTTTATGTGTGTGTTTTTATCAGTATATCCCATTTTATGATTGGAGTTTCGTTATCTTATTTCAATTTCCATAATCTGTAATCTTTCTTATGAAAGGTCATTTTATGATATCCATGTTTAATTTTCGCTGAGTTTTCAGTATGCCTTATATGTATATATTTTCATTATTTGAGATATATTCAGTAATTGCAGCATATATTGTGTTATTTGTTGGCATGTTTTTGGAGTGGACGTATTTCCCTGTTTCTACAGTTGCATAGATTATCTTGGTTGATTTATATTTTTCCATCTTGTCTGTACATGAGTAACTGACATTAATTTTGTTTTTGTTAAATACAGGGTGTAGCAGGCAACAGGAGGATTTAAAAAAATAGTTTAAGGGACATTTTCCTATATTTTTTAATATATCTTTATCAAATGGGAGAGCTCGACCATATAATCTTTTTTTTACTTTAGTTAATTTTGCTATAATTGTTATTGTGAGTATATTCTATTTCAGTTTCAAATTGACTGCTTTTCGGGGCTGTAATAAGGAAAGAAATCGAAAATCCAAGTTAGTTTCCGCTTGGGCTCTTTACATTCCCGCCTTACTATTGCCTTAGTCCCCATCCTCAATAATGGGTAAATAGAAAAGGAAAAAAACACAATAGTGGGGTCTCGAAGGCAGATTTCTGCAAAGAAGGCCACCCGTTTAATTATATCAATGAAAATCAACGTAGGTGGTTAGGGAGTTGGATCGTCCCTGTGCAACGACCCCCACCTCTGAAAAATACACGCACGCTCTGTTTGCTATGCAAATCTCTGCATAACCACGCATATTCCTGGAACGATAGTCAACCAAAAACAATTAGCAAATTGTCTTGTGAGCGTATTTTTGATAATCATGCTCGTTTGTATTGATGAGCTAAATTCAAATGTGATTATTTCAAAATGCAACTTAATATTTCGTACTAGTGAAACTAACGATGGAAAGACGAAAAAACTTGGTAATAGAAAGGAATAGAACAAGTAAAGAAAACTAGAAGAATAATCAATTTGAAAAATAAATCACATGATTTTCAACTGTTACAATGTATTTTTGGTGGGGAGTTCAATTAACAATATAACTGAAATGCTGAACTAGACTATTCTGTGGATCCCCGTTTGACATCCAAATAGATCATTGTGATTTTATGAGGGAAATTCGTGATTTCATTAGAAAACGTTTCTTATGATCACAATTTGGAGCTAGATTTTCCCTTGACCTCATATTCTGATCACACTTTTTAATATCATTTTCACCTGACTTTATATTCTTATAAAATTTTATTGGAAATTGTTACGTGACCTCATATTCTTATTACACCTTGTTTTGGAAGGTGTCATTTTACCTGATCTCGTATTATTCCTTTTCAGGGGGCATAAGTGAGGCACTTTTTTCCTTTTTAGGGGTCAAAAGTGACGGAAAACCTTTTCCTTTTGTGAAAAATACTGATTATACTATGTTTTTTTCTTTATCTATTTACCAATGATAATATCAGTCCAATATAGAAGTGGTTCGACGTCGAGTGAAAGTGGGCTTTAAGCGAGATATTGATAAATGTATTCAATTCATAGTTAGTATTAGTGATTGAATAATTGTATTTTTCAATCCATTTTCTCTTATTCTGATGTCAGTATGATTCTAATTATCATTTTTTCTTCTTTTCAGACGTCAATGTTTTTCTGCCAATGAAGAGATGGTTTTCGTTGTCAAGACTGTCATTGATCCAAAATGAAAAATGCCTCTCTTTTCTGTTTTTATTCTTATTGTTGTAAAACCTTTTCGCAAAATAATACCATCCCTTGTTCCTGCTGCTGTTCCTCTAGAGGCCAATTTGATGCCACTGAGTTTCTATAAACAGAATTTCTAGCAGAAACTAATCGATACACTCCTTGCCATCGATTACTGGTCACAGTTTTGGCATGTGAAGCAGTTCCTTCTTCTTCAACCCTTTAAATAAGAGGTTGCCAGCCTACATGAAATGGTGAATCGATTCGAGGAGAAAGTACGGGTTCACATCGGCAGGGTCGGCTATCTTCTCTCGTCACCCCTGAGGTCAAACCACCATCTTGGTTCTGTTCTCTGTGGTGGCAACAACACACGAAGAGGAAGTAACAGCGTGCCAACGGCTGGCACATTGCTAGACTTTTAGTCGACTGGTCGCGGTGTAATTCGGCAGCTGTGAATCTTGGCAGAAGAAAACGGCAATCCAGCCACTTGCTTATTTGTAGCGTTGGCCAGCAAATGTATCTGAAGATTGGTCTATGAAATTGGACAGACCTGCTGATATAGAGCTGTATATCTGTTCATCACGCTCTTTTACTAAGTTTTTCTTTGTCCCTTTCTTTCTTTTTCACCCGATAGGGAGGTTCAGATGAAAATCATCACTGAAAGGTGTATTCGATTTGAAGTATACCTAGAAAGCTCACTTGTCATTTATTATGATAAGACTAACAATCTCTACAGTCACTTTTTGGACTCGGCACAGCATCGAGGAAAGAACTTACTATCAGAGACTTGCGAAAATCATTACATTAAAACAAGGGAATATGTACAAATAATTATAAAGATGTACAAAAATAGGACGGTGGTACTCTTTATGGTAACAAAAAAGATTCCAGTCTCACAGAACTCATCGCAACCTAATTTCTAAAAATTAAATCCCCGGGTCACCTTCTCAGATTCCGCTGAGAAGAAAACAAAAAAAGGGCGTTCATATACTTTACTTATGAAGAGATGAAAATCCCAAGTCTATATCTCTAATATCTTTTAAATTAAACATTTTGAATTTTTTCTCAATTTCATGCATTTTCACAGAAAAGCCTTTCCATCCTACCACCGATATTTATAGCTCCTCTGATGCGATGGGTTTAAACGTGCTTGGTTTAGGGTGTCGTCAAAATTGCCCTTTGTCATGACCTCATTCGACAATGTGGGCAGTTAGCCACAATTTCCATATTTTTGCCCCGAGAAATGATGTCAGGTCTCATTCTGACCCACTTCCAAGAAGCGTTATTTTTCCAATGTATCTTGAAGATTGGTCCTCTATGCAATAAAATGCTAATTTGCTGGATCTTTGCTCTTGACGAAATGTTCCTATGTCACCCCTTCTTGATCGTTAATAAATAGTTTTGTATAGAAATGAATTGCTTGCTTTGTTTGTTAGTTTTTTCATAAACTACTTGTTTGTTTGGTACATCTAAAATATTTTTTGACGAGTATGTACGCGGGGCGAGAAAGTTCTCTTAGTTAAAAAATATTGGTAAGAGAGGGTTCATAAGGAAATTAAAATTTACCAAAAATTACTTGCGAAAGATTTTTTCAATTTATTTTCAAATATTCGACCTTCTTGACCTGTTGTAAAAGAGCTTTGATGCAGTTGACATTGAATTGAATAGAATATCGATTAAGTCAAAACTACCTTATCTTTATCTATTTATATATGATGGTCATGTGCCGCCAGACTTTTCTGCTGCGGTTGAGACTCAAGTAGTAGCGACATGAGAGTTAAACGTCTCTTTCTGCAATTAAAAATACAAATACCGATACTTCGCAGGTACCGAATTCCAGTTCAATCAGCGATAATGTGTAATGTGACCTAAGTTTAGTTTTACGCACGGTGAACATGGTTCCGAACCATCGAGCTAAAATTGGCGGTGCAACATTCTGGAGAGGAGTAACCAATAACAGGAAAACGAACCTGATAATTGCTGATGAAACCATCAGTGGCCTGTATAATCTTCGGGATATTATAGACCTTATTATCCCCCCTCAGTAGCGTCACCATGGTTCAAACTTCATCATCATGGATGTTAATGCCCCCCATTCACCGTGCTCGCATCGTTTCCACTAAAGTATCGCTCAATTGGTCAATAAAGCTCGTATTATGATAATATACCCTTTTTGTGCAAAATACGTTTCCATGTTACAACTGCTGAAGTATAGAAACAAACTATGAATAAACTGCACACATATATATATCCACTGACTCAGTCACTGGTCGACCTTTATGTCATGTCTTTGAGGATACCTGGCGATACTACAGTGCAGGGAGGAGTGAATAAAGGTCTTGTTCTCATTCACCTCCTTCCTTCTTTGTCGACCATCATGACATACCAGTAACGATGCATTTTTCCCAAGATATATATAGCGATTGGACAGAATTATGAGGATTCATACTTTTCGAAGGAGCATCAGGGTCGAGTGAAAATAAGGAGTCAGTCGTGATTCAAAAACTGGTTTGCTAATTCTGTTTCCTACACTGGTAACTGGTAAGCGTTTCTAAATGGTGAGGCTTGATTGCATTAAAAACTTAAAACTGACAGACGAGATATCTCGGGAGAAATTTCTCTTTCCCAACTCACTTACTCTGTAGATAAATGTAATCACTTTTTGCCTAAAAGTTTTTGAAATATTTTTGAGTGTCGTTTGATGTAACAGTGCTCTGAATACATGTCAGCTTCTTCGGCTAACTAGAAACTCACGTTTTGAAAGAGACATCTAACGATCTTGATTTAAATATAAAAGTAGAAAAATGAATTAACAATGCCAAGCGTCCAACTTGTCCAGAACTATTTCAACTGGCGTAGATATTTTAGTTCGATACCAAAAAACCAAGACTACTTAATTATACAGATACTGAAAATAAATTCCTCCACATGAATACAGGAAACTACGAAGCAAGTTATGTTGTTGACCAAAGAAATCGATGAGACCACATTTTTATGGATATTTACATCATTTTGTTCGTCTAAAATATATCCTGATTTACTTATTTATTAATTCAATTTCTTGCTTTTCCCTCACACTCGTTCTGACTATGTCCGTACCATCTTACCTACCAACAAACTTATCTACTTACCTATAGTTGGCTTATATCTTATCATGTTGTTTTAGATTATATTTACTTATAGATTTTTTTTTATTTGTGTCCTAGTGTCTATCTTATCAATTATTTTAAATGTCCAAACAGAAGCATAATCATAAAGCATGTATACTATTTTCATAAACATGAATACACTCATCTAATAAGAGATAGATAGATCGATCGATAGATAGATAGATAGATAGATAGATACATACATACATACATACATACATACATACATACATACATACTCTTCCTATATCAGTGTAAGTCATTTCCAATAGTATTTTGAAAGGAGTCTGAGCGTACAAAATAGGAATCTGAAATACTTGGAGAATATAGCTTAGCTATCACATCAGGCTTGAGATTTGTCTTGAATCATTTTTCATCTGACAATATTTACATTTATTCATAAAACTTGTTTTTTTGACTCTTGGGGAAATTTGCAGACATCGTAAATTATTGAAAGGGTTGTATCTACATTATTTTACGAAATATATACGGACACACACTCACACACTTCTTGGGAAAAATGAGCATGTTATTTTGGACAATTATTCTTTTGTTTTATTGAACAGAGGCAAAATATGTGACGATAATATTCAGCACATGTGCTAAATTTATGTGTAAGAGTATTTTAATTAGTGATTGCCTTTTTTCCCCTTGAATCCTAGTCCAGATTACAACAAAAATCATCTATCTGTATTTTTTTTTATGTATATACTCCTGGAGAGTTACACCAGTATTTTGGTTTCAGAAGCCGTATTGCTGGATTTTGTCATCAGGGAAGTCTCATCCGGATATTCTGAGGAATGGAAAGCAGGTCCTGGAAGACCTGAAGTAACAGCAAGCTGACATGTTAGAAGGCTGAAAATGATTGTTCTGAAGCACCGTATCTAAAAATTGGCACAACAATCAAGAAATTCAAAAATCAATTCGTCCCAAGACCTTTTCAAGAGAGCTGAAATAAAGCTGGGTTTTCATCAAAGCGGCATGCAGGAAAATCTTTGCCGTCCACAAATAACGTAAGAGACTGATTCAAATTTCTGCCATTTTATGGCTTAATGATAAACAGTGGTTTAAACGAATTCTCTTGGTTGAGGAGTCGTGCTTTTAACTTCCAACCGATACTGCCAAATTCTGTTGTGTGGAGGATTTAAGCTGGAATTCTTGTCTACCAGAATGAAGCATGGGGTGGGGTAAGTAAAGATGATATGGTTGAGTTATTTCTGCGTCTGGCGTTGACAAACTGGTACAACTTTCATTAATACTGAGGAGTGTCCAAATATTTTACAAGAAGGGTTGCTTCCAGGCCTGGACAAATTGTGTGTTAAAAAGGTGCCATTTCTCAACGAATTATGCACCAGCGCACACGGCAAAAACCACTTATTCATGGTTTGAGCAGCAGTTTTTATTCATGATATTTTGGCCAGATCTTAAATCCCATAGAGAAATATGAGCGAATATTAAGGCCAAACTGTTTCGGACCAGCTTTGGGAAACAGAGATGAATGGGACAATATTGTGCATCGCTCTGTAAACAACGATCAGACAGCTTTCCCAAACGGCCCAGATATCTGAAGAAAAACAAGGGAAAGGCCATCTAAAACATATTCTGCATACAAACACTGCACAGAGTGCTGTATAACATTCACAAATATTTCACCTATAATTAATACGATAAAAGAGTAGTTGAAAAATATCTAACAAAAAATTATTATGGTAACAGTTTTAGCTGCTACTGTACTCCAGAAATTAGAAAAAACTTTTTCTCGTGATATATTGTGATTTACGAGTCGAATCATACGTTTTCAAAGAGTATGGAATTTAATATCCATCTTACATATATACCTATTACAAAAATGAACAAATTCAACTAGAATCTGCACTGTATTTGGAAACTGTGGCACTGTTAGTCACGGAGTTGACTTGTTACGATTTTTTTTACAAATGCGAGTAGACAACTTGGTTGCTACAACTTCCTTTTCTCAGATCAATATATCTGCCTTCTTATTTTGTGAAATACTTGCTTGCGTGAGCATAGCTGTACAACGTGCAAGCTAACTTTTAACCAAAAGTGATATTCGGAGGTATTTTTACTTTAGTTTTAGAGCCACGACTATTCATAATTTTCTGAATGTGTTATATGAGGTTAGATTAAGATTGTATCATATTTATTACTTGTCCAAACTGCAATCAATGTGCTTGTTCTGTAGGGAAATGTAATGCTATCTTTTTCAGTGGTCAGCAAGGGGCACAGTATATCAAAACACTTCTAGGACTGGGCCACTTCAATTCTTTTAATTAAGACTGATACTGTCAATCCATTTCATCCAGTTTAATGGGAAACTAAAAGAACATGGTAATTGTACTTTCCTGTCGTCTTTTTCCGTCATCTTTAATTGTTTTTGAGACTGTGAAAATTAGTTTGCTTAACTTTTCCCAACGAATGCTTGAGAAATTTATCATCACTTTTTGTGACATAGTCTACGATTGAACAATACTGAAATAAAATATGTGGTTGGTTTCAATTATTTGGATCGTCCTGTTTCATGTTGATTCTTTGTTCCCTGGGTGATGATTCACTATATTCTACGGCTGGGGCACAGAGGAAAAGATATGCCGGTACCTGCCAACAGCAAGCTAGGTGGGATTTTACTTTCTCAACCTCAAATAAGCTATTTCACAACTAATGGAATTGGCCGCTTTGTTTTATCCAAATATATTCATAAAATCAGCTTCTACTCACGATTATTTTATTGAACCACGGAGCCCCCAGGTCATAATTATATGTATATGTATATATATATATATATATATATATATATATATATATATATATATATATATATATATATGTGTGTGTGTGTGTATGTGTGTGTGTTTGTATGAATGCGTGCGCATGCGTGTGTCACTATGAGAAACAAGATGGGGCATCAGTTCAAATGAATCAGGGTTTATTAGTTTTTGAGCATGAGTTAGTAAAAATTCTTACTGAGTAAATTATCAAAAATCTCCGACTTGGCTCTTAAAACGGATTCTGAAACAAGTCATCTTTCAGCCAAGTGTTCTAGTACTGAGTGGTGTCAATGAGTACGTGGGTGTACTTTTACTAGTGCACACCTTATAAATTAGTTATTAACGTGTGCCTACATGTGGATGTTTCTGTGTACCTGTATATACCAAAGCGGTAGCACAAAGCATGCGGCAATGTATTTGTCCTGGAGTGTGCAACGTCGTGTCTTCTTTTCTCATCACGCCTACTTTGAATGAATCAACTTTTTTTTTCTCTCTTCTTTTCTTGCTGACAATAAACATCGAATCGCACCCCGTACTTCTCAGAGACGATGTCTTAGCAATACATCCATTTTTTTACATCCCAGATCTCAAGGAGTTGAAAAAATCAAAAAGTTTTAGGAAAAAATCCCAAAAATCTAGATAAAAACAAACTTAAACGGTCCTTTTCTGCAAACCTCTGATTTTTACTCAGAAAAGAAAAAAATCTGAATTCCCTCTCTCTCTCCCTCACCCTCTCTCTGTCTCCCTTTGTCTTCCACCCTTGCTCTCTGTCTGTCTGTCTCTGTCTCTCTCTGCTTCTCTCTCCCACCCCTTTCTTTCTCGTATCCTTTTTTTCTGTCATCACTGATAAAAAAATAATTCTCTCAATTTTTCTTTTTTCATTTGCAATTTTTTGTGGGTGGAGTCGTTTAGATTTTTTTGTATCAGCAATCTCAAAGAATATTTTTTCTTCCTCCATTCATTTTATTTATATTTTTCATTGCAGGCGTTGAGAAAGTGATCTCTTTTAGTGTTTTTTTTATTTTTATTTTTTATCATTCTCTTCCCGTTTATATCTCTTTTACATTTTCATTTCTCTTTTTCTTTTCTTGCATCTCTAAAAATGTCTTATTTGGTGTTTATCTTCTATTTTTCCTTACCTAAACAGTTGTTGGGCTTGAATTTCCAGCAGATCTCTGTATTTGTGATAATGACTTGTAAAACAAAAAGAAATAAAGGACCCCCACCAAAAAAGCACTTCGGGAAATGAAAGAAAAAAATTAGAAGGAACGTTGTTTTTTGCACGTGTTTGTGTCTATGTAGAGATGTGATTACATGTGATGTACTACCTGTATATTTTAAAGAGAGTTTTCCATGAGATTCCGATACTAATCGAATCAAAAGAATAGGTGCTTGTGTGTATGATTACCTATCTATTCAACTTGCTATAATTATGAACGTTTCCAGTTTATCGCAAATGAACAGGTATCTGGACTTCGGTATTTTATACACCATGTTGATAACAGCTTACAAGAGAAAAAGTGTATTTTCTCATCGACCTCCACTCTCTCGGTCTGACTCACACTTGCATACATATTTATATACACACATGCACCCAACACACATTTAAAAAAAACACACACACATATATAATGTACTTATGGAATCTTCAATCAAATTGCACATTATTTTTTCAGCAGCGTCCTCAATTTGAATTTTAAAAGTTAACGTATTACGGTTACCAGAATTCTGACGAAGATCTACTGGTAGTTGACAATACTATTAAATGTTAAATTTGTGACGTCAAGATTAGAAAGGTACAAATACTTGAGATATATACAAGAAATTATGATACATTAATCTATAAATCTAAAATAAGAAATTACTTTATGTGCTGTTTTTTATATTTCAGTCATTGAAGATATCGTCCAATTCATTTTTGTTTACATATTTGAATGAAAAAAAATTCTTTTTGCATAGGTATCAAGTCACTAATTCGTTTTTTTGCTGCAAAGAAGTTTATTGTTAAGATAATCGATAAAATCCAGTTTCTCTTAAAAAAATAGACTGTATTTTTGTGCAGTGTTGTTGCAAACCGGTTTAGTGATAAAAATTTCCATTTAATTTTAGGAAGAGAAACTAAAAAACCTTGTAATTGCCGTAAAAAAATTCCCAAGTTGTCCTTTAAGAAGATGCCAAAAATGACTTGATTTACAATTGACCATTATAGGTCACCAATGTTAATCCTGAGCTCGAATTACCTTTGAACACTAATTTAAAGCCTCTACGTTGCAGGCGTTTCAGCTAGAATTGAAAACGCCCGAAGTGACCTGACTTAAAAATGACTTCTTGAGGTCACCAGGGGTCTACACCACACATCCTATGTTCATCATGGCGTCAAGTTAACCATGTACACACATTTGCAGCTCGTAGGATGCAGACGTCTTCGTTAGAATTTAAAATATCTAAATCAACCCAACCCTAAATTGATCTTAAGAGGTCACCAGAGGTCAATACCACCTATCTGATATTCACCTTGGTGTTACGTAATCCTGTACACAAATATGCAGCCTTGACGTCTACGTTATATTTGAAAATACTAAAATACCCTGACCCTCACTATAATTAACCAGACTTTAAATTAACCTTTAGAGGTGACCAGACGTCAAACAGCTATCCAATGTCCAGATGTATTAAAAATTCCATCATCAGGTGCAATATAATTCCTTCCAAAACTTTTATATCCATCATATGGTTATTTGATTTGCATAGCTTAATCTGACTCTAGGCAGCGATAGTGGAGCACCTATTTAAACTGGACACACGTCATTAACGGATTGGTCTGCTGGACAAGTTTCCTAACCATCATTCCTTCGTAGGCATCGGATATATCCGTGATAAGGAGATAGAATTTATATATTCTGATAATAGGATATATATATATATATATATATATATATATATATATATATATATATATATATATATACATATATATATATATATGTGTGTATATGTATATATATATGTATGTGTGTGTGTGTGTGTGTATAGAGAAACAGAGAGACAGAGACAGAGAGACAGAGATGGATGATTTTGTTTTAGTCTGCTGCAATTGGGTGGAATTCATAGCTAACATTTAGATAACCTGTCCCTAGTTTTATTCTCATCTTTCTTTCAAATTATATTCAATTGGTTAATTATTTAATCAGGCCAAATCGGAGTTATCATGTTGTGTAGTGTCGCTTAATCTTAAAACTAGAAAAGAGTGAAATGATTTTTGAGAATAAAAATGCCCTCATATGATAGAGATGAAGAACATTACCAATCCCAAAGTTGCAATAGTGGACAGATTCCAAGTCTAGTAGAATCGCGACAGTAGCATAGAGTGATAGTCTGTCAATATTATCAAGGGAGGTAAGTCATACAAACGTAGACAATAATACGGAGAACTATTCTAATGCAACATTAAAACTACTCAAAAGAATAGGATTGATATGGAGATATAAAAAAAAAAAAACTAAATAGGACGAAATGAAAAGATCAGAGCTAAACAAATAAAGTATACTTATCTTTCGGAGGTGCATCTTGGAGTGAGGCATTTCTAATTGGAAACACCCTAAACAAAATTTTGAGCAGTATGCTCACTTACTTTAACTCCTCCATACTTTGTTAATATTCTACAAGATGGATCCACTAATACTTAAAATTCGGACAGTAGACAAGCCTTTACAATCAAGTGTTCAATCAACGATAATTCTGTTTGTTCCAACTGTAGTTATATTCTTCTCGAGGTCATCTGGTGCTAAATACGTTGAGTCGGTTTCATATTGGTACCGTTCTTACGGACAGTTGTTATTCTTTACTTTTCAACTCCCTTTATAACCAAGATATGGCTCGCTACGTCTTCTGGCTTTTCCAAGAGAGATTTCTGATCGTGGACGAGATTAAGCAAAATACAACGCAACAGCTGAATTGATACGGGTATATGCATATGTATATACGTGTTATTTATGCATGTATACGTTTAATGCACAATTGACGCATGATATGTTCACCTTTCTTCTATAGCACTAACCGATTAGAATCATCAGACACCCGAAGGGCAACACTATATTGACCTTGAAGAAGTTTAAGGACACCTAAACGTCACTGAAAATCGTTACTTGTCACATTTTCGCATATGGAACACCAAATCAACATCTATGAAATGTTGCATTGTAGCTCGAAGGAATATACAACAAATTGTGCAACAAAGTCTGGTATGTTATATCCGCAAAAAAATCATACGATAAAAATATCAGCACAATAGGTAGTGGCAGTGCGGATCTTCATGAGTATCCGAAGGAGACAATCATCGAAAAATATACACGAATTTTTCAAGTCGTAGAAACTGCTCTGTATATAGAAACAAAATGAAAATGTGTTTTCGAAAGTTCCAACGGAATCAATCTGTACTGTAGTTTCCGAACGAATTCTTTTCATTTGTTATAAGTGATCGAGTTGAAGCATATTCAAGAACAGATGCCACTTCTTCGCCAGCAGATTATTATACCATTATATGATTTTTGTCACAATCTTCGTATTTAGAATTTAGATATCAAATAATTCATCTGGCTGATCTTCCCTGGCACAAATCCGATGCTTCCTCGTGTTGTATTGCTTGGTGATTCATAGACCACGTTTTCTTTTTGCATCTATTGTAGGTGTTCGAGACCAGATGATGACCAACATTTTGAATGCCGATATAAAAAAAACATGCAGGCCTTAGAAGCGCAATCTCCACACACCCCAAATAACCGGCAATTCTTTTCTTGTTTGGGCTTAGGTCAGACTGTGCTAATCTTTAAAACGTCTATATAGACGGATAACAGTAAATTGCATGTAAACAGACAGGGAGTTATTTTCCTCCAGCTCATAGTTATAAAGGTCTAAAATGTAAAAGTTAGTGAACTTCAGTATCATTCCTGACTATTGAATTGTGCGCAAAAAGTCAATTTAACTCCTTCCTATTGTATGAGTTGTTAACACGTTTTGGTTGATCTATTCTCCGACCTGCAGGTCTACTGATTGTATGTAATGGTACTGAACAGAAATTTATATTGCTGGTGGTCAACAAAACTTTCCAATGGTAACCAAGCAACAACACTGGATTCGGTTGATGTCGTTTTGTTTGTTTTCTTATTTAGCCTGAAGTTCCATACCTTGTCCCCGTTGAGAAGCGGAAGCCACCTCAGGTTGGACCCTGTCACATGTTAATATGGGCCCTCACCGTTCCCTGTCTATGATACTAACTTCTTTCCAGTGAAAAAATTTCCGTCTTTCTCTCCGCAAAATTTATTTCACCACCATCACATTCGGATAAGTACACCGGAAGAAGGTCGTAGAATGGATTGGCTGAAAAAAGACAAGCAACAATAGAGAATTCAGTTATCCGAAAAACTCTTTGAATGTTAATGAACCTTCTCGAAACTATGGACAGTGTGCTTTGTAATTGTTGTAATTGTGCTAAAACTGGGGGAGGTGCGGGATTGGTGAAGTAAAGAACCACATACGTATATTCGCACCTGAAGGCACCTTTAAGCTGAATAAAGACATTATGTTACCTTCAATTTGCATTCAGTATTCATTTTTGTTTATTAGTTATTTATTATGGTGGGTGTATGTTGGGGGGAAAGACGACAATCCCTCCTTATCGCTCCCCACCCTAACCGTCATGTTTTTTTTATTCTTTTATTTTTGCGCCTGGCAGGTAGACAGACAGGATCCCAAATATGTCAACGTAGGTAACGTACCTGACGTCATGGGTCGCTGACACAAGTAAAAGTGTAGACTATTGTTTGATAAAGGTAAGCTGTTCTCTGTCTCATGAGAAAGAGGGCACCATCTTTTTTTTTTCGCTTTGTTCCCCGAGCCTTCATTTATTTGAACATTTTTTGTGCCTTATTCACTCTCTCTATGTGACGATGAATACATGAAGGCAGCATATAACACAGTCTCCTATTTTACAACCTGTTGACCTGCATTTATAAAGATATGCAACGTAATGCATATATATATATATATATATATATATATATATATATATATATATATATATATATATATATATATATAAATAACTTATTTATTATTTATATCAATCGCATAATACAAATGTGTATATTTGAATAAGCATGCAACTAAAACATATATGGGGATAGATGGATAGATTCATAGATATGTGTGTGCATGTGTGCGTGTCTATAAAGCATATATATTAACTAGCTCTTTGGGTATAATATATTTGTAAATAAATCACATACACACACAAACACACACACACACACATATATCTAATATCAAGCATACATATATATGTATATATTATCCAGCATCTTTTTATCAGATGAACTTTTACTGATGGATGAAATTCGAGTTTTACTGAAGAGAGACGGACACAAATACTCTCCAACCCATTCATATAGCATTTCTATCAGACGAAACCTGATAAGAAATACACTGCTTCCCAAAGCTTTATGACCATCCTGCATTTTCCTTTACAGCCATGAAATCAACACATAAGTTTACAAGCAGGTTTGAATGATTTCTGGCCAAATTCATTCCTCAATTGGAGCAAAACAGCCATTTATATTCACATTTGTTCCTTTTGTCAACAAAGCTACTCATATTTTTAATTGAACTTTTCGTAAGACGTACAACAATTTTTTCTATCAAATGATCATCCCCTGATGCTGGTCTTATGAGGACGTCCACTTCTCTTCTTGTCTCTATAAGTCACGTGAATTGAAATATATATACATATATATTGATTCACATATATAGTATTATATATATATATATATATATCTCATACATGCATTTGTATTATCTATATTTCTATATCCAGGAATTTTTCAAACCTTCATGTATATACATAAACAGCAAGGTATGTATATATATATATATATATATATATATATATATATATATATATATATATATATATATACATATATATATATATATATATATATAAGTGTGTGTGTGTGTGTGCGTGTGTGTGTGTGTGTGTAAGGCATTACAATTTAGTACGGTTCATATATTGCTGTACAAATGAGTGTATCTAAGTATAAGCTGAAAAAAAAAATCCCTTTGAACAGCGCTATTTTGAGCGATACTGAAGATTTTGCAACCAATTAAGCGCATTGGGCATATCAATATACGCATATACATTATATATAATATATCCCATATATATGGCCTATATTTTCATATAATATTTTACACAAACGAAGATATATTCGCATGCACCTGTATATATATATATATATATATATATATATATATATATATATATATATATATATATATATATATATATATATGTGTGTATAAGCTTTCTAGAGTTGCTACTTGAAAACATTTTATATGTATACATATATATATATATATATATATATATATATATATATATATATATATATATATATATTTATATATATATATAGTGACTTTTGTTCATCAGTGCTGCTCATATAATCAGGTGTTTAGTACGAGGTTAATTTAGAAGAAACACCTGATTATCACAGCAGCACTGATGATCAAGTCCAGCGGGAAATTGGCCAAATATCATTCCCGTAGGCTTGTGACATACATACCACCACTGAGTTTACCCTATGATCTTGAACGATCTTCCAATATTGTCATTTCACTCTCATAACAGTGGAAATAACCATCAATCCATACAATTATATTCATCATATAATATACATATATATATAAACACACACGTTGGTACATTAATAGCTACGTAGCTTCCTGACTGAAGGAGCATTTTGTTTTGCTCAAGATGTTTTTAAATGATAGCTCCCTTAGTCAGTACACTCAATTCAGTTTTGAATGTTAATGATACAAATCAAACATTACACAGTGGAAATTTCAAATCAAAATTTGGTTCACAACTATATAAGGCTACGGACGTATAACATGTATATTACATATTCTGCCACATCAAACTATATCATATATATATATATATATATATATATATATATATATATATATATATTATTTTTCTGAATGTTGTTTTAATTGAAAAGCGTCACCTATTTTCAGGCCAGCCCACCACAACGTCAAACCATCTACTTGTACTTGACATTTTCTGATCCCAACAGATATTTTCTAACCTTTGCCAAGTGTGGACTTCAGGTGAATTGCACGGAAAAAAGGAAAAGCTATCAAAATTAAAAGAAAAATCCAAACACCCAACGTATTAATTCTTTGGAAAAGAAATCAAGATTGTACGCATAAGAGAAGGGCATTTGGTGCTGTTATGAAATTAGATTCTGTTGCTTTTTTCATCGTGATATTCATGTGATTAAAAGAACAAGCCGTAGAACAATCAAGTGCGTAAACGTTTTGAAAGGGATTATTACGGATTTGATTTCTCACTGAATTTTCGATGACTCTGTGTTTTTGACACAGTTGATTTCGTTCGATGAGTATCTACTTGAACAGTTGCACATCCGAAATCCGAAAGGTTCAGAATTCTGAAACGAAACTGACCCCAAGGATTTCAGATAGGAGATTAAGTACTTCATTATCAAGAGGTTTTCTGTGCTGGATACATTGGCCGCTATTTTGTAAAACAAAAAATGTCGATGAAGGTTCTACTATGGTGTATGAAAGGATATATAACGAGGAGCTGCAAGGAAGATGAAGAGAAAACGATATTTTTTCATAGAGACAGGCAAATAGGAAAAGAGGGTAGTGAGATAGAGACGACAAGAATAGAAAATAATAAAATCGCATCAAAAGTGAAAAAAAAAACAACATTGAAACGTATTGGCGATAAGAGGACCCGCAAAGGTAAATAAAGGTCAGAAAAGGAAGTACAAGTATATGAGAAAGCAAAAATCCTGCCATCAGATAATTGCCTCCAAGTTAGCGAAGCAGACTATAACAGGTTTGATCCACACTGGGTGCCCCATATTTGTGTTCTCCTACCGTACAAAGCTAAGCACATCAGTTGTGAATATTGTTTGGCCACTCTCTTGGATGAATAGTTGAATATTCTCACCAGAGTTTCTCCAAGCCAAGAAGCTGATTTTTCTGGCCTAGCAGACCCTCTTCACTTGTGAGATTCGCATAACACACCCGTCTTATAATGTCCCTGTTCAACGGTCCGTCGTAAGTTTAGCAAACATCGAGAAAATAAAGAGAGTGAGAAATGGAATGAGAAAAAGGAAAAGAACGAATGAATACTAAAGAAAATGGAAGGAAAAGAAAGAAAGAAAGAAAAAAAAGAAAGTAAAAGACAGAGGGAGTGAGAATTGTATTTTAACGGGAAGTGTTAATATTTCTCGTATTGTCGTAGCCATGAGTCAATATAAGAATCAGTTAAAGGCAAATGGAACTTTAAAAAGCAGGGAAGGAAAGAATGCGCTTGTACAGTCAGGATTTGATCATAATGACGTCTGACCTGGTGACACAGAATCGTGAGAATCTTTCTGTGGATACTGAATATTCACAACCGCAAAGAATGCATGTGTAAGGAGATCACACAGAACAAAGAGATAAAAGGCTTTTATACACACACACATATATATATATATAATCGAGCCATTTGTTTGTTTGTTTGTTTCTTTTTTCAATTTTTACATCTTCTCCGCTAAAACTACAAGACCTATCGACTTAATATTCCGGAAGTCGACAAAAAACAGATTGACTCAATTCATTGGCTATGTGAGGTTAATTTCAGGGGTCATCCAATGTTATAAGAGGTCATATTTGGTAATATAGCACATTTTCAGAGTTTTACAATTTTGCACTAAGGATACTGAAATTTAACACCTGGGTACATCTTTTCACGGCAAAGACTGATATCTATGTAACGTTGGCTTCTAAGGTTATTCAAGACCACCAAAGGCCTATGAAAGTAAAATTAGTGTTAGAAATGAATTATTCGGCAGAGATCATACATAATGCAGAGTTGACCTTTGGTGTCATTTGAGGTCGGCAGAGGTCATTTCTATCCAATTTGTAAGCTGCAAATTTGCACTTAAAAAACTTAAATTTGTCCTATGGATGGATCTTCATGCAAACGTTATAGACAGTTGTACTCAAAGGTCATTTTAGGTCAACAGGAATCATTTCTGGCAAATTTTGAAATTTGTGGGCTTTACGTTTGAACCAAGGATGTTTTAATTGAGTATATGGGTACACCAAAAGTAACAGGCTAAGCAAAATTGACCTTGGAGGTCTTCCAAAGTCGCCAGAGTTGTTTCTGGTCATTTCTACTCAATTTTCGAAATTATTGGCAATAATTTCACATCAATGGAACTGAAATTTGGCATAAGGATAAATACTTTCTTGGAGAAGGTCATACAGAATACAAGATAGGCCTCAGAAGTCATTTGAAGTCATATGAGGTAATTTCTGATCATTTTAGCTAATTTTCCAAGTTGTTAGCCACGATTTCCTTCAAGATTAATTCTTTCATGGTTGAAGCATTAAAAATCGAAAAGAAACGTTTTCAAACAGAAAAGTGTGATGGAAATTGTCACGTTATACTTTTGCGTGATTGAGCTTCTTAAAGGTAACATTATATCATTTTCAGATAATTTTTAGCCTAAATTTAAGAAAATATTTTTCCTTTTGCATTATGTCTATTTTACGGACCGACATTGTTTGCTGGACAAAAATTCCACAAAACCATCGATATCTCTCCAATATACTCGATACTATACGTTGGGAAACTACATTTTTTTAAATTGAGAAAAGGTTTATCACAAAGTAACATTTACAGCTTGTAAGGTGATAGCTAATGATATAAGGACCTGATCCAACTGTGAACCCTTGTATGATAATTGTCTTACACATCATTAATTTTTTATGGCAAAAGTTATCTGATTTCAACATAACACACGCATTCTTGATGATCAATTAGATTTATTCTGTAAAATATTTGCATTAGCCTTATCACAAAATTTCCAAGATCAAAGCCAATCAACGAACCAGATGGGAGCTGCCGAAACAGATTATCATCTATAGATCAAATGGATGTAAAGTACAATAAGTTCAATATACATAAAATCCAAATCTTAAAAAGTCATTATAGTCAAGTAGCTTATTATCAGAGTCGCCTAATTGTCAATATCAGTTTGACCATCATTCTTGCATTGCTTACAAAGATAGATTTCAATGCAAAGGAGATCATTTTTCAAACAAATACAATAGATAGTTGAGCAACCTGTTTTGTTTTTTTTTGAAGCGCACATACAAGTTATGCTTTGGGGCAGGGGTTTCATCTAGCAAAGGCTGTATAACACCATCCACAAACGAGAACTGCGTGGATCCAGTAATCTGTGATCCAGTCTGTTGACTCTTTTCACATCCTTGTAGTGTAATGTGCTTTTTTCTTGCAGATACCATTTTGAATGTTGAGTTTCGTTGTTAATTTCTAAAGACTCTGGATGGGGTCTTCACAAGAAAAATCTTCAGATCCTCACAGTCTTTGGAAAGCAGCCAATCATCGTTTGATTTGATAAAAACTTTCCAGCAAAATGCCACAGTGTTTCCATAAAATTTTCGTCTGGTCACATCCGGTAAAGGCATCAAAACCTACAAGTGTAGCAGAATTACTTATATCGAGTTCTTTATCAGCCAAACCATTGTCAATTTATCTTGAATGAGCAACACTGCCAGTTTATAAAACAGAATCTCTACATATACAGCAGTATACATTGTTTAAGAGAAGGAGGACGTCTATATCTGCTGACATGAACCATTATTATCAGCAGCAGTCTTTTAGTGTCAGTCTTTGGACATAGATCTCCAAAATCGATTCGTTGCTGCAATATACAATGCTTACAGAATCATCAAGGTGTTAAACTTTTCTTGGAAATGTTGAGCACTTCTTCAAAACTAATTACGTCCGTTCTGCAAACAATATCATAATCAACAGTCTAATTCATGTTCGTTTCAATGAAATTGTCAACCAACAACCTTGCAAGATAAACTGTCAATTCCTGTTTTGTCTGAATGTGTGAAATAAATTTCTTCGAAGTATGTTTTCCATATGAGTGTTGTCAGTAACCTTGCTGTGTCATCCGGTGCGTTGATGCTTTGTCCTTTCTTTGAAATAAAGCCTCCAATATACCCCACGTAAAACCAGGCACAACTCATCATATTTTTCACTCTTTAGTTTCATACGTTTAATTAATAGGTGGCCAAAATCTCAGCATGTTTTTGTATCATTGGTCTTTTCAAGCTTTTGTACGTTTGTCAGTATCATTATTTGGGGAGATTCTACACGTGCATCTAAGTTTGATTTCTCACATGAATAGGATGTATCTTGCTCCGGAGGGTATTTCGACTTTGCAATCTGCTCTGAGAGTCGAGCATAGATCTGGGCACAATCGATAATACATACTTTCCAAGTAAAGATGGCAAATCGATCACTTCTCTCACTTAACCGGCAATGATGAATCTTCTCATCGAATTCTGCTCCGCTTTCAGTTTGATGATGAACTTTATCTTCATATCTTTTTTTTTTGGATAAAACTTGAATGTCAAAAGATCACTCTTAGCTCCTGTCCCTCTTATGCTAGACAAATGAGAACATTGCATGAACCTCACCCCTTTGTTGCACATCTGTTCTAGACCTCTCTGGAAGGACCGATCTAGTAACTAGGTTTCTGCGAATGAGACATATTGAAGAGAGTCAGGTTGCCTTTGGTAGCCATTCTTCAAATTGTCCGTTTCGTTTTGACTTGAATTTTCAAACTGTGATACGACATACTTACCTGTACGTTCTATTTCCTCTAAATACCAACTCAAAGCCGAAGTGGAACTTGTATAACACCAAATACACTGTTGTATTGGTATCTATTCACTCTTCCTTGTGCTTCCCTTTTCCTATGTGCAGAATAGTTGTTGGACCATATATATCAAGACCATCAATACACCGTATCTTGAGAACGTTGGTTTTACGGAAAGCAGCTATCCAACATGAAACACGAAGACCTTGATGACTGTTTCTTCAGCTTTAAGCTGTATATAGTTGATGTAAAACTGCACACTAAGGGAAATAATTATTTTTATAGCAGAGAAGAGGCCAACGTACCTCAGTCTCGGTCGCTGATTGTGATACAATTTTGTGTCGAAACAGACATTTCCAATAGTCAGTATTTACAATTCCTCTCTTTCGAGATAGCAGTCCCCTCTGAAAATACCACCGGAAATCATATTGCTTTCGCAAATCAGTGATACGAGAGTAACAATTGTCCCCGCACAATAAGCAACGACCTTGTTTGTTCTTTTTGTGCATCTGAATATTATTTTCCATTACAGTTACTTTTTCATGTGTACATATTGTAAAAAATCACCTTCTCATTTGTTGCGTAGGAAGAAATATAACAAAGACCATATCTTCCCGTTATTTTCCGGTCATTCCCCTCCAGGCAACAATGGGTATCCTTGCAAGTATATATATATATATATATATATATATATATATATATATATATATATATATATAAGGTTGAGAGAGAGAGAGAGAGAGAGACAGACAGACAGACAGACAGACAGACAGAGACAGACAGAGACAGAGACAGAGAGGCAGAGGGAGGGGGGCTACTTTCTATTCTGAATCATCCGTAACTATTCTGAAGCTTGTCTTTAAAAAGTTTAGGCATATTATGAAACAAACTGATATTATCTATCATCACTCAAGCTTATGGGCGTATTTTTATTTTGCTATCCATTTAGAATAAGACAAAGAAGGAGAGTGAAATTGTATGAGAAGAATAAGAAAAAAGCATGAATATGTCAGTGCAATACAGAATTCTCTTCTGTATTTTTTGGCCAAATTGAGAATAGATAATCACCTCCAGTCTGCCCAATAACGTACGTGTCAGTCAAATCAGATATTAACACTTTGCTTCGTCCATTGGACATAAGATCACCTTTTCACGGTATTGCTACTATACTGTTGTCTATCCTGTATTTTAGTTGATATTTTTGGTTTGGATGGGTTCGAACCTGCATGGCTAGGCTGTTGACTAGATATGGATGAAAGAATTTTCAGAAATTTCTCGCAAAAAGAAACATTTCAAGCCAAAATTTCTACAGTCACTCGATCTTAAGTCTTACAATTGTGAAGTTCGAGGTGGAGGCTCGCACTAGAAAAGGTGCATTCATTTTCAACAAATATGTTCATGGTGAGAAGCAATGGAGATTTTTTGAAAAGAATTTCACTCTGCAAATATCAAATGTGGGGGGGGTTGTTTCTGTGCTAATTGCGTGTTCCTGTGCTCTTACATAGTCCCCATCACTATTTTCTGATAATTTAGAGACTGACCTTTCATCTGAGATTGTACACTGATCTCCTTTACTCGCAAGAAAGATGTAACAGCATCAGTCACAATGCAGGTCACTGCAAATTAGTTTTGGATACGAATTGAAGATTTATATACTAGTGTAATTATGGTTTGAGAAATTAGCTGTTTAACTACAAATCTAAACCTAGGAACTCAGAAAATATATATATATATATATATATATATATATATATATATATATATATATACACACACACACATATATATATGTGTGTGTGTGTGTGTGTGTGTGTGTGTGCAAGCACGCACGTACTTAGACATTGGTGTATAGAGTATTGGAAATGTATACGTACATATACACATACATATATAGTTTAGAAACATTCACATATGTGTACGTACATACACATCTACTTTATATTCATTTTCACAAGTACAATTTCCCTTATAATTGTATGCACACATGTATAAGTCGATAGGTCAGATGCATAATCAATTTAGATTATGCATTCATTTTACATATCATGTATTCATTTGTTTTTTACATAATCTCTTTCCTCTTAATTCACTCAATGCAATGCTTCCCTGTTAATCACATAGATCAATCCTTATATTGCGAAAAAGTCATCTCGTACCGTATCTGTTTCAGGCTACGGACTTATTGACCCATAGTGGTATTTTTATATTGATGCTAAACTTCGTGAAGTATGGAACAACCAAATGTGGTTGAATGATTCTATTGCATCAATCTACCAAGTATTGAAGGCCTGCCTGCCTGTCTAGAAAATCATAGCTTACATATGAGGTCGATTACCTACCACTGGAATTAGTAGGAAAAATACAACTATTTTATAATCATGACAAACTATATGGTATAATCATTTACTTAGCTGCTATCATTCTTGAGCATGACCATATTATTTAGGTACCCATGATGCTATTAATTCATAACACTAGCGAACTGGCAATCGAGACGAGTTTGCTAACGATCACACTACGATAGACACCATGTATATTCATATTGATTGATGTAAGTTTGTTGCAGATTGATGATTTGCAAGGTAAGTTTGTGGTACTAGGTTCTATCTTTTCTTGGCTCCTTGTAGCAGTTAATGTAAGCAAATATCTGTAAAATGGATGTGAAAGTAACGAGTTGATTTAACAAGATTTTATATGTATACACTACATTCAGAATAGTGGAGATTAATTCTAAAGAATAGATGTAAGTGTTATTTTTCATACGTAACACTCATCACTAAATCTTTTTTCATGGTACGACCATCAAAGATCAAGCACTATTTCTAATCATTATATACAAATACTTTGTAAGCTGAGTGTCGCGTGAGAGTACAAGCAATTAGATTCTTTTTTATAATTTAGGAAGAAAGTCTCAAATGTTCCTACCTAAGCTCTGATCCGTGGAGATGTTATCAAGATTGCTGGAAATAGATTGATAGATAAAAGACGGAAATGTTCTACTTCAAAACATAAGGCTAAAACATTGAATCTGCTAACTTGCAATTCTTTTTAAAAATCCAGTTCGTATATACAATAATTTCTCCTCTTACGCTTGTTTGTTTGCAAGTAATTACTCCTTTTAATTGCCCTTCCTCTCTTCACCAATTATCTAATCATTGGCAATTAAATAATTAACTGTAATCACAGACGGTGTTTGACCATTCTTTGTAAATTTTGGAAAGGAAAGGAAGATGGAAAAATTAAAGACAAAAATAAACATTCATGAAAAGATTTTCTTCCACGAATTTTAGAAAAAAAAGATTTTCGTACAACTTCACGGAAGCTTTGATGCTGTTGATATGATTGGACAAGTCGAACCTCATTTTTCTAAATTAAAAAAAAACTGAAGATAACAAAATAGATAATTCATTTTTACTTATTTTTTATTTCCAGGAAAGCAGAATATCTTGGAAAATGCCCATCGCTGAGTCAGATTGTCTTCGGTGCATTGAGTAGGTTAGTGGGTCCATGGATCTTTAGGATCACTGGATTCGTTGGCTGAATCTCCATGAGGCGCTCAAAAGAAGAAATTAAGCGGAAAATCACTCTTGGATGACAAGCCTTTGGTAGAGCAAGCTCAACGCTCAAAAAAAGAAGATCCCATTAATCCTAAAAAGAAGGGTATACTACCAACACATCCTCTCGATAGTCACTAATGGTGCCGAAACATGGAACGTAACCTAGAGACTGCTTAACCTCACATTGAGAGACCACAAGACAGCACAATATATCCGGGAGAGAATAGGATTCTGAGACATGATAGAATCAAATTGCAATGGGCTGGCCGTGTTGCAAGAATGGCAGAAAACCGATGGACTCACAACATGGATCCCCAGAGATCATGTGCACTACCAAAGCCGGTTGAATAGATGGGGAGACAAATTAGACAAATTCAGAAAGTATTGGCTCCGGAAAGCCCACTATAGAAAAGTTAGGCAAATCTTGGGGAAGGTCTATGTCCAATGATTGATTTTAATAAAATGATGATGATGATGATGATGATTTACTACCATCACTGAAAGTCCATGTATGCTTCAATGTATGTATGTGTCTATCTATACATTTATGCATATGTTATTAAGAAATGGATATATGATCTGACAGAATGATTATGAATTGCGTTATATTATATTGAAACTCTTATTTGAAATGATCTTCCGTTATAACTGGAAAAATGTTTCACTTGGCCTTTGCAACAATAATGCAAAGCCCAAACAACTTTCACTCCAAATTCTCATCTCGTTTATTCTCGGTCCATATCTTCTCTATTTGTTTCGAAACGAGAATTTGAAGTGAAAACATTTATTTGGGCCTTGGAATTACCAGTGGCTATTTAGCTCGAAGTTAAGTGCAACGGTACGTTGAAGTAGCTACACTATCAGTTGCAGGTTCAATTCCTGTAAGAACCCCATTTTCTTTAATTGTTTATCCTATTTACGTTGTGTACGCTAAGTGATACGAACTTAATAATGTGTAATAACGAAAGATCATTTCAAATGAGAGTTTCAATATTTCATAACGCTATTTGTTATCATATATATATATATACTTATGTATGCTCGTATATATTTTTTTGCTAGTGTATGAGTGTGAATTCCAGTCTATTTAGATCAAATTATCTTCTTCATCTCATCCACTTCAACATTTTCAAAAGAAAAATTGGGTTACCTTAGTCACCTGCTTCCTAATATCTGCCAATACAATCATGCAATTTTTCGGTGTTTTTCCCTTTGTTTCATATAAACTTTGTTCTTATGGAATAATGTATAAATTGTGTCTTGTTGAAATCATCAGTTGTTTACCATGTAATCGTATCGAGGATTTTAAAAACGAATCAGTCATATGGACATGGCACCTGTTTCGGACCATGTAACTTGAAACAGTTTTCAATGTATACATTTATAGCAATTTTCATGTGGGACAAGATTCCTGTAATGGTCACCTATAAGTATTTCAAAGTTTTCCTCAGTCTTAAGAACGACCTCAAACCGTGGAGCTAAGACTAACTGCTATAATAGATGCCTGCAATACTAGCTTGTTCTCCTTTAATCCAGGATGACGCATGCATATACAGATATTTAGTAAACTGAACTTATTTTGTCTCAAGGTTATACACGTAGAGCACTGAGAATCAAAATCATAGAAGTAGCAACAGTCTGCAAGATTAGATTGCCATTCATTGGTTTGTGTCTATTTGTATAAGAGCAGGTCTCTATCAAGTTTGTAAATGTTACATTCATATTTACATGTATGGCATTTTTATACACTTGACCATGCATACGAACCATCAAATCTTTGATTGCTGAGGCGTGCGTGATTGCTAATGAGTGATTGCGTGCAGAGTTATGTATATTTACGCATATACATCCGTAGGAATTGAGCAAAGAAAGTTTATGAGTCTCTTGGTATGACAATATAATGTTCATGTTTTATTGGATCTCCTATCAGTTGGGTTGCCTCGATCGGTGTGATCAGTGCGTGTGAATAAGACAAAATGAAATGCTGTGTGAATATCCGTCTTTTCATATCTGTGCGTGAGACGATTAGAGAAAGACAGCGGCAGAAGATGAGAGACTGACTGTTTGTTTTTTACAGAAACTGAGAGAGAGTGTGTGCATATGAAAGAGAAATAAACATGCTTAATGTGTGAAAGAAAGTTAAATAAAAAAGAAAATACACGCGGAGTGATGGATAGAATCCTGGTGCTCCAGGCCAGAAACCTTAAAACTGCTTTTTTGGAACCAAAACCTTGTTCATATTTCATGTGAATTTGATATGATCCCTTGAACTGAATTTTTTGAAAATTACTCCCAAACTACCATTGAAATCTCAGTTATGTATAGAACTGAAAAATGATGTCTTGGAGTGAGATGACTAGAGTAGGGATTAGTTGTATCTGATAGACCCATGGAGAATGTTGATACATGATTTACTCTTGACATCTATTGTAAATGAATTTTTTAAGGAAATATCTATTACATTTTAATAAGATTCCGTCGCTATGTGAATCCATAGTATCCCTGTAAAAAAGGACGTAAAGAGACGATTACCATTTATTTTTATTGGAAATATTTTTGAGAGTCCCCTGACTCTGAAAATTTTAATGATGGTATAATAGCCTGAGTCATCGCAGAGGTTGGTTATATGGGGCCACTATAGCGGCTTGCCTCAAAACAAGCGTTGAACGCATGTTCGATTTTCGCCTTCTATTGCCTCATATAAAGTAAAGTCTAAAGGTTATACCAGTCAATTTTCCGGGGATTGTTTTATTTTTATAAATAGATTTTGGAAATGTCGTATACTGAGATGCGTCGTATGCATAGATTATTTGGTGATTATGAGAAAGAAACCTCCAGGCTAGTATCATGAGAAGCATTTACGCATACATTTCTCGGCATGCACATTCACACATACGCGTGTGCGCACACACCTCTACTCATGCATACATACAAAACTTCCTCGGTTTTATTTCTGATGCATTTTTTAAGCACCATCAAATCAATAGTTTGACAGTATTTTCAAATGATTTTTTACCCACGTCAAATGCTATCAAGACTGCTGCTGTCCCACGAGCAAATCTAAAAGGACATCTTGAACAGACTCTTTCTCAAGAGCTCTGAGCGTTTTAAAGAGGAATCAAGCGATCTGTTTCTTCCTAAAAATGCCAAAGATATTTATGTTTGGGCTCGCTACTCATTGTTAACTACAGGAAAATGGCAAAAGTTTGCGCAAACTACTGTATTCTGTCAAAAGTAGTATGACGTCAGATTTATCATAAGACAACCTTTAGCCAGTGATACGCATAAATATATACGCAATAATCTACAACTCGAGAACATTTAACCCAAAGGTGAGCGGATCCAAACCCTCACATAGAGTATGATATTAACCTCGGATAACAGAAGATGCACTATGAACACTCGCTGCTGGTGGAGGATAAGATTTCCTGCTTTGAAAAGAGCTTTTGAGATCAACATTATAACCTGACTATTACATTGCCAGGACTGCTTTCAGATGGCAGCTCCCTGGCCCTTTCCGATATCCATTCATCAAACTATTTATTATACAGCGGTTAGGGAAAAATTGCCATTTGAAATACATTTATCGTTGACTAAAATTTGCATACGAACTCTGGCAGGAAGGAAGCTTGATAAAGGGCACTTGATGTGTTAGCTAACACGTACTCGATTTTCAGTCGATGTCTCAGTAAAACCTGGTTGAGAACTACTAATTTTGAGTAGTTGCTAACGAACAGTTCCTGTGAGAAATACCGATATACAAAAGATTATCTGCGTAGAACTGTAGTGAGTAAACTGTATCACTAATCATTGCAATAATGTGTTCGATCGACAATTTGATGTTCTCCTCCTGCCCTTGGGCCAGATTTAGCTAAGTAAACATCCCAACAAATAAGGTGCAACAATGGTTATCAACCAGTCTTGAAAACTATTGCGAGTTGAATGAGTACGATCCTCTCTGATAGTTTCATTTTGGTGGCCCTGTGCCAGACTCATTACAACTCAGTAATTATCTTCTCAGTACACAAATCAACAAATGCCAACGCAAGATCCCCTCCCCCACAACCAACGTACGGGTAAACGGTCATAAACTAGCAGTGAAAGCATATTCATTTGCGAAATCTTGTGTCGAAGCATTTAATTTTCCCTTATTCAATCCTTTCTTCATTTTCTTCTCTCTTTTTATTTTTCACTCGAAGCCATTTTCATTCCTTTTCGTACACTGTACTTTATCATTTATATTTCTTCCCTCCATTGTTTCTTCCATCTTTCTCTTTCTTTTTTTTCTCTTCTCTCTTTCCCACATCATTTCTTTCTTCTTTCTCTTCTTCTTCTTCTTTTCTTTTTCCATTTTACTCCATCATTTATATTTCCTTACTTTATTCATACCTGATAGGTGTTAATTCATAGACAAACGCATGCAGTTTTGTACGTGAAATTACTTCCCACTGAGAAATTCTCATTTGTAGAAACTCAGGAGGCGTGCATGAAAAGCACAAAGTTTTATTTAAACTCGC
Source organism: Thysanoteuthis rhombus (assembly GCA_963457665.1). NCBI lineage: Eukaryota > Metazoa > Mollusca > Cephalopoda > Oegopsida > Thysanoteuthidae > Thysanoteuthis > Thysanoteuthis major. Next base: position 44,802,023 of record OY735200.1, on the reverse strand, counting down.
TCATACTGATGAACATTCCTTTTAGCACACTGACAAGGCAGGCTACAAAAATACATTCAGGTTGAAATAACCAAAATACGCTCCGAAGAAAACACTCGTACACATCTTATGCTCAGTCCAAGTAAAGCACCGAGGGTACCACAGTTGTCTCATATTTTGCCACGTAATAAGCGTGCCAACTAAAGGAAAAATCGATTTACAATTCAGGTCAGTGGGACAGACCATTTCATCTCCCACCTTCGCAATCACCCTCCTTGGCTCCTTACTCTCCACGCATAGCTCTTCGTTCCATTTTGCTTTCTCTCGACTATACCCAACCCTCTTTCACACGATCTCACTTTATTTCTCCTCTCAATTCACTCCTTTCTTCCTATATTTCTTTCTTTCTCTTCTCTTTCACACACTTATTTTTATTCTTACACCTTACTCTCAACCCTCTTCTTCCTTTCTTTATTCCTTCTCTATACTTCCGTTTTCTCTTCCTTCTCATACCTTTTACCTTATCACTTAGATCCCCCCCCTCATTTTTGTTTGTTTCTTCGTTTCTTTTTTTCTTCATAAGATTTCATATTTAAGATATTTTTTAATTTCTCACCACTTCTCTTCCCTTTTCCTTTCCTGTATTTCTTTTTCCTTTTCTCTATTTTCTTGTCTCTTTCTTTTTTCTTCATTCATTTGGTTCACGATACTTGTAAACACTTTTCCTTTTAACTTTCTTCCTTTCTTTTTTTCTTCCTGACCGATTTTCTCATATAAAACATGTTGTTTTTTTTTTCATTTGACTCTATTTTTTATTAATTTTTTTCCGTCTCACTTTCTTTCTCTTTAACAACTGCACTCAAATCCAAGGAAACCCCCATCTACACACCACCCCTCACGTTCCTAGCACCACCAGCGCACTGCATTCCTTTATTTTCCAACGCCTTTGTGTCTTTTCTCTCTTCCCATTCTTTGAAAAATCCCAGGTAGGCACTACTTTTTCTTCCTAACTTCCTACGAGTTGATCATGAATAGATTTTTGTATTCACGAAGAAGAACACATACCCGCATTAGCTGGCCTCGGGCCGACGGTAGTTAAGCAGGCAGGCCTAACCGATTGGAAAATTGGCGCAACATGATTTTCCCAGCCACATTTTTCCATCATTCGACCTTGTGCTGTACTTGGCTCAGTGAATATTAACACTTATCTGCCAGATCATTTCTTCATTAAATGCCCATAAACAACCTTTACTGACTTATATAGTCTCCCACAAAAACACATCTTTGCCGGCTTAGGGAATGCATGTTTTTACAAGGGTATTGTTTTGATTAGAGGGTCAAATTTTGGAAGACTGTAAAATTTAAAAAATCAAACGGAATTTTGTATGCCACAAAATAGGGTAAATCTTGTGGTATGGGGACCGAGTTCGAATCCTATCTGAAGCCTACTTTTCCAAGTTCACACAGTCCAAATTTTATCGAACCTGAAGGATAAGAGGATCGAAGAATAGATCGGCCGTAATCTGTGGAAATTCAAAGGAAGCGGAAACTATGGATATTTTAGTCTAAAGAATATGTTCAATGAAAATGCTTCATCTCATAAGCATCTCAGATAATACTAATTGTCATTTACTGAGCTTAGTTCGATCTCGCGCAAAGGGCACAGTAGCGGGGCACCAGTTAGAGCTTGTACCTACTACGATAGCCAGCTTGTTGGTGAGAGGAGCTGACTAACCACCGCGCTATTATAGGTGCTCGAGATATTAATTATATGAACAATTACGTAGATTAATGCAATTGGTTGAATCTGTTACTTTTAATTTTGTTTTTTTCGTTCGTTCCTTGCTGAAGATATTCACAAATATCTGATTGGTATGCTCACACGTACTCAGGCGCACACATACAGACATAAACAAGTCATATATGCGTGTACTTATATGATTAATATAATGTCAGTGTATACCAACGCATCTTTGAGAGAAAAATATGGAAGTGTTTGTGTAGCATACCATTGAACTGCATGCATCTATGTACATCAATATATGAGTGCATGTGTCTGTACGTATTTGATAATGTAAGTCTGTGTGCATATATATATATATATATATATATATATACACATACATATATATATATATATATACATATATATATATATAGAGAGAGAGAGAGAGATAGATATACGCATACATACATATGTGTATATGTATGTGAACATGCACACATTTGCACACACACACATATATACATATATATATATATATATATATATATATATATATATATATATATATATATATATATATATATATGCATAGAATCGTTTCTAACAGAATTTTGAACTTAATGGCATCTAATTACCTTTCACTTCGCTTGTTTGCTGCACATATTCAGTGCACAGATATTTCTGCAAAGTTTTCCTCTCTCTTGCTGTGTTGGAAGCGAGGTCTTTATCGCTGCACTTATCTCCTTGATGTTGCAATTTTTCTTGAATCAGAAACTAAATTGAAAAATAATTAAAAGAAATAAATATCCGGAAGAAAAAAAGAGATGAACGGAAAAAATCGAATACATTCATGCAGAATATTTAAAAAAAAAAAGATGTAATGATTTGAAGCTACCCTTACCAGAGAAACAAGGAAATGAAAGAAGAACAGAATCAAATAGGGTTGGGGGGAGACAATGCTTGAAAGACGAAATAAAAACGAACAGAGATTGTTTTGCTACTTGAAGAATCATGGTAATAATTTCAAAAAGTAAAAAAAAACAAAAAAACACGGTTTTAACCGAGCCACAAAGCATCAAACTTGACTGATTCCTGATTATCAGTGGCATTTTTAAAATGTAAGCCGGAGGAAGGGATAGAGGGAGGGAGAGTGTGAGTGTGAGAGAGAGAGAGAGAGTGTGTGTGTGTGAGAGAGAGAGAGAGAGAGAGAGAGAGAGAAAGCAGGAGCGCAGGGATGAGTGGAATCATAAGAAGATAAGGCAATGTAGCAGAAGATGCTGGGGTTGACGCAGGCGTAAGCAGAAAAAAACGAGATTTAGTAGTGGGGGGAGGAGAAATAGTAGAAAGGGGCAAAGTATGGCAAGGGGGGAGAGAAAAAGAGAAGGCAAGGCATATGAAGAATGAAGGGTGGGTAAGAAGTACTTTGATATTAATTATTTGAGTGTACAATGTGAATAACAGGCCTGTCACATGGCTGACATAGTTGCATATTTTCTACTAGTGCCAATGGTTGGTTCTTCGAGCCCAGGTAAAAGTCAGGATTTTGATTATTGATGTTCGAGGGAGGCAGGCCTACTTGAGGGATTGGCACAACACATTTTTCCTATTCTGAAATCTCCCAGTCGTATTCTGTGGAGTGGCCGATGTTGGTGCCAAGGTGAAAATATTGATTTTTCAAGTTAGTAGATCTGACGATCTTGAAAGATTTGAGCACTTTATGTCTCCCCATTTTGGCCTTATGTCACACAAAACTAAGCTTACATAAACCATATCTACTTAGGCACAAGGAATGGTTGAGGATCAGGCAGGGAGCCTTCCCGTGGCGATCTTTGTTAATCTTCCAAGGAAAAGGTCAGTCTCTACGCCGCGCTAAATAACCAAAGCCATAGGGCTACAGGGTAAGAGGAAAATGAACTAGGGAAGGATTAAAAAATTAGATCAGTGCTGAAAAAGAGAAGGATTTCAAGAAAATAAGAGGAAGAGATAGATAACGGAAAGAAAGAAAGAAAGAAAGAAAGAAAGAAAGAAAGAAAGAAAGAAAGACACGAACAAACAAACAAACAAACAATGATATGGACAAGACTTAATTGGATGTATTGAAAGGGAAGGGAAAAAAAGGAAAGAAAAAGGTATAAAAGAAAGAAAGTGATTGACCAGACTCAAATTCAGAGTGTCGAAACAGATTGGAAAGAGAGAGAGAGAGAGAGTGAGAAACAGATGGACAAAGAGAGTAGAAACCAAAGAAAGAAAGTGGAAGACGAGACTTGAGTGTGTGAAAAGAGGAAGTAAAAAGGAGACCATTAAGAAAGTCTTACAAGGAGATGAACATGAGTAGAAACCGGGCGCCTGAGAGATCTTTGATGTTGTAGAACTGAAAACTACTTTTCACACCCATACCAATCTCAACTTAGACACTTTGTGATATTTCTGAACCGTGGCTGACGTAGATTAGAATTAGAATAAGAGAACCAAAATAAACAAGCAATCAGGGAAAAAGCAAATATCATCCAGCTTTAAACACATCTCTGATTTTTATATTTCTATTCGAAATATAAAATGTCCGTTTTATGCTTGCAGAAAATCAATAAAACAGACATGACTTTACAGGGTAAGAAGTATAATCAACAGAGAACTATGCAAACAACTGTGGTGTGATCATGCAAACGAAAGAAGTACGCAAAGTATACCTTTTTTCCTAGCAGATTGAAAAAAATAGAGCAAGCAAATTAAAAGATTAGAGTGAGTAAATTTAAAAAAAAAAAACGAGCAGATTAAAAAAATAGAGCAAGCAAATTCAAAAATAAAGTGATCAAATTGAAAAATAGAGCAAGCAGACGAAGAACCATGACAAGAAAACTGTTTTGATAACCATGAATTAACAAATAATTACGTTTACTGCTTTAATCACGGCAAATCCTAATTCTGGAGTTGAATTAGTTGAAGTATATAACTTTATAAAATTAATGGACACTTTTAGTTAATCCTCACCAAAAGCTAACGACTATGTTTTCAAAGAACGGCTCTCAGCGCTAATTGAAATGCATTTTTTCTCACCGAAAAAAGGACCAAAAGGCTGGATTTTCATTTGTAGTCTCTGACGCAAAAACGAAAACTCCAATCATAACTCTAACCCTTAAACCGTACGTCTTTTTAGTTGGTTTCCAGATGAGTCACGTTTTCAAGTTTTTGCAGCATTATCCGATGAAGAGGCTAATGCCGTCAAAAGTTTGAAAGGGAAAATCAGCCGTATACCACAAAGGATTTCAGGACTTTTTCATGACTCCCTACCAAACTAAAATTTTCATCACCAAGTTTACCAAGTTTTTACGCTTTTTCCCGCATCCTTTCTTCAGGTTAAGAGTTAAGAATAGATGTAGGCTTTCGGGTCTCGTGTTGCTGACTAACAATAGACTAACAAGACCCGACATTTTGTGTCTTTTTCGAAGAGAAAAAATGCAATTTAATTCAGTTGGGGTGGGACCGTCCTTAAAGATTATGAGCGTTGTCTTTTTATTGGGAACTTACTAAAAAGGCACATTGATTTTATTAAAAGACAAATTTCAACTAATTCTACTCAGAAATTACGAATTACTGCGATTGAAGCAGTAAATGTAATTATTTGATTATTCATATTTATCGATTCAGTTTTCTTGCAGTTGTTTTCAATTTACTCGCTCTATTTCCTGATTTGCTTGCTCTAATTTTTGACTTGCTCGGGAAAAGGTATGGAATCTTTCCTCGACAGGAAAACGAATAATCTTCTCTAAAATTTTCAAATTGAAAACTTGTGGAAATCCGTTGGATAATTGAAATCATCTAGACGATAGCATGACAAAGATCCACTTCAATACAGAGGAGAGCGCTGCAACACCGAAGATAATGATTGTCGCAGTGTAAGGAAACCTCGAATTACAATTGAAAGAAAGTGAAAAGCTATATAAATAACCATACTTTACAAAAGAACTGTGAATACTGAGGGTAACATCGGTACCCATTGTTATCTGAACATTCGGAACAGTCTGGAAGTGCCTTACAAGGATGATGGAAGATTTGGAAGTTCGAAGAAGAATCAGAACCATCCAGCATTACTAGAATCTGGGAAATATTGAGGCGTGTACTAGAGAATTTCGGCTTGTTGTCACTTGACCTCCGATAAAATGAAGTAATTACTCCTGGTATGAAAGGGTATTTGACTAATGCTACCACTACTAATAATAATATGACAGTCGAAGGAGTAGACTTACCAGGCAACAAAACTATTACAGCATTAATAACACGAGACTGATATGAGCACTGCAAATGTGTTTTCATAAAACGAAAATAAATGAAAGAGAAAAAAAAAAAAAGGAATACTAGGAGAATAGGAAAAATATTGAAAACCAAGCTAAATGGCATAAATTGATAAGAGGAATGAACATATGGGTAGGAAGATGCATAAGGCAGCTTCTTTGATGGATGACGGATGAACTCCAATCAATGGACTGGCGAAATAGGAAGCTCATGACGATGAACAAGGCTCTAAACCCTAGAGATGCTCACTGACTGATTGTATGCGGGAAGAGAGGGAAACATCAGAGGACTCATTAACATAGAAGACAGAGTCCAAAGGGACAAAATAGGACTTGAAAAGCATGTGCAAGTATTTAGTGCAGAAGTCATGAGAACAAGGAAAGAAAAATGCGAACAAAAAAAAAAGAATTCATGAAGAATTCAGAAGACAAGATATCACAGACGAAAAATCAAGGACATGGCTCCGCCAAGGAAATCTGAAGAGAGAAACATAATCCCTCACCATGACAGCCAAAAGCAAATGCATTAGCACAAACAATGCCAAGGCAAATATTGACAAAACTAATAAAAACAACAAATGTCGCTTATGTGGAGGAAAGGTTGAAACGATAAACTACATAACGAACCAGAAGAGGTACACAGTTACACAGATAATAAAAATAATAATAATAATAATAATAATAATAATAATAATAATAATAATGATACAACCGATGCAATCTCCCGATAGTCACTGAGCTGAAACATGGAACTTAACCAAGAGACAAACCTACAAATTTAGAAGCATGCAACGTGTGCATGAGAGAATTATGCTCAACCTTACATGGAGAGATCACAAGACAGCACAGTATATCAGGAAGGAAATGGGAGTCCAAAACATCATAAAAACAATTAAAAAACTTAAATAGCTGCGGGGCAGGCCATATTGCAAGAAAGGGAGACAAACGATGGACATCACGACTCCAGCATGGATCCCAAGAGATCGAATGAGAAACAGAGGCCGACAGAACGAGACAAATTCAGGGAATACTGGCTCTGCGACGCCCATGATAGAGAATTGTGGAGAATCCTGGGGAAGGTCTGTCCAAAGACGGACGTTAAAACAATGATGATGATGATGATGATGATGATGATGATGATGATGATGATGATGATGATGAAGTACAAAGACAAGTACGAAGGCCTTGAAATCAAAATAATGAAGATGTGACACTTGATACCATTAACTTTCCCTGTTATTGTCGGGGCTCTACGGGTCATCAAGAAAGGCACTGAAAACCATTTTGTTTAAATCCCTTCACCCTGCAAAATCCAGAAAATAATGCATACAAGCACTGTCCGTATATCGAGAAAAGAACTATCATCTGTTGCATATTAATGTAGCAAGAAAATGAAAACTGCAGCACAAGAAACTACAAAACAGAAAACTAAAAGACATAAAATAAGATGGCAACATACAAAAAGAATTGTAAATCACTTCAACCTTCTTTTGCTTTTAGTTGTTAGTAACGACTCGACAAAAAATTGTAAAGAACAGATGATAATAATAATAATAATGATAATAATAATAATAATAATAATAATAATAATAATAATAATAATAATAATGATGATGATGATGATAATAATAATAATAATAATAATAATAATAATAATAATAATAATAATAATAATAATAATAATAATAATACAAAAAGGCATACGATATGATTCCACATAGCTGGATACTCGAATGCCTTAGAATGTTCAAAATTAGCGAACCGGTGGTTAAATTCATTGGTAATTCAATGGAAGACTGGAAAGTAGATTTGACAGCCGCAGGGGACAAACTAGCCGAGGTAGGGATAAAAAGGGGGATCTTCCAAGGAGACTCGTTGTCCCCACTATTATTTGTTATAACAATGATACCGCTTAACAGAATCCTGAAAAACAGCAAAGGATACCACTTCTCTAAAACAAAAGGAAAGGTCAACCACTTAATGTACATGGACGATATTAAATTGTTTGCGAAAAACAGGGGAGAGCTTGAGACTCTGTTAAACGAAGTAAGGGAATATAGTGATGACATAGGAATGGAGTTTGGGATAGAAAAATGCGCAATCATGGTAATGCACAAAGGAAGGCTTTCAATGACTGAGGGAATTGAACTTCCGGACAACAACAAGATTAGGGCATTGACTGCACAAGACCGATACAAGTACCTAGGTGTCCTTGAATGTGACACGATAAAACGGGAAGAGATGAAGGAGAAAATTAAGAGGGAATACCTTAGAAGGATAAGGAAAATATTAGAAACCAAATTAAATAGCAGAAATCTAATAAAAGGAATGAACACCTGGGCTGTGTCAGTAGTTAGGTATACAGGACCATTCCTAGGATGGACAAAGGAAGAGCTCCAATCAATGGATAGGCGAACAAGGAAACTTATGACGATGCATAAAGCATTACACCCTAGGGATGATACAGATAGACTATACGTTAAGAGAAAAGAAGGTGGTAGGGGGCTCATCAGCATAGAAGATTGTGTCCAGAGAGCTAAAGTAGTCCTAGATAAATATGTGCAAACAAATAGTGAAGAAATCATAAAGAGCGCGAGGGATAGTGCAACAAACAAAGTAGAAAGCAATGGAACGGTACAGCAAACTAGAAAAGAAAAGTGGGAAGGGAAAAAATTGTACGGCGAGTTTAAAAGACAGATAAAAGATATAGCAGACGAGAAATCATGGACGTGGTTACGAAAGGGAAACCTTAAGAGAGAAACAGAATCGCTCATCATGGCAGCCCAAAACAAAAGCATAAGGACAAACTACATAAAAGCTAAAATCGACAGAACACAGACAAACAGCAAATGCCGCATGTGCGGTGAAAGAGATGAGACAGTAAACCACATAACTAGTGAATGTAGTCAGCTCGCCCAGAAGGAGTATAAGCATAGACACGATAGAGTAGCAACGATGATACACTGGGAACTAAGTAAACAAATGGGATTCAACCATGGGGAAAAGTGGTATCAGCACAAGCCAGAGGCAGTTTTGGAGAATGACAACCACAAACTACTGTGGGACTTTGACATCCAAACTGACCACCTCATCCAGGCAAGAAGGCCGGACTTAGTAATAGTAGACAAAAAAAGGAAGGCCTGCCAAATAGTAGACGTTGCTGTACCTGCAGACCATAGAGTAAAAAAGAAGGAGGGTGAAAAAAGGGAAAAATACCAGGACTTAGCAAGGGAGTTAAGGAAAATGTGGAACATGAAAACCAGGGTAGTACCGGTCATAGTGGGCGCACTAGGAACTGTCCCCAAAACGCTGAGGGAGAGACTGGAGGAGATCGGGATTAGGGGGAGGATAGAGACCGTACAGACCACAGCGCTACTTGGAACTGCACGGATACTGAGGAAGGTGCTAGAGATATAAGCACTGCAACGAATAGTAGCTCTGTCATGATATGCGAAAGAGGGAGGAGACGTTAGCTGAGGACCTGAGGAGACTTATTGTCACTCAGCCTTCAGCGATAACCACTGGGCAACCGGTGTGAAACTGTAAATCGTAGAATTACTGCGACTTATGAGTAATAGGAGAGGAGGGCTGGAGACTTGAGGAGACTTGCTGTCACTCAAACTCCAGCGGTTACCACCAGGCAACTGGTGTGAGATTCCGAAATAATAATAATAATAATAATAATAATAATAATATTAATAACGCACAATTACTGCTTTGAAAGTTCTGAAATATTTGAATATACAATGCATCGAAAAATAACCCAGTCTGGATTACGCTTATACATTTATTATAGAGAACACAGGAAAAACCTGCAATGCAACATGTGGCCAAATTCATAGCTAATGCAATGAAGATATTAAGGGTAGAATTAAGGACAGAAAAAAAGAGTCTCGAGCCATGATCAACGTAAAAAAAAGCATTTTAAAAGTTGACTCTCTATCCCTTTACCTTCCCCAAACTTTTGAGTAGCGCCTCCCTCTCTCCTCTGTCTCTCTCTCTCGCTCTCACTCACACACACACACACATACGTGCACATCTATTCACGAATATATACATCTACCACGATATACAAACACATACGCACGCATGCACACACACATACAAACACAAACACACACATATACATATCTATATGAAGTGAAAAGTCGAATATAATTCAGATAAATAGATTAGTGTGTGTGTGTGTGTGTGTGTGTGTGTGTGTGTGTGTGTGTGTGTGTGTGTGTGTGTGTGTGATTATAGAATGGGGAAAGAAAGCAAATGATAGTGGAGAGAAAGAACTTAAACCTTAGATATAAGTTTTATTGAAAGATAACTCAAACCTGACATAGATATATAGATTCCTGGGGCGTTGGTTTCACGTCTAAATATTTACGGACATCAAGAAAAAACTTTGCAAGTAACTTCAAAAGGGTGTTCAAACGCTTTTCGTCCTAGCACTGAAAAAGTAACAAAATAAAATAAATAAGCAAATGAAGAAAATACTCTCAAAAATAATAAATAAAAAAGCAACCAATGAACAAATAAATAGAGGCAATCTTTAATCTTCAAGGTGTTTATCGTTCCGGAATGCTATCGATCAAGAACAGGAATTTATTTTCCTTTGACAAATTTACATCGGGAGGGAAACCATAGCTTAAAAGTTCCCACAAAAAAAGAATAAAAAGAAGATAAGTACATCATCATCATCATCATCATCATCATCATCATCATCATCATAATAATAATAATAATAATAATAATAATAATAATAATAATAATTCATGGGCAGGAGAAGACTCTCACCAGAAGAAAGGGTGTTGGAAAGGAACTAAAGGAGGGAATGACTTACTCTACATCGACCAGATGATTTTAATAGAAGATATCTCGGTTGCTCCAGGATCAAACTTCCTTGCTCCATCAAAATCTAAAAGAAAAAAAGGAACAAAATGTATTTACAATATCATTCGAAAACTACGTATACCAATTCAATTCCATCAATGGACTTTGCAAACTTTAGTCGACCTGAGTTGAGGGAGTGAATTCGACTTTAGTTCTGGCGAATGTCACTCTTATTCGTGACATCATTAGATTCTTGCGTGGTCTTGTCATCGTTATTGTTGTGACGACGATAATCGAGTCAAAACCCAACAATATTAGTAGTTTGACAATGAGGAAAAGAGAAGAAAATGCTGCATGATTCAACAAAGCCAGATGGTGGAATGTCTCAGGATGTCCCAAATCAGTTAATCAGTGGTGAAACCAATGGCCAATTCCATGAAAATCGGGAAAATACACTTGCCAGCGGTGTAAAAAAACTTACCAGAGGTAAGTGGGAAAAAAGGAATCTCTTGATTTGGGGGTAGATCTTTGTCCCCACTTCTTATCATGATATCATTAACCAGAATATTAAAAGAACAGCAAAATACTAATTCTCCAGAATAAAAGGAAATGTCAACTAGCCAATGTGCAGGGCTATTTTTCAAAGAACAGGGGATAACTCAAAATGTTTAACAACAAAGTTAAAGAATGTAGTGATGGCATTGGGATTGAGTTTTGAATTGAAGAATGAGCGCTAATGATAATGCACTGGGGAAGGCTTATAGCAGCAGAAAGAATCAATTTACAGGATAACAACATAATTAGAGCATTAACCACACAGGACAAATAAAAATACTCACAGACTCTCGAATGCGACTCGATAAAACAGATAGAAATGAAACAGGCAATTAATCGTAATGCCTTAAGATAATGAGAAAAATATCAAAGATTAAACCAAACAGCAAAATTATGTTAGTAATAATGAATACATGGACAGTATCGGTGGTAAGATACACAGGTTCATTTCTTGGATGGACAAAGTCCCTTAAACGACACAGATAGACTGTAGGTAAAAAAAGAAAGAAAGTGGCAGAGGACTCATCTGGATGGAAGACTATCAAAATGGCGAATAGCATGTGCAAGCACTGAAGATCGACTGAAGACAAACAGCTAATACCGCCTTTATGGAGAAAGTGGTGAGACCTTTGGATAACGAAAAGCTACCAAATGATAGACGTGAACTAGTGAATGTATCAAACTGGCCAACAGGGAGTACAAGTTCATTCACGACAGGTATGAAATTATCAGATACTGAGAACTACGTGAATAACTTGGATTCGACCACATATATAAATGGCATCAGCGCAAACCTGTGATAATCCTGGAAAATAGAAGCAATAAATGACTCTCGGACGTTGGCATCCAAACTGACCACCCTAAACAAGTGAAAAGACTGGACCTAGTAGTAGTGGACTAAACTGGTGGAAAAACTGCCGAATTGTAGACGTGACTGTGCCTGCAGGCTACAGAGTGAATACGAAAGAGAATGAGTACCAGGACTTAACCCAGAGGCAGAGAAAGGTGTTGAACATGAAGGTCAGGGTAGTGCTAATAATGGTGGGAGTAATAGAAATAGTGCCATAAACACTGAAGTCAAGAGAGGAAGGCTTGTGACTTATAGATTTGCTATCAACCAGACATCAGGTTTTTCGTTACATTAATGTACGACTTCCAAGTTATATTTCATTTTCTTTGACAGAAAACGCACGTTACATTTTGAAATTGGGAAAATAATTTAAAAGATGACACCATCTGTTTTTCTTCTTTTTTAAACAACAACAAACAGCAGCAACAACAATGATATTGATAATAATACTAATGATATCGATAAAAAATTATTTGAATATGTTCTATAAAGCTATTCTCTTCCTGAATAGAACAATCCACTATACTGATAATCTCCCTGTTACCATTCCTCCCCGGTACATGCAGCCTATATGTATTGTTATTTCAATTTAATGTTCCATACATGGTCATTTTTTTTCGTGTTCTTCTGTCCATAAAGACAGGGTATGTAAATAGGAGTATTGAGGAAAGTATTACTAGTGTAGCTTAAGAGAAAGCGATAAGGACAAATGCTATAAAAAAGGCACATTGCTGAATCGGAGTCGTGTAGAATGTGAAGAAAATGTCCATATGTCCAGTAACTCATATAACAACAGAATTCTACAAACTTGTTTGACAGGAATAAAAACTGTGTAAACACAATAATAGTGTATTGGAAGCTGTGCCAAAAAATTGGATTTAAATGCACTGATAGATCGTACAAGCATGCAGCATATGTAGTTTTCAAATCTACGCAGTATGAAATACTATGGGACTCCACAATCAAGACAGACCATCAGAACACAACAAACCATACATAGATTACAGTAGATTATGACCAAAAAGAGTAACTAATCATTGACGTTGGCTCTCCAGTTGACATAAGAGTCGAAACTAAAAGAACGGAGAAATTGAAGCAATAGCAGGACCTTGAAGGTGAGATCAAGAGACGATAGAAAATGAAGAAAGTAAGAGTTATCCAAATCGTTTAAGGAGCGCTGGAAACATTGAAAATGACTAAAGTAGATCAACATTGAATGCCTGATTCAACAACCCCAGAAAGTGCAATTGTTGGGATCTGCCAAAATATTTTTTAAAAAGTACTGGATACGTAAGCCTACTGACAGTAGCTTCCCATTCAGGAGAAAAACCGGTGGACAAAATCCATACTGCGTATATAATAATAATAATAATAATAATAATAATAATAATAATAATAATAAGTAACTGGTGTGAGATTGCATAATAATATTATTAATAATAATAATAATAACAATAATAATAATAAGAGGTTACTGGCGTGAGATTGCATAATAATAATAATAATAATAATAATAATAATAATATCTAAAATGCACCATTGTCATAATTTATTTTTTCAACTTCTTTTCCGATTCATTTTATACCTGTTGCTTCTTTGTTTAAATGAAGACTCGAAATTCTTTCAGCTTAATCCACGTGGCTTTTCATCGCAACTCCAAGACCGTCATACTTAGATAATTAGTAAGTAGCAATGATTAAAAGAAATGGAATGACTAAAAGAGTAAGGGATATGGCTATATAGCTACATTTGGATGGCTGCCTAGGTAACCGGTAATGCTACTGCAACGAGAGTGCAGACTCTTGAGGATAAGGGATGCAAGTTCAATTCTTACCAGAGGCTTATTCTCCATTCATGAGTCATGTTGCTTACTAACAATCGTAGAGTAATGATTCGAGAGTTACGATAAAAAGTGTCAGAGAGAAGAATGGGAGAAATACCACCCAAAGATCAATGATACCTGAGAAATCTTCCGCTGAATTTATATTATTCTCAGTTGGTGCTAAAATAAAGCCTGTTGATTTCTGGTGTGCTTCAGTAGGAATATCGATTTGTATCAGGACGTAGTGTTCGATCGACAATAAAAGCCAATCATCAAATCAATCCTGAGAGGAAAGCTTTGGATCCAACTCTATTCCCTGACTAAACTGCCATACAAGCTCAACCTTTAAGAACAAGAATATCCCACTAGTGCTAAAAAGAAAGGTGTGCAACCAAGGCGCCCTCCTGATGGTCAAGTATGAAGCTGAAACATGGAACTTTATCAAAAGATTGTTCGTTGAACTGAGAACCATGCATCGTGCACGTGAAAGAATCAAGCTCAACATCATAATGAGAGATCACTAAGTGCCGTATTTTAGAGAAAAAAAACCATCAGTCTGGGATATCATAGAATCCATTTGAAAACTCAAATGGCGATTGACTGGTCATGTTGCAAGAATGTTAGACACACGCTGGACATCACAACTCACAACATGAATCCCCAGAGATCATGTGCGAAATTGGGAACGGCAAATTATAAGATTGTATGACAAAATAGACAGGTTCAGAAAACATTGGCTCCGCAACGCCCATGAAAGAGGTCTGACGAATCCTGTGGAAGGTGTACGATGGACGTTAAAAGGCTGATGATGATGATAATAAACTTGCTTTAGACGATGAGTGACAGAAATTCTAATTCTATTCCTTTTGGATTTCCATCAAACAAAATCAGCAAAATCATTTTTATCCAACCGTTGAAAAATATTTTGAATTCAAGATCTTTGAGAACTTATAGTCCTAAATGTTCAACCAATGTGTCTATCGTCCAGGTTGTTCCATATTCAGGCCTTGGATGGTTCATATGAATGGTAATAGTCAGAGAGGATTTTCAAATACAATACAGGTTTCTCCCGCTATCCGCGAGTACAAAGTACATAAAAACCCCTCTCAGGCTGGAAAGGCGTAAGGTAAAAAATTACAATCAATTTATATGGTGAAATGTTATTTCCACATTCCCAAATATCATGTTTGGCTGAGGTTGGCACCGGATACAGAAAAAATAGAAAAAGTGTGTGCACTGCTTCTATAACGGCTCCATGCATAACAACTGAACGATTTTCTCGCTTTTAAATAATGATAACCATCTGATAACATTCAGCAAAAGATATATTCAGTAATCTGCCTATTGTGATCACTTTAAACAAAGTGTTTGGAGAAGACCGATTTTGATAACAATAACTGTTTGATGAGATTAATCTCGATTATGATAAGCAGATTTTTCAGTATAGTATCTGAATGTTTTCAATTCTTTAAACATTCAGACCGAAATTTAGTGATTGTCAGTGGTTTGAAAAAAAAATGGTAAATATTCTTGGGAAAGCTGTCAAATTAATCGAACGAAAAAGCAATGTCTGCAGAACTGCAACCATGAAGCAAAATTCTGATTTTCAATTTGACTCAAATAATCAATTGAAAATATCAGTTTAATGATGATTACATAACTGAAATATGTGTGATATTGTTACTGTTGCCTTCTTTGTTGAAAATAACTTTGACTTTCGTAAATGACAAAGTTATTGCTTATTTTTATTTTGTTATCGATTACTGCCGTGTTATTGAATCTTTCCTATTCCCGAGAACGTAAGATCTTATTTTAGGGTTAGATAATGAAATTAAGTGTCTAATAATTTGATTAACTCAATGTAATCCTCTTTCAATAGAATGTCTTTATATATATATATATATATATATATATATATATATATATATATATATATATATATATATATATATATATATATATAAATATATATATATATATATATACATATATATATATATATAAAGAATTACCTGAACCTGATGTTTTTATGCTGTAGGCATTTTATCAAGTAAGCAATTGTTAAAAATTGTATTTTGATAATATATTCATACG
This sequence comes from Thysanoteuthis rhombus, assembly GCA_963457665.1. NCBI lineage: Eukaryota > Metazoa > Mollusca > Cephalopoda > Oegopsida > Thysanoteuthidae > Thysanoteuthis > Thysanoteuthis major. The sequence goes on along the minus strand of OY735200.1, from coordinate 44,785,884 downwards.
TCGAATTAGGGATTTTTTTTTACATTCATGGTTATTCATGGTTATTTTTGTATTTATTTATTTGCTCTTTGTTTTATTTTTAGTTCCTTTTTTTTTTTTTGGTTTTCATATTTGCTAAACAAATGTCGGTATTTACTTTTTCAAGATTTTTATTTTTTTATTTGTTTATAAACACCTGGTTATAAAGTTTTGAGCTGGCTACATATTCTGTGTTGTCTCGTCTGGGTTCGCTTGAGGGTAGAAAAAAATGGGAAAGGAGAAAGGAAGGGAGAGAAAAGTAAAAAGACAAAGTACAGATAGGGAGAAATTCGCAAAAATATCCCATATATATATATATATATATATATATATATATATATATATATATATATATATATATATATGTATGTATATATATGTGTGTATGTGTGTGTGTGTGTGTGTGAGTGTGTATGCGTATGTGTATGTGTGGTACTTGTCATATTTAAACAAACAGATATTTTGCTTTTAATTGTTTGATTTTCAAGTCAAAAACAGGAACATTATGCGAGAAAAAATATTTTTTTGCGACCAGCGTTTACTCATGTCCTAATGTTCGGAATGGTAATTATGAGAAATTTTTTTTGGAGAATCAACTTGCTGAATGGAAAGAAAGCTAGCTCTGCTTTTTATCCTTCTAAAATCTTGTTCAGAATCGATCGATTGAAAAAATGAATTGACATTGCTATATGGATGAGTTGCCAAACTAGTAAGCTAGTTTCGATTCCCCAGCTCAAAATCTATACTGGCCCCAGTAATCATAGGCAACAAAAGAAAAATAAATGTTGTGTTTGTTCAGTTACTAAAGCCTGATAAAAAATAATGCCATTAAGTATTTGAACCTTGAATTTTTTCTTTATCTAATTTCATTGATACTTTCACATTTTTCCACGTCATTTTTTCTTGATACATTTTTTTTTTCTAAATATCAGTATATGTTTCGGGAGAATGCGTTGGTTGTATACTCTTCTTTTTAGGATTATTGGGATTATCTGGTTCTTGAAAGTTGAGCTTGCTCTGCCGAATGCTTGTCATTCCCAAGTGATTCTTCGCTTGATTTCCTCTTATTTGGAGGGTGTCATGGAGATACGTTATCTTAGGTAGATGTAGTGGTCTACCTTGCCGAGTTTTGCATCTTTGTCTTGACAGTTACGTTCTTATTCTCAACATGATTATTGCACATGATTTTCGTTTTACCGAAATTCATGTGTAGGCCAACTTTTTTGCTTTCTTTGTTTAGATCATCTAGCATTAGTTGGATGTCATGTAGGTTCTCTACAAAAAAGGTGATGTCGTCTGCAAATCTAAGGTTGCTCAAGTATTCGCCGTCTACAACCAATGTGTTCTCCCGATAGTCACTTATGGAGCTGAAACATGGAATTTCACCAAGAAACAAACCTACAAACTGAGAAACATGCAACGAACACATGGGAGAATCATGCTCAACCTTACTTGGAGAGACAACAAGACAGTACAGTTTATGAGGAAAAAAACGGGAGTCCGTGACATCATAGAAACAATTTTAAAACTCAATTGGCAATGGGCAGGCCATGTTGCAAAAATGAAAGACAACCGATGGACATCACGTCTCACAACATGGATCCCCAGAGATCAAATGAGAAACAGAGGCCGACAGAACGAGACAAATTCAGGGAATACTGGCTCTGCGACGCCCATGATAGAGAATCGTGGCGAATCCTGGGGAAGGTCTATGTCCAACGATGGATGTTAAAACAATTACGATGATGATGATGATGATGATGATGATGTGTTTCCCCGATTATCTAACATGACAATATAGTAAGTTAACCGGGCGGAAGATGATGTGAAATAAAATATAAACCCTGAGTTTCTTGCCTCGTTCCTTGCTCAATACTAATATTTTTTAAACAAGATTCATATCGTTCGATCTGTGTTGTATCTATTCAAATACTTTTTAAGCTGTACATAGAAATCATTTTCTACCCCTTCCCACCAATGAAATTGTAAATATGAGATTAGTTGAAATTTCAGTAGTGTTTTCCTAGTGATAGTGAAGTGAGAGAGATGTTCAGAATAAATGCGGTGTTATGATTAAAGAACTAATTAGGAAAGGTTGTCTTCGTGAATCTGACTACTCAAGCTCAAGTTTGGATTGAGAAGACCAGTACCTTCTTTACAAAACCATTTTGAACTTGTTTCCTAATTCTGTATTCTATCAAAGAATCAATGAAAATAAATGAGGACAATTCGTTTGTTCAAATACTTATGAGCATTACTTTCCATAGGGTACTACTCATAAGTATTTCAACAAGCACAATTTTTTTGTTGTTGTTTAAGATTGCAAGGTCCATTATGGATTTTGAACAGGGGGTCCAAATCAACTCACTAATTTCAAAGCTATTCCATACAGTAATGAGTTCACATTTTCACTATCTTTGAACGATTCTGAACAAAAAGGATAGAAAAAACGAACTTCCTTTTTTTCTAACAATTTGATTCTATCATAAATGAATGTTTTCTAGGAATCTACAATTCAGAACAGCAAGGAAAGACTAAATGCCAGCCTAATTATTTTGTTTGTAAATCATTTCGTTCCTCTTGTGTAATGCTCCAGTTTTAACTCGCAGAACCAAGCGATTGGGAGTAAATTGTGAGCTTTTCCAAATAATTATGACAAGTACTGTACATATAGATGGGTGCGCGCGCGTATGTGTGTATATGTGTTTGTGTGTGTGTAAATATGTAAAAGTATGTCTACACGAATATGGCTGCATATGTTGTCAGATATTTTTATAAATTCGTACTTTACGTATGCATTCAAACATAAGCCAATACATGTATATGCACATTTATTTTCCTTTCAGACGATAACTCATATATGCACACAAATATTTATATTCCTTTGAAAAGGTAACTCAGTCTGTAGCCTGACACGTAGTTATTAGCTGAATTTTGATCTGAAATTTCACTGTATAATGTTTGATCTATGTAAATTCTGGAGGAGTGTTTGGTTAAGTGCATTAAAGAGATAAAAGACGGAGATTACTTTGAAATGTAAATATTTTTGTGCAAAATAATTGTGTTTGTTATTTCATCATTAGCTATGGATTTTTGATTGATCAAAGTGTATCAGACAAAAGCAACCATTCAGAAGCACCAATTGATTTTAAAAATCCTGTATAAATGCAACAGACAGTCGCTATCGAATTTACAGTTAAAATGGGTAGATTAGAATATGGCATGCGAATAGAAAAGGATACGACAAACAAATCATCTACTTTTCAATTTGCTCGGGAAAGGTATTATCTACGACATTAGTCTAGTGAGAACATAAAGATAAATCTGCTGTTAGAATGTGTGCTTCATTAATTTGTGGTTTCCGAAAAAATTCCGTTACAGACAGAGTTTTCTGTACGTTGAAAAAAGGTAGGGGAATGGTAGTTGGTGTAGAGTGCCACTCTGACCGCTGTTTAGTTCCCTCTAAACTAAACTTCTTTCTCAAACCAAAGCAAAAGACTAAAGGGAATATCCCCAAAATAGTTGCTTCCTAATCGAAGAAACTAAGACGAAATTCAGAGTGAAGCTGTAAAAGTAGCTGTCTCCTGTCATAGAGAACTTCAGGAGAGATGAGCATTTCTACCAAACATGCATGCATGGCAGCGTCAAACCCAATGGGGAATTCGTATTGGCTCGGAGATGTATACCAGGATTATTGTTGTGGTTGACAGAATTTGTTAATGACTTCCTTAACCCAACGCAATCTTTTTACTTAGTTTCGGTTTGCCTTGTGATATTGGGCGGTCCCTCGCAATAGAACATCTCATACAAAACTTAGGACGCAGTTTTAGAGCGAACACACATTGAAATCATTTTCATTTATTCATATAGGCGTCCTATACATTTGCAAATACGATTATTCTGTAAGTTGAATCAAACTTACAACTGAAATCCCACCTTTATGCAAATGGTTGAACCGGTGTTTTGGTAATTTGTAATAAAGCTGGGTGAACATGACTTTTGCAAATATTAGCAACTAGTAATGCCGTGGAAATCATGAAAAAAAAAAACAACTCACCCAAACATCTATATACTAGCGTCTTTTCCGAAGCAGGCCCCTTAGGCGTATATACACTGGCTCACAAATGGCACTTCTATCAGGATATAGTAGTAGAAGTCCTTAAATACATTTGCTTCGTGCATGCTGTTAAACCTTTAGGTAGAACCTCATATATGGATTATCAAGTATACATCTAATCATTGACAGATAAATGATAGGTTTTTCATAACCAGATCAGTCTGATGTTTTTCTTTTTGTACCTGTAAAATTGTATGTTTATTATTAATTTAATTGCTTTTAAAACAGTAATTTGTCGAGGCATTTTATCATTCGACGAGAGAACCCAAAAGGCTTGAGGCCCTTCCACAGAAAGCTTCTTCGTTCAATGCTAATGCAAGACTATACAAATAGGTAAACACATGCAGATTCAAAACTAGTCTGCATGCGTGTACTCACACAAATGTGCTTCTGTAATAATCCTATTAACTTTCATAGAATAAAAAGATGTTTCTCTATTTATTTTATTAGTTTTTTTATGTTCGACTATATCAGTGAAATCAGGTATGAACTCAAACTAGTATATCGTATAAACTGTGTAGACGTCGCTGCCTATGAATCTCGTTGTAACAGAAAAGAATTGAGAGGGAAAATATTGGGCAAAGCGGGCTTGACGTGTGAGACTGCAACATAGTGTGCATAACGGTGTAGCCCACATAAATACACGAAGAATATGCATTATCTCCTTCAAAGTACACCCATGCACATAAGCTCTTGCATTTCTTTCTCTCTTGATTTGTCTATGTAAATAAATACAGATACATAGATTTATATAACTGTTCAGATTATCATATCACCTTATTTCCTTAGAGATGCACTTATACATAGGTAAATCAATATACTCCAAGGCCTGATGTAGGAACCCGTGGGAATTTCAGAGTTGACGCACGAAACCTTTTTGACACGTTCCCTAGGTTACTTAGACTGTCAAAAAAAACAACGGTAGAATTTCCCATGTTCTAGCCGCACTCGATAGAGGAGTACATTTAAAATAGCCTGAAAATTGACGAAAATGCTTTTTCATAATATATAGTTATAATTGAGCGAAATGTCTTTTTCATAAAATATAGTCATGGAATTTACCGATGGAAAGAAAAAAATGTAGATTGTTTTCCTTTGGAATTATGCTCTGGAAGTCAATAAATATTCAGTTACGACTCCTTTTAATACACAAAATTGTGTAAAATCCTGAAAGCTCAGCATGTATAAACCTGTCTGATATAAGTCTACTATCTATTTTGTCTCCTAAATTTCTTCGTTGAATCGATATCTGATATTATTTCATAAAAATGCTTCCTTTCTCAGAGTTATTATATTACAGAAATATATTTTCTGATACCGCGATAACACAGGTTTGGGAGATGTTATTTTCATAAAAAGAAGCCTAAACTCGTATAAGCCTACGAGCTTTTTTTTACAATATTCTTTGCAAAGCAATCCTATAAATGAAACAATGTTAGCGTGAGAATAAACATTTTTCTGAATTCGTAATAACTTGTCTTAATGTAGTATTACATACTCACAAAGAGGTATTACAGTAATCCATTTCCTCCTCAAAAGTTTCTTTTCAGTTAGTGCATTTCCCAGGGCAGCTACATAACTCTGTGTAAACTGTATCGTTTTTTGTTGTTTTTTTTCGGGTTTTTTTTTCGTACATTTAGAATGCCATGAACATTTTGATTTACATCTGATTTTGACCACATAATGCGGGGGCGCCAAAACTCTGCATATATCTGGGAAAAGGCACCCCTCCTCCTCAAACCATCTGAATTCCCGACGATTTCCCACGAACAATTAATCGAGTAGGTGTTCTGCATGGGATATATGAGGAATCATTCTTGTTTTAAATCAGCTTCCTCTAACCCAGAGCTTAGTTACTCGACAGCTTTGACATTTGAAGAGTTTTGCACAAGATTTGTTACGATGCATTCTTTCATATTGCTGTCAGAGTCAACAAAAACGTTTAGAGCAATCGTTACCTTTTCTTGTGCAACTACGCTTTGTAAGAAATCCTTGCTCAGTTTTTGCAATTCCTGTACATTGACACTGGACCCCCCAGAACGATCTATTTGATTCGGGACTTTGGATGCCTGACTGACATTATAGAAATCGAGTGGGTCAACAGCGTTTCAACACTTGTGCTCTGACCCCTTTATTGACTCATCTATGTTTTTATCGTAACTTACGTGTACTTGATTAAATGGACACATTAAATTAAATGGAAAGGCCCCGATCTCTTTGGTTGGAAGACGTCAAAAAAGTGAAATAAAATCAACCACAAGAAGGACAGTGTTCTGCATTAAAGTTTGACTGAATTTCAAAACAGCAGTGGGGAAATTCTTCTGGATTATCTGTAAAAAGCACATTTGCTAAAATCTCCATCAAATGAAAATAAAGAATTAAATAGATTGCATATAGAAATATCGGATGTTAGAATTTTACGTTCTCTTGCAACATCAAACTACTTCTGCAATTGAATAACTCCCTTATCGGAGGTTTGTTCATCGCTTGGCACCTTACAGGAATCAACTCTCAATGATGTACCGAAACGTAGAAAGTTAGTCTTATAGATTGTGTCATACAGCCTTTCCAATCTGTCAATAGGGAGTTCTCTTCTAAAACTTCAATATCGCTCTTCTGCATTCTTCTCATAACCGAGAATTCTATCAGTTATCTTCATTAACAAGGGTACCTGTGACGAAGTTGTGCAGATTGACAATGCTTACTACTGATGAAGAAGGATTTTCAGGAGCTCTTTCAACTGTCTTGATGACTTTGGAGTTTTACACAGCACTGCAACCTCCCTGCAGATCATAATGAAGACTGCATTCTCCATTGTCAACATTTGATTTTGTCAAGCTCCAAAAACATTGCTGATGGCTAGTATTTCGTGGTAAACGCCTCCATCACTCAGAGACATAGTTTATTCGATGAATTTGTACTATAAGTTCTCTATCACTCTATATCAACTCGAATTTGCGGGTTGCTCAATAAGCAATCTTTGCATTTTCTCTTAGTACAATGAATCATATCTCAGATAGTCCATAAGGGACTCTGCAAATCGTTGGTGGGAAGTTACGAACTTCTTGTTGAAGAGCATGCCAATCCATGATACGGTTTGCATCAATTATATCTTTCAGATACTCCATGTTGCTCAGAAATGTTTGTAAATACCAGAAAGAAAATATGAATTCTCACAGACATTTCGAGAAACTCTGAGACATTTTGCACACAAGGATCGATATGTGATTGAGAATGGTCTTTATCTTTTACGTTGGAATCATGCATCGACCCTTCTAACAGTTCCAAGACCTGCTCCTAGTTGGTTTGGTATATCGACCCCAAGAATGTTTCCTCCCCCATGCTCAGTACTACCTCAGGAATTATGGGTGATCCACGTTGTGACTTGGCATTGCATTTTCCTTTCATAACTGCTTTCAGACTTCAAACCAAATGTTTCTGTCTCCACTAATGCATCTTGGAAAAGATTTCCAATCAAAAACTTTCCGATGCATTGCTCCATAGCTTTAGTAAGTTGAGTGTTACCCAACATGTGTACAATATTTCTGAAATCTGATAAACCTCACAATATTATCTCTACAACGATATGGAAGAGACCTCCATCACAAATGACTTAACTGTTTCAGGACAGACAGTGGTTCGTGCACTACTGTGCAATCTGCTGAGTGTTCGATGATTGGGGACAGCAGGTAGGGTAGAAATGCAACCTGCATGACCGGCTTGCTAGTTGTTGATATCAAAGACCTCCCCATGTTGGTATACCATCTTTGTCAGTAGCAGCAGTGATTATGAAAGGTCTAATATGATTCAAGGTAAATATTTTGTCATGCTACGACTTGGTACGATGATAGCAATGGCAGAACCTTTCTCTTTTTGTAGTATTTCCTCAATTTTTAATATGGAAGCCTTCAAGTCTTGTTTTGACTGAGATTTATCTGGCTTTATTTGATTCACGACTGTATTGTTAATTTAACTGGTTCTGGATGGCAATGATCGATCTGCATGATCAAAGTTATCCATTTGAGCTATCATGAATTCATCAAAGGTGAAATAACTTAGTATTGGAACACAAGCAGTACGTAGCTGAGTTGCTGCGAGATCCCCGTGTTTCATTATAGCTTGTGACCACTCCAACTTTATTAGGAATTGTTTCATCACTTTCATCCGCCATACACATGGTGTGTCATTTTTTCCTATCTCTCGTTGTGTGAGATGAATAAAGTTATCTAGTACAAGCACTTCATTTCGATGCATATTGCTTCATGAGGAGTACAAATAGTATCACAGTTATAATCATTATTATTTTAGCATCTTTTGTTCGACATAGATTTTCCCAAAGATTTTGCCAGACCTTTCTGTCATGAGCGTTGCGGAGCTAATACTTTCTGAACTGCTCTATTTGTCACGCCATCTCATATTTTTGGTCTCACATGATCTCTGGGGATCTTTGCAGTGAGACGTGGTGTCTATCGGTTGTCTGAAATTCTTGAAACATAGCTACTCCATTGTCATTTGAGTTATCCGATGGTTTCTATGATATCACTGACTCCTGTTTATTTTTCTCTAACGTACTGAGCTGTTTTTGTGATCTCTCCATATAATGTTGAACTTGATTTCCTCATGTACTTTGCTTAGTTGTCAGCTTGAGGGTTGGTCGCTTGGTTAGGTTCCATGTTTCAGCTCCATAGGTGACTATCGGGAAGATGAATTACTTATGTACCCTTCATATCATAATCAAGTGCAATTTGATATTCTGCGTTCTTTGCCAACACGGTCAAAGGGCCATTAGACAGCCATGGGGAAATGATATGAAGCAATCTGGTGTCTTTGCATTCATCCATGATGACGTTAACCCTTGAGCAATGCAATATTTACCTTCAAATCCAAAGTTGATACCTTGCAATGAATTTCCGAAAATTTCTGCAGAATCTCATATAATTGATAGATCACAACACAGAATCATATCCTGAATAGGTGCTTGGTTAAAAAATAACTTGATTTTTTTTATTAGAGATAACTTCCGGCTTCTCATACAAATGATCTCGAATTTCAGATAACAACAGGCCAAATACATGTTCTAGGAGCTTCCGAAACTTTTTTCCAGGAAAAAGTGCCTTCTTTCCAGTCCGCCTCCTAAATATGCTATCCGTTGTGCTACCTGCTGATGACTCTTGAAGATCAAAATTTATTTCCTGATTTTCCAAATAAACGTTATGGTGATATAGATTGGCCCCACATATACAGAATTTACTGTCAAAGTCAGAAAACTGTACATTAACTACGTCTTGCAAGTATGTAACAGTTTCTAAACATCTATTGGTTCTGGGTCACTTTTAGATGCGATATTCCACCCAATTGCTTTGAAGTTGATTAAATGGATCACTCAATTCTTCTTCTGTACTTGTTGAATGCTGGATGGTTTGTCTCCAGGAGGTACCAAGGATCTGAAAACAAAAACACTAAGAATGTAATGGAGAGCAACAAGTGGCAACATGACACCAAACTTTTTTCTGGTTTAAATTGGAAGTTTATCAAGAGAGACAATCTTTTAACCTGGGTACATATAAAGAATTTCTCTGTGGACAATATGAATGAGTTCCAAATGAGAAATCCCTATCAACTCAATGATCTATCTTTGCTTACCTCCTGCTCACCGATACCGGTCCACCCATTTCCATCTCTCCATTCGATTCATCACCATTTGAATCCTCTGATGGCTTCATTCTCAGTATTTCCAACCGGTATTTCTTATAACATGCATGGTTCATTTGGTAGTAAAACACACTTTCTACTAATTTAAAGAGTGTATAAATACCATATCCTCTTCCTTCAAGGTCAGATGTAACAAGTGTTTTGATAAGTTTTATCTACCAAATGGTTAAAGTTTAAGAAACGGTCGTATTAGCTTAAGATTTCTGATGTAACTTTCTTTTCTCATTTACCTCAACTAAATACATTTTTGTAATTTTGTCCATAAAAAGATCAATGTGACAAGAAGCTATATCTCACTCTTATGACTCTGGTTCTTCCTCAGTTCTGATGTCAATAATCAAGATAAACGTTGCTTATGGGAAAGCATGAAAACTGCGTCAAATATGCATTCAATCATAATATCACTAGAGTAAAACTAACCATGGCAAGTTGCTATTCTTATGAGGCCTAAGTTAGATTTAATAATTAATTGAATTGAAGGTTTGATATATCATGTGTGCTGTGAGCTGAATGGACCAAACGGCCCACAGTACGCATGATATACCCAGACATCCATTCAATTAATCATTAAATCTGACTCAGGCCTCATAAGAATAGCAATCGAATAGTAACACCATCTTAATCTTAACACAACTCACAATCTGCTTACAGAAAGCACCAGTTTCTTGTAACACGTCAGGCTTGACAAAGCTCTGTAAGGAGAGGAACGACAGAATGAAGATTCATTTGCTCCAGCAAGTCTTTCGATATCGTCGTTCCACTCTCTCGTGTTGTTGGAATCATAATCTACACACACACACACACACATACACACACACACACACACACACACACACATATATATATATATATATATATATATATATATACTTCTCTCTCTCTCTCTCTCTCTCTCTCTCTCTCTCTCTCTCTCTCTCTCTGTGTGTGCGTTTGACTGTGTCTTTCATGCAAAGAAAGAGTTATTCGCCCTTCAAAATATAATGTTTAACTCTGTTCAAGATTTGAGGCCTCTGGATTATATTACATGAATATAGTATTTGCTGCAACATTTAGCACAATTATTACTAATAACCAATATGTATGAACATAATAGAAACATTATCAATAATAATAATTATCATGATTAATTATTAAAACAAATATTTTGCAAAAAAAGCATGAAAATTATGACATAAAACACATGAACTATAAAACGAAATTTTACCAGAATAAAAATAAGATATAACTGGAATAAATTTGATTATAGAATATTGTAGAAAATACAATATTCAAAAAGCTGAATGAAAATGAGGTGAAATTGAGAAAATAAAAAGCTAGAAAAATTAAGTAAAAACACAAATAGTCGTCTTGGTATCCCACTAAATTTGGAATGAGCTTGTTCATGATTGTAATTAAAAAAATGTGTTTAACTAGAAAAGAAAGAAAGAACGATGGATAGATAGATAGATAGAGAAGAGAAAGGAAGGGTGTAAATTAAGAGCAGAGACTGAATGAAAGTGAATGAAAGAAGGGAGGCAGAAAGGGAGGAACGTAGATAAGAAGGCGATCAGACGGAAGGGTAATAAGATGGATAGAATCAAATAGGGCTGCATGAAAGATTAAAAGAAGAACAAATGACGAGAATAGTTTTTTTTACATCAGAAAGAAAGAAAATATGCAAAGAATGAACGAACATTAGAAAAAAGGATATATAAAAAAAAAAAATTGAAGAGGAGGAGAAAAAGAAAGGCAGAACGAATGTAAGAAAGGACAAATATGAAAATCATGGAAGTGAAAACGAAAGAAAGAAAAACAAGAAGTAGGATAAGAAAGAAAGAAAGAAAGAAAGAAAGAAAGAAAGAAAAAGGCGACACTTATGAAAGAATATGGAAGATTTAAATAAAAGATCAGAATAGAGAATCATAAAAAGAACATGATTTCTACTGTAGTGCGATAGCTAGCTTAACCCTAAAACCAATGCTAGTGGCCTTGTACCAAACTAAGCTAAGCTTAGTAACTGGCCTTTTCTAGCAATGATGATTCCATATTTTACGGTAGAACTCAGCATTGCAAAAGCTGATTTTCAAAAGCAGTAGGCATAACTGTCTCAAGTTGGCACGGCAGAATTTTCCCACTCAATTTTTGTTTTGTTTTTTTTTTTTGCTTTCTGTGAGACGATGCTAAGCCTAATGTCTCGAATGAAAAGGAAAAGAAACGGCAATGAAAATCAAGACTGGAGTGAAAGAAGAAAGAGAAGCAGGAAAGGGACAGAAAAGAGAAATAACAAATGAAAACGGGAGAATAAAGGAAATGAGGAAATAAGGAGACTTTGAGGAGAAAGGAAAGAAGAAAAGAACGAATAAAAGTGGGGGACAGGAGAAGAAAACACGAATTAAATTGCGGAAAAAAAGAATGAAAGTTCAAACAGGAAAACAAATAAAGAACGAATTAGAATGGGAGAAGAAAGAAAGGGAAGTACGAATGAGGGAAAGCACGAATGAAGGAAAGTTTGAGGACATAAAGAAAGAAATAACAAAGAGATAGACAGAAAGGAATAAAATAATGAATGAAAGTTGGAAGACAAAAAGAAAGAATGATGAAAAGTGGAAGGAGAAAGAAAGAAATAATGAATAGAAAAGTTTCGGTGTTATAAAAGAAGGAAATAGAACGGTTAGAATGAAATAACGAGGGGAAAAGAATGAAGATAGAAATGAAAAAAAACGATGGAGGGCGGAACTGAGAAAGAGAGTAGAAAGTTCAAGCGCCAAGTAGTGAAGAAGAAATGAAGGGAAGAAAGAATGGGGAGTTTGAAAATGAATTCCCTCCAAACTTGTAAAAGAGACAAAGTACACGTTGAAGGTTAATGATTGAGACACAATTGAGGGAAAGATATGACAAAACTAAGTTTAAATAAAAAGAAATAAAGAATTCAAGCAGAAGATAAAAAAATCGCCTCTCGCCACATTCCAGTAGATTAATAAGTCGTTGGTTGCGAAATTAAGAAGAGAATCTGGATGACATATTATCAGATGTACAATGTACGTCGATTTTCAGCTCGTTTTTTTTTCCTTCTTTAAATTTCACACCTCTTTCGCATACTCCACTTTCGTTTCAAATGTATTTTGCTCATCCTTCCTTTTCTTCTTTATTCTCCATCTTTTTTTCATTTGTCCTTTCTTTTCTCTTTTTCTTCAAACCTCTCTTCTGTTCATTCTTTCTTTTTTACTTTCCTTTCCACCTCTCTTTTGTCCATTCTTTCTCTTTTCCTTTTCTTCACACCTCTTTTTTGCTCATTCTTTCTCTTTCTCGTTCTCTGATTCTTTTCTCTTCCCATCCTTTCAGCTCCCTTTCTTTCGACAGTTATTCTCCCTTCCCCGTTCATTTCCCCTTCCTTTATTTTCTTTAACTTACTCATCCCCGAAATACAATGAATTTTATTGCTTAAAAATGGATGCTTCAAACGATACCTTTGCTCTTTTTTCACCTAGATTTGGGGTTTTCAATGTCACAGCAGGGTTTCTGGGATTTTATCTCTATAATTCCATGAGAACTGATTTTTTTGAATCTGCGCCTAAGCACAACCAAAATGAAAGTACATGTATAAACTTTGTTGATAATTGCGTTAAGGACAGAGTTTGTTCGGCGGTAGGTCTTTAAAAAGGATGCATTCCGTTCGTCGGGGGATTAATGTACGTATTAACCCATTAATTGCGGGGTCATACTTTTTATCTGCCACTTATGCCAGATGTAGGAAAGCAACTCTTTAATGCAAATTTATTCAAAGTATTGATTTTATGCATACCAGACAGAAATGGACATTTGATGTTTTTTTTTAAATGTCAAATTAAAATATTTTTCTTATCAAAATGCAGACTTGAACTGAATATGCACACCAGAGAGCAACTATTTAACGAACGTTTAATGTACAAAAGAAAGTACGCGGGAAAAGATATAGAAACTAGGAAATGGAGGCTTTTTTAGGAGTTTTTGTTCGTGATTTTTTTTTAAATTCGGATGGAAAAAAAAGGAAGATATTCTTAACAAGGGAAAAGAATTGAAAAAAATAGTTTTAAGAACAGGGTGAGAATTTCGGTGTTAGTTGCACCTCGTTTCTGAGACGTAAGCAACATTTCCAAGCGGACCACATAATAGAAGTGATACGGCTTATATTGCAATGTAAGCATTGAATTAATGATTACTCATTTTTTAAAGATCATCTGGGTTATTTTGGATGGTCGACCTGGGATTTTTTTTATTGTCAAGTAAGTGGTAACTATGACTATGGTATGTCTTACATGAAACTGGAAGGAAGGAACCAATGAATGGAATGTGGATGAAGTAGTAGTAGTAGTAGTAGTAGTAGTAGTTATTGTTGTTGTTGCTGCCATATTAGTAATAGTTATTGTTGAGACAGTTTTATACTAATCGTAATTTCGTTTTGGAGGTTGTTCTGAATAGTTCCCAATTCGTCATGTTTGGCAACATCAATAAAATATTTATTTTATTCATTTCTGTTTTACTTGAGGGCAAGTAGTAAGCTCGACACTGAAGAGCCCATCGATGAAGAGAATCACCTTTCGATTTTACCTTTAGCCACGTTTGAAACGTTGTTTCTTCTTTCATGTCTTCATGGATTCTTGTCTGTGGGTGGGTGTTCAAGTATGACGCATGGTCGCTCAATTACTCGGAGTTAAAACTGCGACATCCTTCACCAAAATCCCTCTGGGTTATCGTTCGTAATTTTAAACCTGATAGAGTAAAAATATGGAATCGTACAGTACCACATATTGTTATAATAATGATGATGATAATACTATGATATATGACACATGGCGGTGGTAGGCATTGACTTACCGGACAACAAAATTATAAGAGCATTAACTATACAACACCGATTGAAGTGCGTATACTGAAACCTCTAGTTTTTTTTAACTCTATCTCAATTCAACCAAGCAAAATAAGAAAGCATCTTATGGACTTTGAACAGAGTAAAAACTCAAACTTGGAAAAAAAAATGTTCAATCAACCCCCAGCTGGTGTGGTGTCACCAACAAAACAACCCTCACCTGTAAGGATAAAATGGAAACCTTTAATCTTCAATGGAAATACAAAAATAAAAAAAATCAAACCGCATCGGCTGTCCCGTGGTTTACCAAGGGTTGCGTTTCTCGGTGAGGAACCAGGCTGACATTGAAAAATTCGCTGCTGGTTTGAACTCCCTTGAAAATGGAGTGTTGAGTAACCATAACCGACATACTTCCAACCCTAAACCAACAGATTCGTCATCAAATAACTGAATCTTAATAAAACGAAATAAATGGAAACGTGAGGAGTACGAACAAGTTACGACGGGTCTCTACACTGCATTAAGCAGTCCAGAATGAAACAACACTGAACTAACTTACACTATACGGTGAAACTTAATCGGATATGATTACTGCCAGTATTCAAACGGACGTAAAGACATTATAAGAAATAATAGACTCAGATATGCAGAAGTAAGACAGATTAAAGTATTAACGGCCATAACGAGAATGATGAGAATCACGAGGGCGTTGAAGATGACGAAAGAATGAATAATGACAACCATGTTAAGCAGACAGCAGATACAAGACTTGAAAAACCTAGAAAACATACCCCCTCTAAAATTGTAAAGGGAATGATGAGTGATAACAACCACCAATTTTAACAAGAGAACAGAGTGAAGATATATGAGGCAGAAGATAATATAAAAGAAATCAGTATGATCCAGCATTTACATTTGGCTAGCTTAGAACTAATTAAATTCCATAACAAATCCAACTCACAAAACATAGACATTTATAATGCTACTTTTGTACTAGTACAACAATAATTTGATAAAAATGTAACACGACTAAGTAAAATCAATGCAAGATGGACATGAAGATTAAGGAAAAGAACAACAATATGCGTGAACAGCCTAAACGTTAAACAAAAGTACAAAAATAAGTTGAAATTCTGATAGATGAATCATTTAAAGGTAACAACGCCGCAACCCATAAAGGTAGAAAAGTCAAGCGAAAGTATAAAAGAATGTTCAGAGATTCAGGGCTGACATCGGAATGGAATTCAGACTTAATGAATGTAGGAAAACTACTTTTGAAAGGGGACAGTTAAACCGCCCCATCACCCATCAACTTAGATAAAATACTAAGATCAAGGAATTAAATAAAGAAGAAACCGATGAATATCCAGATATAAATGAAGGTGGAAAACATACAGCATAACAGCATGGAAGAGAAAATAAAATTAAATTAAAAAAGAATATTATCGAAAAAGAAGGTAAATAATGAAAATAGACCTGTACTGGAAAACACAATAGAGGTCATTAACACACTAGCTGTTCGTCGAATATAGTTTCAACATCACCAACTGAAACTTACAGGACATCCAACAAATGGAAACTGCAAAAAGGAAGCAAAATGCCGAACCCGAAGGAAGATATAGATAGATTTACCTGTCAAAAAAGAAAGGTGGTAAAGGTCTCATTCAACTGAAACTCTTATACATGACAACCACCATCGGACTGGAAACCAACTCCCAAACTTCCAGAGACTGGATGGTAGAACTAGTGGGAAATCGCCGAAGTAACGAAAAAGCTGCTGTCAATAACAAAGCAAGCAAATAAATACTACAAAAACTTGAACCAGAGCAGCTGAGAGAGTGAAGAACAAACCAGAGAAGAAATAATAAAACACTTCATTTCAATGGAAAATCTTTCTATTTTTCATGCTGACCCCGTGAGATTTCTCCCATGATTTGTGACTGGATGATATTTAAGTATACCACTAACCAAAGATGAAAGACGTGTCAAAACAGTGAAAATATCACGGGCGTCCGGCTCCAAAGAAGGCCAAATCGGTGTGGTCTGCTGGGAAAGTATTGGCTGCCATTTTCTTTCAGGGGTATGCAGAATCGTTCGTGCAGAGTTCCTGAATTTCCTGGACAAGGATCAAAGTGCCACTGGGTCTATTACGCTGATCCCTTGATTGAAAAGAATCGACTCGAGATGCTGGAAACAGGGGGGTTCTCTCACCAAGGGGGACACTAGCGGTGGATATTGTTGTTATCCATGAATATGGATTCCGACTCGTCGAACATCCAACAAATTCACCTGATTTGCTCACCTCAGTTTATTACCTGTTTCATAAAATGGAAAAGAACTTCACTGGACACCATTTTCCCACTGATAATAGCGTAATTGATGATATAGACCATTTCTTGGGGGCCCTAAGTGTTAATTTTTATAAAACAGAGATCCGTGTGTTCCATGCCTATGGCAATATGTTGAAAAATTAATGTGTAAATGATCAACGCATTTTGGAGCCATTTCTTTAGCAATTTATGCTAACTTTCAGCTATTTTAGACCTATCAAGCCATTTTAGTCAATTTAGTCGTCAAAAACGACTAACAACGGTTCTAGAACATCTGGGTGTTATTTTGACCTTTTTTTTTTTCAAGCTTGATTTAGCGCAAAAGAATTCGTCAACGCTGCGTGGGCCTCCAGAAAAAATTGAGTTTGCTCCACCTCTGGTGACAGATCTGCCGTTTTTAAATCAAACCCAGCGGCAAATACTGAGTAGGAAGACTGTATTACGCCAATCTTACAATTCCTGATAGCTATTCTCCTTGAAAATTAGCATTCGGAATCCTGATTTTTAACAGAGCTCGAACACCGAAATGGTAAATACGTAAGCCAACATTTTTTCTGGAAATAGGTACTGGCGGTAGGAAGATAATATTACCCAAGTCTTTTAATAGATGAGGACCAGTATGTGTATGAAATCAGTGGGAAGTGCGCAACTACCTCAGCCACCAAACAGTTCTTCGAGAGGGGAAGCCGTAGAAAATCAAAGGAAATGGTGCAAAACTAGTTGTTTAACATAGTCAGTGGCATTGAGGGATCATTATTATCATTGCCAGTGTTGATAAGAGGAAGTGAATAGGGTGTTAGGACCCATGGTTAAGAAGACACAGATTAAGGCCAACGCCTCTGGTTATCAAGAATGCGCCAGTGACAGCTTTACATAAACGCACAGACAGCCGTAATTTCAGCGTATTGACACCATGCATCATGCAGTTTTTCTTTTCCCTTAAATACTTTTTTAATATCGTATTCAGTGGAACATCTATAGACTCTATTTCACGTAGACTCGACCACTATAATACTCAGGCATTCCTTCTTCTTGAGTGTAATATAGTACCTCAAGATCTGGACTGAATTTTGTACACATGCTTTATCAGTTCTTTTTTTTTTTTCAGTTTCTGTTCAAATTAAAACTGGTTTCATTGTCAATATTTTATGAAAGCATAGAACACTTGCTCCACGTTAGAAATTAAAATATCCCATTAAAACATCGATTGGTTTATGATGCATTAAACGCAACTTCGGTTTTCAGTCTTTCTATTAATCAAGCTAATACTAAACATTTTGCTCTACTTTACATGGGAGTACATCTGTGAGACCGAGTCGTGGATTTTGTCAACTGAGTACCCAGGTTCTCCATACGCTTCGCCCAGGCTTGCACCCTGAAAAATTACCTGAAGTGTCATCCTATTGTCAAGACAACAACTGGCCTTCTTCAATTACGATTAGATTTCAAAATATCACCAAAGTTCGTCAAACTCTTGAATTATTTTCTTGAAATCAATTCTTTTAATTTTCTGTCAGTCTTTAATTAGCGCCACAAAAGAGTCAAAATAACTAATCAGGGATTTTAACATGGTTGAAATAATTGAATTATTATTAAATTCTTCATGATGATATTCGTAGTTTTCTATCTGGTATAACATGTATGTGTTTATATATGTAAAAAAAAGTAATTTATTTCATTAACTTATACCCAAGAAGATAAAATCGATATCAAAATCGTACAATCCAACAGGGTTGTAATAAATTTTACATTGAAAATGAGAAATTAAAAGAGATGAAGAAAGCAAAAACAGACGAGTAATATATAAATTAACTGATTGATATATATATATATATATATATATATATATATATGTGTGTGTGTGTGTGTGTGTAAATATATATATATATATATATATATATATATATATATATATATATATATATATATATATATATGTATGTATCAGTTAATTTATATATCACTCGTCTGTTTTTGCTTTCTTCATCTCTTTTAATTTCTCATTTTCAATGTAAAATTCATTACAACCTTGTTGGATTATATATATATATATATATATATATATATATATATATATATATATATATATATATATATATATATGATGTGGATATATAATAAGATGTGAATCAATCAGATATTGCTTTATAATAATATACTATCATCAACCTGATCTGTACCAATATATATATATATATATATACATGTGTGTGTGTGTGTATGCGTGTGTGTATGTGTGTGTGTGTGTGTGCATAGAAGAGAGATTGAGAGAGAGAGTGTGTGAGAGAGAGAAACTGGAAAAGCATTTTGACATACATCGTGTGACGTGTTTCGGTTTTTCTCAAATAAATTGACTGATGGCTCACATGAGCAAATTGAAAACATGGGAACTTTTCTATTATCCATATAGAATAAGAATTTCTAAATTCATTGAAGATACCTGTAAGGGACCAAAGGGACACAAAAGCAGAACATTGGACAACTAGTCAACATTTTCACGTCACAATCAGGTAAAAATATAAAAGAAAGATTCTGGGAAGAATGGACACTTGACAAAAATAAGGGGCAAAGGTTCATTTTCCCCTTAATAAGGCATAAAGTAACAAATGTGATGCTTCCAGCGAGGATCGAATTAACTGCAATAGTAAAAGTTCATGAGATTAGATACGTAAAGATTGCTCCACAGCGAGATGTCCATGTTATTAACTAAGTATAACTCAAGGCCACAATCATTCGGCACCCAACGAGGATCGAACTCCCTTCGGTACTGATAATCGGCTGGACTCTATTGTATAGCACTCAATATTTTTTACCAAGCTACCTTTAGTAAGGCAAAAGTATGGGATACCCATTGAAGTTTGAACTTATCAAAGTCTGTGTTACAACAGCTGCTGAGGCTGAACACTGCTCGGTTAGTTGGAGTTATCACGTGAGAATTTACTCTTTCACCCACTTTTCTCTTTGTATACCGTTATAGCGTGTCAGTGATAATTCTATAGATTGCATTTGATGAGACTTTCAGAGGAGGGGGGCATGTTTTTCCAAAAGAGTTTTTTAATATATAATTAGTCTGAATCAGGATCCAAGCTCGGTTTGACAGTTCGATTTTTCAGGCTGGCAACCAGTGTACGGTCAGAACTTAATTTCAGTTGCTTTTTCATTGCAACTACTCTTGCTGTCAGTGTATGAACTTCTGTTAGCTCAAGCTGCCACTATAGGACACCGAAAAAGGTTCAAACTCATAACAGCAATTGTTGCTGGTTAGACTAATCTACTAAACATTACACAACGGCGAGGCACTCAGAGGCTTTCATATACACATATTTTGAAACCTAAATGCATAGTCCCCATTTTTCACAGCCTTTCTTCTCAAATAGTTGCTTCCTGATACTAATACCAATGACGCACACACACACACACACAAATACAAACACAATTCTATCTCTCTCTATCTCGTTTTCAGCTTTCCTGCTTTTTTTCTCTTTTTTCTTTTACATAAATATGTACACCCAACTAGACCCTTCCTTGCAACACACGTGAAAAGATTCCACCTTTCACACTCAATTCATATGTGAACAAAACTGAACACCTGTGTACTGTGGTGTACCTGATGTGATAATTTATCAAGCTATTTGTGGGGGATTCCATTTCGTTTATCTCAAATATAGCCTTGTGCCTTACTTGAATGAGTTAGAAAAAAAACATATTTTTACCTCACAAGAATTGACTCACAAAAACGATGTATGATTACTACAGTATTTTTCAAACACTATAAAGTATGATATCTGACTCTCTCTTTCTCTCACTCTCCCCCCCACCCCTCTCTCTCTCTCTCTCTCTCTCTCTCTCTCTCTGTAAGATGATATGCACTCACCCTGTTTCTTTCAATTTCGTCTTCTCTCTTTGATAAAATAATCTGCTTTATTCACACACACATTATTATTATTATTATTATTATTATTATTATTATTATTATTATTATTATTATTATTATTATTATTATTATTATTGGTGGCATGGTGGGGTGTATGCTGTAGTTGGAAATGCCGCTGTTTTATGCTGGTTCGTCGTATTTTCTTCAGCTGCCGACCGCGAGGATCAGCGCCTGTAGAAAGGTCAAGAGATCAGCTTCGTTCTGTTTCCTAGAACCGAGGCTGGAGAAAGAGCTCAGCTCAGCGGTGGCCTCAACCGCCATTTTTGATACGGCGGCTTTAGCCGATTTGTATATTTCTTTCTTTCTTTTTTCTTTCTTTCTTGTTGCTTTTCTATCTTCCTCACAAGTATCTCCACGTCTCTCTACAGATTTCTCATCAATGTTTTCTTTGCAACAAACGCACATTTCTTAATATTTTTTCCCATTTTTCATTTGATCTTTTTTTTAGTCGAGTCTTTTCCTCTCTGTTCATTTCCATCTTTCATACTTATTTATTTCATGATATTTTTCTTGTATTTACATCTTTCTTCAAATCTTTCTACTTTCTCCCTTCTTTGACCCACTCTTCCTTTCTACTAAAATTGTTGACTTTTCTCTCAACTTTTCTGAAGTCATATAGTTTCTTCTCTAGCAATTTATTTTCCATTCTCATCTTATCGGTGTTTACTAAGCCTGCCTTAAAGTACGGCACAAAGTCACAAATGTGAAACACTGTGATGAACGAAGTCACTACAAAAACAATAGTCTGCGAAACAATACACTACAGCAAGGCACTTTCTCTTTTATCTTTTAATCTTTTATTCTTTTAGAATCTTTCATCTTTCAACTCCCTTGAGATAAGTAATATTCTTCCTCTTTAGTCTTGGCATTCATTTTTTCGTTCATGCCTCCTTCAAGTTCTGCTTTATTCCAATTTTGTTCACTCTCACTCCGTGCACTATTTTTGATGGATTCTCTCTTCATCTCCATTTCTTTTTTCTTCATATTCACTTTTTCATT
>OY735200.1:44623949-44758949 GCA_963457665.1 Thysanoteuthis rhombus | reverse complement strand
ACATAGTAGGTATAGGAAACTTCAATAAAATGGTAGTGTGCAGAATTCAATTCAATTTTAGAACTGAAAGGAACAAAATAAATCTTCGGGCGAAGAATATAAGATACAAATAGCAAAGAAAACCAATGTTGGGAGAGCGATAGAGAGCAGATCCCCAGGCCTTGCCGAATAGACTTAGAAGGATTGAGAAAAGCGGTAATAACCGGACAAATATAATCAAGGAGACAGTGAAGATGGTAGACAATACAAATATAAATAATGACGCAGAAAGATCTTATCAACAACGTTAGAACTAAAAGAAGAAAAGCAGAGATCAAAAGAGGATGAAAGCAAAGAGCTAAACTTAACAAACTGACAAACTAAAAAGCAATCGAAGTGTGAATACCTATGCTAACGCCTTTGACGTTTCTTCCGAATTTAGTCAAGGGCTCGAATTTGTAACAATGTAAATACAGCTATTAACATACAAAAGATGAGCATTAATAGGATATTTACTCGGTGAATGTTGACATTTCGTGCTTAATGCATATATCCTTGTAATTCTTCTTCTTATATATATATATATATATATATATATATATATATATATATATATATATATATATATCACTTAATGTTTAACAAGTTCTAATTAATATTTACTGTAGAAGAAGTATAACGATATGTTTCTGTTTGTGTCCGAATACTGATATCTGAATGTTTTCGTGAATGTCATACAGAAACCATGAGTATTCTAAATCATTGCTTCTATCACGACGTCCCTCTGTCTCTTCCAGATGTAATTTTCATTTGGTAATCCTTAGGTGCCCTTCCTTTCTTTTCTCTCTTTTAATTTCGTCAACCAATCGAGCGGAGGTGTTAAGATCTACAAGTCAAGGTCTTGGGGAAATAGATTGAGTCAGTCAGTCTGAAAAAAGAGAAAAAAAACTTCCAATGTTTGAAAAAACAACAATAATGTTTGTATAGCATTTATGAGGAACTTTGCTGTGTGACTAGAATAATTTCGTATCCCCCAGCTCCCAAAAGTTGGTGTTCAAGCCCAGTTAACCAGAACTTTGAAGGCTGATTTTATTTCAATTTTTTTTGGTGAAAAAAAACAAAATAATTTTTCTGGAAATCAAAAGAACGATTGCTAATCCTCGAAGTGTATTCAGGTGCATTTGTTAGGTTCTAGGCCGAATAGTGTGTCTGGTAGCACTGACAAAACAAAAACAATCAGGTGAAAAGATGAGAATACCTCATCTCTTGGCTGATTCTTTGACTACGCTCATTCAGACCATCGTAAGCTCACACCAGAGGATTTGTATCTAAATACAACCATATTTAAAAAAAAAACATACATTTGTGCATCTGTGTACTTATTTGTACGTGAATGTGTGTGTCTGTGTGGGCATGTGTGTATACGTGTAATTGTCATTCTAAAAATAAGAAAACTTCCTTAAATGTTGTAAAGACTTATAACTCTTCTTTAATGAAATATAAAAGAAAAAGGGAAAAATTTCAAGTATAGAAATAGCTGTATGATTGAATTTCGAATCAGTAATATTTGTTGGTTCTTGCAGAAGATCACGTGAAAGCAAGTCTCCTCAATAATTGAGCATACTTTCTAGCATCATAGCTGATTTTAGTTATGATATATTCTGGATAATTTCCATTCTTACTACGATTTGATATTTTTATAATCAGAATTCAAAGTTTGGGAGACTATTCGAAGCGCTGCTATTATGATGGTTGCTACTGCTAGTTTTATATTCCTGGTGCTCAGATATTTTTTGTAGCTGTTCATTGTATGAATTTCTTTCTGCTCACTGTGGTATCAGTAATATCCAATATTGACGGATTTTCCTTTCTTTCTCTAAAATGAATAGATTTGATCTCTTGGTCTGGATTTCATATACATATATATATATATATATATATATATATATATATATATATATATATATATATATATATGTGTGTGTGTGTGTGTGTGTGTGTGTGTGTGCGCGTGTGTGTGTGTGCATACAAATACACATATAAGTGTGTTTACATATATGTGTGTATGCGTGTGTGTACTTCAACTATTTGTATATATTCATATATATGTACATACACACAAACATATATATATATATATATATATATATATATATATGCGTCTGTGTGTGTGTGTGTGTGTGTGTGTGTGTGTAGTAATTTATGCAGTAGAGCTTTATGTCTATGCCGAGCTTTTAAATGTTATTTATATCATTTCTACAACTTGGGTTCCTCTATTTTACAGGCCTCCAGGAAGGCAATATTTGAAGTTGACATTGTTATAATTTTGTAATTGTTGTGTTCTTAGAAGGTGTTCGTTTTGGTATCTACAATTCGATAACAAGTTCGGCGAAAAACGATTACGTACGAACAAACAAAAATACGATGAAATGTAATAAATTCATACGTATTGAAACAACCTGAAAGCATACATGCATGGAAAAAACAAGAGACTACCCAGCATAATGTACATATAAGAAACACAGTTCAGAACAGATACCACACCCCAAAGAATTGCATGCAGGTACATGTGTGAGTACATATGTGAATATATATGCTTATATATACATATGGATACACATTGAGTAAACTAAATTACCCAAAGTAATATGATCCTATCATAAAAAAACAGGGAATTAGATAACTTAGCAATAATAATGATTGCTCAAACAATAACGTAACCTTATGATCTCTTCGAAAAATACTGGGAACAACCAAACGAAGTATAAAATAATCAATAAAAAGTCAAAACTAATGCGCACATACCAACATCTCGCTGTAAAACAGCAATATCCTGATTCCAAAATTAATTTATGTATAAATGAAGGCAAACTTTAAAAATACACCAATACATAGAGCCCCAAACTCGAAGAAAGGCAGAGAGATAAAAGATTTTTTTTAAACAAAAAAAAAACAAAGAATAATTAAACGAAATAAGAAAAATATACGAATATTTGTAAAAGTTAAAATTCTTCAACTGCATATACCTTCAAACTAATTCATTACATTTGTTTTCATATAAAGAAAGGAATACCAGAATATCGCCGTACGCAATGAACTTAACAAACGCATTAATGAGATAAACGTGCACACATACGAACACTAACATACATACGCAGAGTACACATAGATTAGAAGACAACCGTAACTCACTCACACATGCATTAAAAACATCCATGCCCAGACACAAAGACAATATACTAAGATCAAAACCAGACAATATGATCCAATTATCATGCAGAGGCAGACTGGATGAGGAAAAAAAATAGCTGATCTCATATTGAAATATTAAAAAGAACATATCCTGCTTAAAAATGAAACTCAAGTAGGAGACCAAATTTATACGCCCTAACTCACACACGAATATATGTATAAGTAAACTGCGACACCAGGTTTGGATAGATGGCGTTAGAAAGGATTTGAACATAAGAATATAAAATCTTTCTCTCTGCCAGGGTAAACTCTTTGTGCAACTACATCAAACAAGATGTAGGTACCGGCATCAGAAAGATGGGGGTCGACTAAAAAGGAAATGCATACTTCAAATGAGAACGGTATGTAAATTGAACCGAGGGAAGTACATTGTCAGAATTAAATATGTATTTAAGATCAAAGAAATGCAACTGGTGATTGTATATATTATAAGATGCCTTAGCTTTCTAAAATATCAGGTACATTATTTTCTTTCAATTTATTCTGACGCAATGGTAGGCATGTATCTTAATAAAAAGTGAGGCAATAAAGAAACGAATCTCATGAACAAGGAAGATAGCAGTACAAGTTGTTTACTTGACAAACTTCTGAATCTATATGAAGAACTGTACTATTATTATTATTATTATTATTATTATTATTATTATTATTATTATTATTATTATTATTATTATTATTATTAATTTCACAGTTGCCAGGTGGTTTCTTCTGGAGGTTGAGTTACAGTAAGTGTCCTCAAGTCTCTAGCCCTCCTCTCCAAACTCCCATAGTCCACAGCAGTATTGTGGTCAACAGTTTCATACAGTTGCCCAGCGGCTATCACCGAAGGGTGAGTGACAGTTAGTCACCTATCCCAGCAATTCCGTGGTTCATATCTTCACCAACATTTGGGTGTTTTTTTTCTTTTCCTTCTTCCTCCACTGTTGGGCCATTGCTAACAGCTTAGGTCGTAGATCTCAATTAATCTTCACACAAGTTATCTGCTAGTCACAGCTGGGTACTGAGTGACCGCTCGTCTCCTCTGGTCTCCAGCCCCCCCCCCCCCTCTCCGCTCCTCACAGTCCATAGCAGTGCTGTGGTTTAGTTTCACACCAGTTGTCCGGCGGTCATCGCTAAAAGCTGAATGACAGTACGTCTCTTCGGGTCGTCAGCTCTCCTCTCATATCTCCTTTACCTATCACAGCAGTGCTATGGCTCGTACCTACAACCCCATCTGTGGTGTGCTGTTTTGGGTTGTTCGGGGTTTTTTTTTCGTTTGTTTTTGTTTCTCCTCTTTTCTCTTCTCTTTTCTCACCTCTTCTCTTTTCTTCTCTCTGTTAAGCCGTTACTGACAGCTGGGGTCGTAGACTACATTACTAGCCCTCTTCTCAGTGCAGTCCCAAGAAGTGCTGTGATCTTGACCCTTGCTTTCATCCCTAATTCCTCCAATCTTGCTTTCAGTGTCTTTGTTACAGTTCAGAGTGCACCTACTGTAACTGGTTCAACCCCAATCACATGTTCCACACCGTCTTCAGCTCCCTTGCCAGGCCCTAGTATTTTTGCAGCTGTTAATTTTCTTTCCTATTTACTTGGTGGTCTGCAGGCACAGCCACATCTATTACATTGTAAGCTCTTCACCTCTTGTCCACGATTACAAAGTCTAACCTTCTCACTTGGATGGGGTGGTCAGCTTGGTTGTTAAAGTCCCACAGTAATTTGTGACTTCCATTCTCAAAGCCTGTCTCCGGTTTGTGCTGGCACCACTCTTCTGCATGGTTAAATCCAATTCGTTTACTCAGTTCCCTGTGTATTACTGTTCCTACTTTATCGTATCTGAATTTATACTCCTTCTGGGCTAGTTGACTACAGCGTCTTGTTATGTGGTTTACATTTTTTACCACATAGGCAGCGTTGGCTGTTCTTCTGTGTTCTGTCAATTTTGCTTTTCATATAGTTTGTCTTGATGCATTTTGGGCGGCCATGATGAGCGATTCTGTTTCTCTCTTAGGATTTCCCTTCTGTAACCATGTCCATAATCTCGTCTGCCGCTTCCTGTATGTGTCTTTTAAATTCTCCGTATAGCCCTTTCTGCTCCCATTTTCTCTCCTTGTTTGCTGTGCTACTCATTTCCTCTTCACTTTTTTGTTGTTTGTTGCCTTGCTTCAGCTGCTCTTTATAATGTATCCACTGTTTACTTGCACACCTGTTTTAGTCCTCTGGACACAGTGTTTTATGCTTATGAGTCCTCTGCCGCCATCTTGTCTCTTCATATACAGTCCATCTGTGTCATTTCTGAGGTGTAAAGCCTTGTGTATTGTCATAAGCTTTCTTATTCGCCAATCCATTGACAGGAGTTTCTATCTTTGTCCATTCAAGGAATGGTCCTGGGTATCTTATTACTTAGACTGACCATGTGTTCATTCCTCTTATCAGGTTCTTGCTGTTAAGTTTAGTCTCTAATATCTTCCTTATCCTCCTGAGGTATCTTTTCTCATTTTCTCCTTCATTTCTTCCTATTTAATTGTGTCACATTCGAGAACTCTCAGGTATTTGTATCTGTCTTGTGTAGTCAGTGATCTAATCTTCTTGCTGTACAGAAGTTCGATTCCTCTGCTGGTGTAAGCCTTCCTTTGTGCCTTTCCACTAGTGTGCATTTTTCTATTCCAAAATCCATCTAAATGTCATCACTTTGTTTTGTTGAACTGCATTTCGAGCTCTGCCCTGTTCTTGGCAAATTGTTTTACGTCGTCCATGTACATTAGGTGCTTGACTTTTCCTTTCGCTTTCGGGAATCGGTACGATTTACAGTTTTTCAGGATTTTATTGAGTGGTATCATCATTAGAACAAATAGTACGGAGGACAGAGAGTCTCCCTGGAAGATTTCTTTTTTAATAATTACCTCTGCTAAGTTTTCTCCTGAGACTTTCAAGTCTATTTCCCAGTTTCTCATAGAGTTGGCGATGAGTCTCCCCATCGGTTCACTGATCTTGAATATTCTGAGGCATTTGAGTATCCATCCGTGTGGAATCAAGCCGTTTACTTTTTTATAGTCTATTCATCCCATTGTAATGTTCTTCTTCCTTTCCTTACTTCTTTTAAGACCATCTGGCCTTGGTTCCTCTCCTCCATCCTGGTGATAGTTCTCTTCTTCCCATGGATATACATGTATTCTCTCCGTTATCTGCCCGGTTAAGATTTTACACATGGGTGGTATGCACGTGAATTATCTCCAATACCCTTTTTCAAGGTCTTTTAGTTCTTCCTCTGGTCATCCATTCTAGGATCTCGCTTTCATTTAAGCAACTCTGGAATTTGTAGGTGAGCCTGTAGTGTAGTGCAGTGAATTTCTGAAATCAATATCCGTGGACCCAATAAAGTCCTGGTGCTTTCCAATTGGCTATTTGCTGAGAGCGTGTTTCAATGTGGTTTCATTCAATACTATTGCTTCTCCGTTGTCTATGTCCTTGAAGTTTTTTTCATGCTATCTAATCATGCCAGAGCTTCGTTGTGTCTTTTGGGATGTCCCCATTTGCTGTTCCAGAAGTTTTTGTCACTTTGATATCCGGCTTTATGTTCTGTTTTCTTTCTCCGTTCAGATCCTGGTAAAACATACTCTCGTTGTTTTGGAATGTTCCGTTCTGTGTATACTGGGCGGTCCTTTGTCTATATCATTTTATTGCTTCTCTGGTTAATCTTCTCTGATGTATCTCTTCCACTACCACGGAGAAAACCTTTTTGTCTTATTTTGTACTTGTTCTATAGTCTTACACGTCGTCTGTCCATGTATAGCGCATTCCTCAGTTGTCTTTCATCTTCCTCAAGTTTGGAAATCTGTATTTCTAACCTTGTTTCTCAGTTGGGTTTTTCTCTCCGATTATTTAGGCTTCTTCTCTTGTTGCAAAGAGCTCCATTGCTGGCACTACCCTGATTTTCATGTTCCACACCTTCAGTTTTCTTACCAGGTCCTGGTATTTTCCAAGTTTTTCACTCCTTCCTATTTACTCTATGGATTGTAGGTACGGAATCAGAATTGATGGCGAATACCAAAGAAATCTGAGATTTGCAAGCGATATTGTTTTTGACATCTATTCACTCTCCCACCTGAGCAAAATGTGACACAAGGTCAAGGCTTTACATAGGGAAAATAGGAGCAACTGATCAAAAATAGTTCCAGCCGACGCAACTTCGGTTGCTAAGCAATTGTGGTACACGAGCTGAATAGAGGAAGCAAAATATAGAGACAGAACGATCAGAATAAAAAATAAAAACGCAGTACTAAAGGAAGTAGATCACTACATCTACTCGGGACAAAGAATATTCATTAAATCTGCTAAAGAAGGGGAAATCAAATAAAGTATCACCTTAGCTTGGAAAGTTTCCGGAGGACCAAGCCCAACCTTCAAAAATAATAAGATCCCTTCAGTCTTAAAAAGAAAAATCTACAACCAGTGCATGCTCTCCCTAGTCACCTATGGAGCTGAAACATAGAACCTAACCAACTGATTGGCTCTCAAGTCAAGACCCATGCAACGTGCACAAGAATGGGTCATGCTCAACATCACCTAGAGAGATCAAAAGAGAGCAGAGAATGTAAGAGGAAAAAGGAGTCAGATATATCATATTGTCCAATAGAAAACTCGTATGAGAATATATCCATATCCATTCATTCCATGACAGCCGGTTTCATTTACGATGTGACTCCAAATACTACATTTTAAACAGCATTATCTCAAAAACGAATATATTTACCTTGTTTTCTCTTGGCGTTACACTTGTCCTTCAAATCATTGCATTGTACGTCTGATAACTAGAGACATAAGATTATGGTAAGAAGTCAAAAAGGACATGTTCGTTGTGCGTGTAGAAATCTTGCAAACGTTGATAGAGTGTGACTGGTTTTTATCTGTGTTTTGACTCTGTTTGATATTTCTTCTTTGATTTGATTTCTTCCCTCATTTTTTTATTTATTTGTTTTTTCTACTTATTCATTTTGAACTCAGCTCATCGTTTTTAATCGACTGGCTCGCTGCAAAAATAGATGCAAAGCGATTTTTCACCCCCGTACACCTTCTTTATACATTTTACATATTTGTGCACGTGCGTGTGAGTGTTCTCGCTTGTGTACTTGTGTGAGAGAAAGGCAGACGGACGGACAGATAGACAGACAGAGAAAGAGTGTGTTGTAAATGGGTTGGTTGGTTTACCAGCCCATAGAGAAGAGGCCTAATTCTCGGGGTAGAGTCTCTTTTACTGGGCAAACAGGACCAGTGACGTCAAGCCGGCTTTGGCGGCAGTATCAAAGCATGCAGTAAATAAAAAATATCTCTCGCCCTTTCTCACGTAGATTGAATTGGAACTTTACTTCCCTAACTCAGTTACCTGACCAGACTGCCAACTGTCATTACAAGGTCACACACACGTGGATACCCACAGAGACACGAAACCGTGCGAATCAGCACACATCCAAACACACACACGCACACATAGATACACATGTGTATTTTCATATTCGATTTGATACGTATATCAGGATATATATATATATATATATATATATATATATATATATATATCACATAAGTAGTGCAAATTTTAGACAAACGTACTGAAAGCTAGATTTTGAAGAATGTGAAAATAAAAAAAAAGATCTGCAGATTCCTTTCTGGGAAAGATTGAGGATCAGAAAAAGAAGCATGTGTCATCATGAATACAGTACCTACACTATCAGTCAAAATTCAGGAGATTCAGAATTCCGAAAAATGTCTGGCTTCCGATAAGCGATTGTTTCCCAGTATCAGCAACTTACAGGTCACTGCCGAAGCAAGTAAAGTACATTTGGTAAAGGACTATTTCATTGGTCTACTCTTATGGTGTTTTAGTGACAAAAAGCAAAACGGTTGGCTAAAGTGCAATGAGAAATGAATGCGTGTCTAACTCAATGACACTGGAACAACAGTCTCAAGAGGAATTCAAACTTAATTCATAATTTCCATTTTCTGAGCACCCCCTTGCCTACCAGCCTGCCAATCTATCTGATAAATCTTGAAGCAGTTACCCAATCAGTTGCAGCTTTGATCCTTTAGCATCCCCATTTTCTTTGATTGTTTAATTATTCACGTTGTCTAGGACAAATGATATGATCATTATGTGATAAAGGGAGATAATTTCAGATAAAAGTTTCAATATAATATAAAGCATTTTATAATCACACACACACACACACACACACACATACATACATACATATATATATATATATCAAGTGCCATTAGAATATCATGTTTAATATTTGAAAAGCTAGTGGTAACCACCATGAATTCAAGTTGAGATGTTTGTGAGTTGAGAAAAAATCCCAATCAAACGATAAGAAACACAAGGACGAGGAATAAGCCGGAAGTGAGTGTTTTATTATTGGTTTTGAAGTGGCTTCTAAAATATGTGTACATGCCCAAACTGCTATATTGAAAGGCAGTCATCACTTGTGGAAAATGGGGCCCGAAACATAACATAAGAGGTTGGGGCTGTGTTGACTTGAAACGTAATAATTGATATTTAAAAAAAAAGGAATATGAACACGCACGTTAATTGAATGCTTTATAAAAACTATTATCGACGTCGCTAATATTATTTATTGATATTCTCGTCATTACTTTTCAATTCTAATATTATCAATATACATTTTATCAGTCAATTCTCACCTTCAAATTTTTGATAAATGTTTTGTTTAAATGCCAGATAAGGGAAAGGTATTATGAGTTGAGAGAGGTGTCATAGAAAGAGAGATAACAGAACAATTTACCAAAGTTGGTTTGTTTGAAACTTTGAATGAATGTGTTAGACAACCAAAACTGTCCACTGTCATGATAAACTGAAGGAGCCGATGAGCATAAAAGGAAATCACCAATTGCTGCCATTATAATATATTATTGTTAACCTTGACGTCTTATGGTGATTTATTTTTTTAAGAAATGAGAGCGTTCAAAAGAGTGATATGGAATATAAATTTTCTCTTCCAGATAAAATTTAACGGAAGGAGGAGAAAATGAGAGAAAGTAAATCCCTCTGGGAGGATCCATAGCCAGTGCCTCAACTAAATTGTATCGGTAATAATATGAGAATTCAGAGATAACTACGGGAGGGAAACTCCAGACAAACCACCTGCCTAAGGGTCCCCTGCTCCTATTCGTGCCACCTCAGTGGAGTATAGAATGGTTGACAGGTTGGGATGGGATCATCCCTGCACACATCGGACTTCACCTTAAAACTTCATTTTGCAGACGGGTGTTGGGTATTTCACATACATGGCTTCGCTGTCTAAGGATCCCATAATCACGAGAAACCCTTTTAAAATCTTCTTCCACGGAGTCAAACAATATATATATATATATATATATATATATATATATATATATATATATATATATATATATATATATATTAGGGTGGTCCATCTGAATGTGTATTGTATGGAGCAATCCAGCTCTGTTGGTAAGTACTTAGGGGTTAGTTCAACTTCATAATATTATTCTTCTCATTGTGTGAGTTCAAGGTTTTGGTAAATTGATCAAAAGTGGGCAAAATACTAAAAAATACCTTGTCTGTTTTTAAGCTTATGATAGTTTTATATAATTTCAAATAGGTTCTGATGCAATATCTTTGAGGCTATCTTTGGATCATTCAAGGAGAGAATAACTATGAAATTTCGTGTTCTAATCATTTTGTTTTTCTTTCACAAATCTTCTGTTGGAGAAAATTTGAATAATTTTGACCCCCCCCCCCGTTAGAAAAGGAGCATAGATGAAACACATTTGAGATACATAAGTAACCTCAGATTTACTGACAAGTCTTTCTTGCTTAGAACGTTCACGATTTTCAAAGAATTCTAAAGAAACCGAAAAAGTAGGCCTTTACGTGAACTTCGGTAAAACAGGTGTCATGTACAACAAACACGTGAAGACCCATCGATTAGAATAGAAAATGAGGAATCGGAGAAAGGAAACCACTGCATATACCTTGGACAATTCATCATGAAATCGTCAAAAAAATGTTCAATCAAGGGTAGAATCACTCTATGTTGTCGAGCTTCCTGTAGAACCAGCTCGACTTTCAAAAACAAGAGATTTCCATTGGTCTTAAAAAGAGGAGTATACAACCAATGCATTCTTCCGATAGTCACCTATAGATAAGAGAATCATTTCAACTTCATTTAGAGAGTTCACAAGACAGCACGGTGTATCAAAGTAGAGACTGGGGTCAGATATATCATAGAAACCATTAAAAACACGAATGAAATTGGGCTTGCCATGTTGCGAGAATATCAAACAACCGCTTGACATCTTGACTCACAGCATTGATCCCCAGAGATCATATGCAAAAGTGTTACTGACAGAAAGTAAGATGGTGTGACAAGCTAGATAAGTTGAGAAAGACCAGTTCAATACGACCAATACAATAATCATAAACGACCTCTGTGGGCTCAGAGAGTCACAATCTGTTTACCATCAAGGAGTCATTTTCAGCGAAACAGGCAATGGTTATGACCCAAGGAAAAGCCTGTGCCTGTACCGATTTCACCCTGAGAAGGTAATCCTTTGTCCTCGATTGGATATGTAGGGTGTTGTCGATCATTAAGTGTTAAATGATAATGGAACAGTAAATACCGAGGGACATTGTCATAAATTGGAAGCATAGTATCAGTCATTGTTTCACTAGCCAAACAGAGAGCTGTTTTGACCTTTACATGATAATGCAAGACCACACATATTTTTCTCCCTGGTCCGGGTCTTTTGAAACCCACACATAAAAACACACAACACATCCATAAAACTGAACATCACACACTTATATACGCTGCATACACACATTAAACTTTTCTCGATAATGCAGGCACCTGACTTTACTAATACACACACAAAACCCTGCTAATTTTCATTCATTATACAAAACTCAGTTGAACCAAGATAACAATTCACATTTTCGCCACAGTAAGATAAAATAATAATAATAATAATAATAATAATAATAATAATAATAATGATGATGATGATTATTATTATTATTATTATTATTATTATTATTATTATTATTATCCTTCAATTGATTAAGTAATGCTTCTTCCCCATCCCAGATCACCTCCAAACTTTGTTATTTGCGTATTTAATCATTTTTCGCATTTGACGTTCGAGAACGGGAGAAACCAGTTCCCGAAACATGCTAAAGGCCAATGGCCCAGATGTCAAAATCCCTTTGGATTTTTGATTCTGTGACCTACATCAGGGGTGGGAGAATAAAAGGGTGGCAGATGAAAACCAGAACAACATACTCTTTTTCACAAGCGTAAATCTTGCGTTAGCGCAAGAACGGCAGCGATGTTCAAAGATGGTTGACAATTTTTTGAGTAAAACATGATGGTTTACTCAGACCTACAAGCACTCAAACCAGGAGACCTACTGGCATCTAGTTTGAATTTTTTATTGTTTCCAATCAGCATCTTTTGGTGTATTATGTATTGAATTCAGGATCTACTTAACAATTAAGATAACTTGTCTAAAATGTTCAGACATTTTTCTCGGGTACACCTTTTATAGTTTTTATTTTATTTTGCTATAACCAAATATTACATTTTTTGGTCAAATTTTTATATTCATCGTGTAGATAAACTCATATTCTACCATCAACACCAGTTTATTATTATTATTTTTTGTTGCCAATGAAATTATTTCGAAGTATGGAGTATTTGTAATTTCGTATACGCTCAAAATGAGTTTTGTCATAGCATGAGTGAGAGGACTCCACAAAGAGTCTGAAAATCCTGATGATTTTTGAAAAGGAAATTCCATCTGCTGTCTAACAGTGGTACACGTACATTTGTATCAGATGATTAAGAAAGTATTTTCTATATTTGTACCTATTACAGGCAAAAAAATGTTTCAGTCAGAAAGAGGAAGCTAGATATTCCAGCATATCACAAGTATATAATTATCATTTCTTATCCAAAAATAAATTAACTAATATTTATCAGTGATTTATGTTTCAATTCATCAATGAAAACACGTACATTTAACAAAGTTTCTTTGAAAAAAGGAAACATGAAGAATAAACAAAAATGGCAGTTAATTGAAGGTCATAAAAACAAAATTCTGATACATAAATACTGATGAGAAGAATCCAGTTAATTTTGAATATGATTTAAAAATTGAATTTATGATTGTTTACACGCATTCATAGATCTATGAATGGTGTATTGTTTTGTGTAGGTAAAATGTCAGCAAACCTGCGATCAATAGGGTAACTGCTTCAATGTAGCGTTGCTCTTACCATTGAGCTAAACAGCCGACAGTAATTCAAAAACTTCTATCAACTCTTTCAACTCCAAATCTTTATTTTTGTTCATTCATGGTCTATATCCGTTAATGTTTTTATACGTAAATACTAAATTAAAACCTACATTACTACTTAATCAATCAAAATCTAGCGTGCAAAAAAGTTTTGAACATTTCTTGTAATACTATTTGAACTATCATGCAAAACTCATGCCAACCCCTTCTTTAGGTCATTATAGTAAACTTTTTAAGGAGGAGCAATTTGCCTATTACGGAAATGGATGCAATCTATTTTCCTAATTTTAAGTTTCGAAAGTGTCTAATATCTTCGCCATCATGTAGGATAGACCTCACCCATATTTCTCAGTATATATATATACCCAAGAATGCAGAGAATTTGACCATAAAAAATACTCCTTTGGGGTATGTACTTGGCTGACAAAGGTTACTGGCTCACAAGGAGTACTACTCAGAACGTACGGTTGGCACACGCTCTTCTAATTCACCGAACATTAAGTAGCATCTCTCTCTCTCTCTTTCCATACATATATATATATATATATATATATATATATATATATATATATATATATATATATATATATATATATATATATATAATTGCTATGTCTGAAAAATTGTAAATCGAAGCCTCAGGACATCTCACTCTATAACAGAGAGGTTTAGACAGAGACAGGGAGTAGGTGTGTTTGTGTGTGAGAAAAAGAGAGAGAATATAAGTGTGTGTCAATATTAATATGTATGCATGCATGAAGACCAGGTACACGTAAGCTGATATTTATCTGTATTTTGTTCATATGGAGAGATTAGTATAGTTAAAAGTCAAAATACACTCCAGATTTAAATGCACTAAAACATAAAACTCTAGATACGCCCCTGGGACTTATTTCCATCTAAACATTCTAAACCATGTTTGAAATGTCACTTTTTATACGTAAGATTTTTTTTTCATATTTTGAATAAAATAATCAATAACATTTTTTGTGCATCCTAGTTTTGTAAGCATAAATTTTGCCTGGCGAAGAAAAATTAACGGATAAGTACAAACTTTTTTTTAAAAAGAATTCTCCACCAAAAGCAACTAAGTCGTAAAAGATGAAAGGCTTTGATCTTCGACCTGACGGAAGAAATATTGGAAGCGTTTTTTTTCCTCTTATATTTCAAATATACTCTACATCAAGTCAGTCTGATTTCTCAAAATATAAAGAGTCGATACCTTCCGATATTTCAAACAGATTTTGATTCTCCTGTTGAAATCTGATAATCCTTTGGAAAACAGAGATGATGAAAAAAAAACAAAAAAAACAACGTACACTGACCGGAAACAATTCAGTGGTATACATTCACCTTGCAGATTTTGCATGAGTGTTTACCTCCAAATAATACTGACATGCATATAATCATTTACATAGATAATTGTAGAACGGCAGTATGAACATCGCTGATAAAAAAATTCCTTAACCCACTAATCATATACAATTCATTTGTGGAAGTATTCAGTCCGAATATGCGTATATGAGACTAGTCATACTGACTATTGCTTGTGTTATGAGTCCGATCATACATACAATGAACTCACTACACTAGTAATAGCCTGTTGGAAACCTGTTCCAGACTATGCTAAGCTTATGGAACCTCTACAAGCGGAGGCACATACCTACATTGACAGCAAGTGAGAGGCCTATCGTTTGGCAGTAATCATTTCGTGTCGCTGACCAATCAGCTACCGCAGAGAATACAATCCCTAAAGTTACCCCACACCACATTCCTTCCTTCAACTTCATCAAAGCTATCTTCAGTTTGTGTCTCAGCGGCTCTTCTGTTAGCTTGTTCTTGTGGGGGAAGCCCCTGTTCACTTCTCGTAATTTCTTACTCTTAAGCTAACAAATCATTGCTTAATATGCCGACGCTAATCGCTGTAATGTCGAACGGGAAAATGTATCAGGTACAATGTTTTTGAGCCTTTAATATACCTATCGATCGAATTTTTTCAGAGGTAATATTTTTGTGGCGTATATGTTAGTGTGAACAGAATGATGATGATGATGATGATGAGTACTGGAAGAATGGTATCCTCATACCTTTACATGTCTTTTTGAAAATACATTTAAATAGCATCGTATTTATTTTCCGTGGTTCTCATCATTGTGTAGCAGATAGTTCTTCTCCATCGTGCGAAGTGTTATGCTGAACCCTGTAAGTTAAGATGATTATCAGAAATATAGGCTTAATTGCTATTGAAATCGGCGTGATTAAAGTGGATTTTTGTTGTAAGTCTGCAAGAGTGAAGTAATGTTGTTTGCCATTTGAGATTTGGGCTGCGCATTAAATCCGTTTTGCTCCAAATTTTTTTGTCGTGTGGAAACGAACAGGGTCTCCATTTTGTAGTTCAAAATTCCTGCTTTTGACATGTTTTTGCTTTTAGCAGAATTTAAATTCAATCAGGGTAATCAATAGTGCATAAGAGATCGAAATCCTTATTTTTATTTTGAGTCGGATATTGTATTCATTTTGCGAGTCAGTTTTCATTTGCTGGTAAATGTTACGTTCATCCAGTCCCGTAGTCTGAATATGCTGTCCTGCTAAGTGGCGTAGGGGATCTGTTTACTTGAAAGCGTTGGTTATCTCTTCATATTTTTGGAGAAGTGCCTTAACATTTCTATCGCTGGGTAAGGTCGCGCAGATCCCTGTAGAAATTTGAGAGTCAGTCTCTTGGTTCGATTTCATGTTTCAGCTCTATAGGTGACTGTCAGGAGGACGCATTGGTTGTATGCTCTTCTTTTTCAGGGATTATTGGATTTTTTTGTTCTTCAAGGTTTAGCTTTCTCTACCAAAGGCTTACTATTCTTGAGTGATTCTACGCTTGATTTCTTCTTTTTTTGAGGATTTTATGGAGATTCGTTGTCCTTGGTAGACGCAGTGGTCTACTTTCTGTTCTGCATTTTCAATTTTGATCGTTTTGTGTTTATTTCCGACCTGATTGTTGTACATGACCTTCGTTTTGCTGAAGTTCATGTGAAGGCTTGCTCTCTTCATTCAGTTCATCTAGCATTTGTTGGAGTGCGTGGAGGTTATCCGCAAAAAGAACGATGTCGTCTGAAAATCTGAGGTTGCTCAGATATTGGTGGACAATTCTGATTCCTTTATTTTACCTGTCTTGGATTAAGAAGATTATCTCGAAACAAGCTGAGAAGAGTTTGGGTGCAGAAACCACCAGCCACCGACAACAATAAGAGAAAAATTGAAGCAAACGAACCGAATAGATAAATAAATAAAAAAGAATCGGAGAAAATACAAAGGAAGATACACAACAGCAATCATCAAAACAAATGTCGAAAAAAGTCAGGGCTTTGAAGCTATAAATAGAGATGGCAGTACAAGATGGAAACAAATAACTCGTATACTCGAGGGAAACAACAGAGACAGGATTGTTAAACATGCCCAAGTGTTCTACCAAAACTCTACTCCTCCAGACTAAGACTACAGACTATGAACAGTGTGCGCATGACACGAGCAATCAGTTCGAAGATTTCCAAGAAGTTACTCTATGGGAGGTGAAACAAGCCATCCAAGAAACAAAGGGAAAGCCCCTGAAACAGATAACATCACCATCAACCTACTCAAAAAGCTGGTAAGATCACCATTACGAAACTAATAATTTTATTCAACTTATGCCTAAAACAAAGTGAAGTCCCAGAATATTGGAACAATACAATCATAATGCTTTTAGATAAAATAGGAAACCCGGAAGACCTCAACAACTACAGGCCAATAAGTCAACTCAACTGCATCTAGAAACATTTCACAAAAATCATCACCAACCGAATAAACAAAAAGATAGATGAAAACCAACCACGGGAGCAAGCTGGCTTTAGAAGCTACACGACCATTGACAATTTCTGTTCGATAGACCAACTAAAAGAGAAAGCGGCAAAATATGGAATGCCACTCGCTGTAGCATTTAAGGACTTCAAAAAAGCGTTTGACTCGGAGAAAATTCCCATGGTTTTTGAGGCTATTACTGTACAAGGAGTAGACCTCATATATGTGAAGTGTACTACAGCATATATAGTTACCGCAGCTCTTTTATCATGCTACATAAAGACTCAGAGGCCTCTCAGTTCCAAAAGTGGTTACAATAAATTGATACCAGCTTCTGCCAGGATGAAGCTTTAGAAGTCTACTTAAGGTAGTGTTTTTATATACGGTAGACTTGAATAGAAATTTTATCTTTGTCTTAAAATCTAAAAAAAAAGAAATTTTCTGTACTTGAATTCATCACATTGCATGGCAGAACGGAAAAGCAAATAGATCTGTGTTTTAGTGTAACTTTCATTCGACAGACCTTCAAAAAATATAACTTAAAAAGTTATGCTAAAGAGTCATAAAAAAAAACCCAATGATAATGATTAAGAATACTTCCATCGAGTAAGATTAAATAAAATGTTGTTCTATGTTTCAGACAAAATAAGACGAACATCTTTTTTCTACTTACTTATTTGCAACAACCAAAACTGCCTCCATGCAAGGTATTTGTCACGACACAGTCTGAAAAGTCATGTTTTAATCTAAGGAAAGTGTACATAGTGGAGATACTTGAATAAATCAAGTCTAGAATTGAGAATTCAACAAGTGAAATAGAATTTATTAATAATCTAACAGCTAATTCATACGCTAAAGTATCCAAAATTAGCCTGATGTTGAAAAACGTAATCAACGTTTAGAAACTTCAAGCTTGCTACTGTAACTCTGTCTTTTCTTATTTGGGTTATTAGGAATAAAATTCGACTACCTCCAAGATGTGCGACACACTTATCTTGTTTTGAGTTTCAAATGCTCAGTTTTTTACGGAAACATAACCTAAAACATTACGAAAATTATCACTCTTTTTAAAAAATTTGTTCGAAAAAAGAAAAATCTTCAACAGGAGAAAATGTATTCGTATGCAAAATGTTCAATGCATTGTGCAGAAAAGTGATGGAAGTGGTGCAAAGTTTGGACTTATTTGCACATTAAATTTATATTGTACACCTGACTACCAGCTCTTTCTAGACCGTAAAATTCAACTGATAAATACCCCGCGGAGAGGAAGGTCTCATAGATCAAAAACACAGAAAATTAGTTGCAAAAATCTTTCTTTTTTTTTTTTTTGAGTTGAACCACTTGATGTGTTAGAAGTGCTGATAAAAGTGTATGTGTCTGGTAAATGCTTTGCTCTGTAAACCTCTCATTCTTAATAAGTTTCAAACATTTTTGTCACTTGAATTAATGTATAAGCTATTTTACTTATCCCATGACAGTGCAGGATTCATATTTCGATTATTTTCAACTGAATTTTGTGATAAACTTCTCTAAGCAGCTTTAGAGTGATAAACTTTCTCAGTCGGCTGTCTTCGCATTGCACATGCATGAACCTGCTTTTGGCTATCTATTTTCATTATACGAACAATAACATGTTCGCCGAACGTTCGTTTTCCGTGTAGGAGTGTGAATAAATTGCTATGTTCAAAATTTAATTTATGCTCAAATTTCAACAAATTTGAATTCAACAAAAAGTTGTTCACTTGCTACATTTGTGTAGACATTATACTCGAATAACAATCACTTTAGCCACTGTTCGTTTGGCGCATTTGTGTAAATGCTAGATAAACGATGGATTTTATAAATCTTTTATCATGAAAATATTCTGTGAGGCATGTTTGCAGAACATTAGTTTTTTTTAAATTTTAGTCAGGGTGATTTTGTATTGTTTACTGAAAAACGTTCTTCAATCGCTTAAACGTGTACATAAAAATATGTTTTTTGCAAATAACACAAACATGATACGAACAGTAACGTATGTTAACCACCTATTCGCACACAGGCCGAACGTTAGAAAAACAGTGGATGATCGACCACTCACTAACTACAAATGCTCGCTTCATTAACTTGGTTTAAGACCAGAAAATCGTGGCTTTTAGCTGATAAGGTGTAGTCGATATTTTTCTTGGTCTCATAATCGGGGCTTCTTCAAATTTATTTTCTATTGGGTTTCTTGTTGAGGAAAGTGTTCATTATTCTGAACTTGTTCGTTTTTTAAATGTTTACATGATCTTCATCTATTTCAATCCGTATTTTGTATCTTGCCGGTGCCACTTTGATTACCTTGTCCTCTCTGACCATTGAAATCTCCCATAATGAGGTTGAGACATTTTATTGTATCTTGGGAAATGGAGCTCTGATCGATGCAGATGCTGTCTATCTCCTCTTTGGTTGACTGTGAAGTGGAAGCGTAGAGTTAAATGGTGGTCAATCTGTAACTCATTGTGACATTGACTATGCTTTTTGAGATAGCTTTGAATCCTACAGCGTTGTCTTTGAGGTCTCTGTCTATAGGAAAACCAACTCTGCTTTGTTTCCTCTCTTCTTTTCTGTATCTGTAGAAAAGATACTTGTTGTTAAATTCAATTAGTTCTCTGGGTCTTCTCATTTTGCTAATATCAATTATGTCCCATTTAATATTTTTGATTTAACTTTCAAGTTCAGTTAGGCTATGTCTGTAGAGAGTGTTCTGACGTTGTATGTGCCTATGTATGGTGTTGTTTTCTTGGTATTGTGTTTGAGGTTGTGTTTTGGTTGTCGCTATTGTATTTCTGAGAAGATTAGGATTGTGTTTACGTTAATGACAAAAAGATATCGATTTCGCCATAATTGATGAATCTATCATCAGAATAAAGACGAAGTCGAGTTTTAAATTCTTGGTGAAATAGAAATGACCCAGAGAAATTTGATTTCGAAGAACATCAATTGATTTAATAATCAATTGACAGGATTTGGGGGAGATATTACTTACTTTCCACAGAAAACTTAATGAAAATACATTTTTTATCAAGGGTGTCGTTCACAGGTAGTCGTTGTTCAATGGTTAAGTGGCTTAGTTTCTACACTCCTCATACGAAATCTATCGTCGATGCCTTTTTATTTTGAATATTTTGATGGATTACAGGGAATGTCAATACCTGATCAAATACTTATTTCAACACCTACTGATAATGTATTGTATACAATTAAACAAAAAATAATCGGACTGCTTTTTGAAGAAAAGTCTCACCAAATTTTGTCAAATTTTTTCATTCATCCATGAGTAAAATACTGTTCTCTCAGGATAACAATGTTTCAGAGGTATCTAAGTAGCATGATTTTTTAAAAATCTTCAGCAGACATTTTTTTTTGTTTTTGTAAAACCGAAAAGTGTGTACTGTATTTCAATATAGTGAAAAAAAAACAACGTCACACCTTCCAAATATTTTAGTTCTATTGTATTTCCTATTTTTCGTTTCAGGACCAGTTCTTAAGAAATAATAGTACTTTCTGATAGAATTTCTACTGATTTAGCTTCATCAGGGACAGAGATTTATAGAAACATCAACATATTTTCCATCTAACAGATATTTCTTTGAGATTTGATAAAATCAGAAGAACGGATAGTTTACTTGAAATATTTCCATTAGTTTTTATAACAAAATACCTTTCTCATGTGAAAAAAATTTTCAAAATTGAACAATCAACGGAAATCAATTTGGAATTGGTTCATCAGTTTATTTTTGACGACATTTGTAAAATTTATGTGAAAATTTGGTTGATTTATATCAATGCAAATTCCTGAAGTTAACTGGTCTGCAAATGTAAAGGAGTTTTCAATTGCAATTACATCAGAAACATAATGTCTATTACGAAAAAAATCAACAAATCACACATTTCAGGCGTTTTTATCACTGTGACTGAAGGGGTATTCCTGTCACTATTCCAACTTCAGTCCAGTACACAGGAAAAAGCCCGATCCACAAATGGTGAGTCGTTTTCAGTACTTAAACCCAAACTATGGAACGGTATTCCTGCAGGACCCCCAATTAACAACAGTAGTAGTGAGCTTCGACATCTCTTTAGGGAAATTCCTCGAGAAGGTCCTGGAGAACCCACCGACACATGGACACACATCCCTAAACAGCTATAGCATACTGGAGTATACCGTATGTGGTCAGCATTCATGAAGATGACATTGTGGATCCCAGCCCTACCGTATCAAAGCTGAGCTGAGCAGGGCTGAGCTGAGCAGGGCTAAGCTGAGCAGGGCTAAGCTGAGCTAGATATCGGGCTCTAAATGAAGATCAAACCCTCAATCAACGATCAGCGTGAGCAGCTTGTTAACCATCACCACATTGCCGAAATAAAATGAGATCGTTTATGATTACAGGATATAAGTTCAAGGGGAAGCAAATAGGCAAACGCGCGCACGCGCACACACACACACACACACACACACACACACACACACCGACATATTTACTTGCAGCAATATGTGCTATCAAGAATAATATATCTGTGAGCGCATACTTGAATGTTTGAAAATGTAACTGTTTAGTATAATAAATTATTTCATCACAATTTCGAAACTAAGTGTATAAACGAATAACTTTTTATGGCAACATCCTGTGTTATTTGAATGCATTTTGGCTCGTTTGTTTTTCTTCCAATAAGGAATCTCAAGAATACGAGCGTGAGTTTGATCGCTCCAACCTTGAGGACCTCAACAATCATAGACCAATGAGCCTAATCAATTGCATCTACAAACTTGTTACAAAAGTTATCACCAACCCAATTACCACAAAAGCCACTCGACCATTAACCATGTCCATTCGATGAATCAACAAAAAAGAGAAAGTTGTAGTATATAAAATGCCACGTGCAATTATCGATTTCAAAAAGGCCTATCAGAGTATTGCAATATTTATAACTTCCCAGCAGGTCTTTTATCAGACTATGTAAAGACTCAGAATCTTTTCAGCTACAAAAAGGGGTAAGTCAAGGTGGAACAGGCTCACCTAAACTTCTTACAGCCTGCCTCGAGATGACCTTCCGGAACCTACATAGGGGAAATATAGGAATCAGAAAAGACAGCAAATACCTAAGCAACCTCGCAACATCGTCCTTTTAGAGGGAAACCATCATGACATCCAAATAATACTATACAAACAACAATCATTATCGGAAACGCTGATGATAGAAAGTAAACCACTATATCTACCTAGGCCAACGAATCTCCATGAAATCATCAA
The DNA here is from genome assembly GCA_963457665.1 of Thysanoteuthis rhombus. Lineage (NCBI taxonomy): Eukaryota > Metazoa > Mollusca > Cephalopoda > Oegopsida > Thysanoteuthidae > Thysanoteuthis > Thysanoteuthis major. The sequence continues at coordinate 44,736,300 of OY735200.1, read as the reverse complement.
AAGAGGAACAATCAAGCAAATAATCACTCTCGGATGGCAATCTTTCGTTAAAGCAAGTTCAACCAAGAACAAGAGAAAAGAAGTTGATATACAACAAAGATATCCTCCCGATAGTCACCTATGGAGCAGAAACATGGAACCTAACCGATAGACTGACTCTCAATCTAAGAACTATGCAACGTGGACATGAAAGAATAACGTTCAACATCACATGGAGAAATCACAAGACAATGCAATTTCTTACGAAAAACAAAAGTCTGACATGACTGAATCCAACAGAAAACTCGAATGGCAACGGACTGGTCATGCAGCAAAAATGTATGTGGATCGTGAATCCCAAAAGATCACATGCGGAACTCTGGCCATCAGAATACAAGGTAGTGAGACGAACTAGACAACTTCATCAAATATTGGCTCTGCGATGCCCATGCCAGAGAATTATGGGGAATGTCCAATGACAGACGCTAAAATGCTGAAGAAAAACAATTTTATAGGCAAACATTCATAATATTGGGTTCTTACACAAAACATACACACATACATATATGATTATAAATTGCCTTATAGTATATTGAAACTCTTGAAATGATCACCCCTCATCAAACAGTCAATATATCATGTTACCTAGACAACGTAAATAGAAAAAAACAATCAAAGAAAATAGGGGTGCTACAGGAATAGAACCAGCGACTGATCGGGTAGCTACTTCACTGTAGCTATGCTCTTACCATTGAGCTAAACTGTCGCTGAGTTTCAATTTAATATAACGCAAATCATAATCATTCTGTCAGATCATACACCCATTTTTCGATGCACATAAACGTCTGTACAAACTGAGAAAAAAATTTAACAACACAAGAAAGTCTATTATATATTATAAAGACTTGAGGAATGGAGATAAAGGGTGTGCACACTAACCCCTCAGAAATAACCAATGAACTATTAGAACAGTGTCCATATTTTATTGTAATGTTGGGGCCTGTTTTAGGGCTTATCGTAGGGTTAAGATTTTTCCTCAAAGAAAAACGTTTTGCTTACCGATTAGAATTCCTCGAAAAATTACTGTCAAAATGGCATAAGCACTGAGGGGAAGAAATTTACATCGACTTATCAACAATATAGTAGCACTGTAAATAGAACCCCTTCTTGAGACCTTTCGAAAATGTATCCCACAACTGACTAATTCTCGGAAGGTTTGAATGTGTAATGGATTAAAAGCACAAAAATTTGAAATACTTTTTTCCTAGATGTCTCCATTGAAGTTCGAGATCGGTCACAGATTTCATTTTACGCTATGCTAACCACAGGACCATTATCGCTATGATTGTTTTATAGAAATAAATGAATTTTGAGTTGAAATTTAAAAGTTTGGACGAAAGTCAGTGTCACTATGTTAATCCTGATACTGGTACCCTCGTTGCCCGTTATTTTGACCTAACCTCGAACTGAAGTTTAGTTTCGGCACAACCCATCTTAGGGTCAGGTTACCTTTGTACCAAAATGTCAGCCTGAAGGGTGCAACCGTTCAAGAATTTGTAAAACATAAATGTAAGGAAAAGTAAAGTTTAAAATACAATTGCCAAAGTTACAAAGAAACAAACATCCGTCATTTTCATAGTATTAACTATGGGTAGGTTTGTCAATAAATCGGCAGCCTCATGATAAAGAAAACTATAATTTCCTCTAAAATTTTGTTAAGAGTTTCTAAAAAATATATATATTCGGAGGATCATTGAATTTGTTTTGACATCTGCTCATGAACTGTGCGAACAAATCATAACTTTCGTTATTACCTGCATGGAAACATTTTCAACTAAGAATATTTTTTCATCAATCTTACAGTTAGTAACTGCTTTATAGCAAAAGGCTTAAAATATTGCTATTACTATTACTACTACTACCGAAAATAATAATGAAATTATTGCTATTAATTCTTCTAAATTTCCTCCTGAACAAACTGCAGGAGAGAGCAAGGTTTTAAAGGCATCCAAGGAATGACCTCATAAAACGCCTGTGACTCAGATGTTGCCCGCTGGTTCGCACATCAATGAACAGTCTCGGTGCAGAGACAATACCATACTGAAAAGCTCCCCTTTCTTTTCGTTTGTTCTCTCTATTTGTATCGCCCTCTTTCTCTTTTTCATATATACACACACACACACACACACATATATATATATATATATATATATATATATAGATAGATAGATAGATAGATAGATAGAATTACATTTATAGTGTGTGATTTTAATATCAATTGTTCATATGTGCTTAATATACATTTTGAATATCTCAAGAACCAGTTCTTCGATCTTGATGAAACTTGTGTTTGTGCAATCAGAAGGAAACCTGTTGCATTTTTGTTATACTCACCAATAGAGTTACTCAGTCGACAGTGAGACACCATCGAGTACTATGTACATTGAGTGTTATGTCCCGTGTGACTATCAAATCCAAGATGCTAATTCTCCTCGTCAAAGACAGGGGCTTTTGACTAAACATTGGGTTACCCAGATCAGTCAGCACTAGGGTCCATATTTCATTCCCTGAAATCGCTATTGGAAGGCAGATTTCAGACTTTCAGCAAGGGTGGGGATATTTTTATAGTATGAAAGAAAAACAGATAGACAGACAGACACACACATAGTGTGTGATACATCTCTCGTATGTTTCATATATGTAATTATTAATTATACGCACGTATATATTTATAATTATACATGATAATATATATATATATATATATATATATATATATATATATATATATATATATATATATATATATATATTAAATGCAAGCAGATATATAAATCTGATACACCGATTCATAAGATTTAAACATATGTATATATGAAGGTTCCATTTATATAATAGTTATATATAATTGTAATTATTTATCTAATTTACGTGTTACATGAAAAGCAAACATTTTGTGTATTTGTGTGTGTGTGTGTGTGTGTGCCCGTGTGTGTACGTATGAGTGTGTTGGGTTTAGTACGCTTTTATGTATAAGGAAATAGTTACAAGGAAGTATGCTCAAAACAAGCAAATAAACATTTTTAATGCAACGAAGTAAGGAAAAGAGAGCATAAATGAGGAATAAATATCGAAAGCTAAGAAAGATAAAGAGAAAATAAAACAAATGCAATGTATGAAAGTGAAAAACCAATGCATCTAAAATACGACGTACGTGAAGAAGTCGAAAACCGGGAATAGGAAAGGAACAGAGGAAAGTGATAATATTGGTAAGACGTGGAAAGAAGGCGGAGAAAGAAAAAATAACTAAGAAAAGCAAAATGAAATCAAAATGAAGCAAATGTCCTGAAAGAATGCAAGATAGAAATATTGAAAGACACAAAGACAGAAAATGGGAGAAAAACGCGCTAAAAATAAAGAACAAAAAGAAATAAAAGCCAAGAAGGAAAAAACAAATAAATGGAAAGATAAGCCAAAGAAAGGCAGAAAATAAATGAAGCCAAAACGACTTATCAATCCTTTCGCTCAAGTTATTTAAGATGACCAACTATCACCCCACCCTTAATTCAAATTCTTTCTTTTCCAGGGGGTTATGTACCGGAACCCGCGTAGGTAGCACGTTCACAGCACGGGTGGGTCCGTTTTTCAAGGGCTTTTGATTCTTGGACGCAGAGCAATAATCTTAACCCTAACGATGTCGGCGACACTTGACTGTACCAAATGACACGTGACTCCAGACTTGACGTTCGGGGTCGTCCCAGAACAATGGCACTGGCCATAAGATTCGCGCATCACTTGTTTTGAGGCTGGCCACCATGACAACCATCTCCTGCTGATGTCACTGCTGTCGACCAGCGAAACATTTTTCTTTACCTTCTAGCAAATTGTATAGCTTTTACTTGAGCAATCACAAATATATCATCGAATTCGTTAACAAGATTTGTTGATTATATTATCTAATATTCGAGTTATTTCAATGATCAGAGATGTGGGTTGTATTCCTTATTGTAACCATAGAGTTTGTGTTTTGTACCATTTCTCCCTTTCCTTTTTTTCCTCAATTACAGTAATTTTTTTTAAATATCCTGGTTTGAACCTTTCTTTCTCAACTTTCTGTTTTTCTTATTTATTCCTTATTTTCCTCGTTCTTTCTTTTTCAGTATCCTCTCCTTCTTTTCCTGTGTCCGTTTTTTCTTTCTGTCATTCGTGCTCCCTTTCTTTTTTGTTTCAATTGCTACCCATCAATTTTCTCCCTCTGTTTTTCCATCGTTTTTTATTTTTATTTTTCTTTCTTTCTTTCTTTATTCCCTTCTTTCTTCCTTTCTTTATTTTTCCTTCCTTTCTTCATGGTCTTTTTTTCTTATTTTTCCCATCAGACTTTATTTCACGATCTATTATTCCTTGGCCCCCATTATGCTTCCTTTCTCTCCCCTGTTCGTAACAGTGTTAGTATTACACTTATCGTTTTAGGAGTTCATATTTCTCACCGCAAATACTTACTAATGCACTCTGCAATCAAAACCTTATAAACTACCAAATACTTCAGATAAGGCACAAACGTACTTCCATGATATGCACTTAGTTTATATCTAAACAGGAAAAGCATTCATGTTCAATCTCAAATACCTGACAAGCTTTGTTACAGTTGCTACGTGTGAGACGTTCGTACTATATCGATTGCAAATTGACCATTTCATACGTTACGAGTATTTGCTCTGGTTTATTATTTTGGTGTTAATGATAATGAGGAGAAATTACACTGTTTTAGACTTTTTGCAGAACGAATTGGACACTATGTCAAATTCCACTTACTCATAACAAATTGAATCAAAAACTCAAATTAACCGTTCCATTATTTCCCGTTGCGTAGATATTAAAAATATTTATAGTATCTAATTACATCTTGATGGTCTTTCTTTTCAAAGACAATTTTTCTGATCAGGATATTTTCAAAATACCAAATCCAAAAATCAAATTAAAAACATAACCCGTGAAAAAGGAAGTCCTCCCATTATCTAATGGATGACATTATGTCAAAATTCGTGAATTTTTTCGAGAAAAAAAACAAAGAAATGGAGAAGTAAACAGACTGTGGAGGACTTGAAGAAATAACTAAAATAAAATAACACACAATGAAATAAAATGAATGTTGATTCTGTGATTCAAGGAAAATTGATTCAAGAATTTTTCATGTTTTATTTCCCAATGGGAAAGTGAAATAATTTAAAAATTACTTTTTTTCTTCAAATCTGGAAAATATTATCGGAATTAAGTCAAAATTAACCTGGGAATTGTTAATTGATCATCGGTGTGAATTGAAGATGAGACAGAAGAAGAAGGAATCAAAAGAACTGTGAAGGAGAGTCGAACAAATGAAAGGAGAGGTGAAAATTGAGTCTCGAAAAGGACGAGTTACGGCCGAGTCGAAAATAGAAGGGGGCGTAACTCGTGAGAGAAGAGAGGGGATGAGTGAGAGTGTTTGTGAGAGCGAAAAAAAAAAGTAGTGGCTTCTTATAAGAAACAAAAAGGTGTGGGAAAGCGCGATGATTTGAAGAGGAAGGAAAGAAAGAATGAAAAAGACAATAATGAAGGAGGAAGAAAAACAATCTCAGAGTGATAAAGAGCAAGGACTTGAAAGAAACGGAAAAGAAGGACAAGATTTTTTTTCTGAATCGATTTAATCGGTTTGTTTGAGGCCCAATGTCTTTAAATTGAAATCTCATATTTACCATGACTGTAGCAATACGCATGTGCATGAAAATCCGCGTGGAACACACACGCAAAAATCTGAGATTTGAGCGTTTATATCTGACGAATCAGTGAACTTGCCTGATTGGCAAAATTTTAACATCTCTTTTTTGACAAAAAAATGAATACTTCGTTTTGATTTGTCCTAAAGTTTATTCAATCAAAACAAAGGAATAAAAGAACTATCTTATTCATAATCAAAATTAATGAAATAAAACTCTTTTCTACAAAGAAGTAAATACATACTTCTTATAATCTATTATTTTCACTTAAAATAAATAAGTAATGACTCTTGATTTGATCAGAAATTTCATTTAATCAAATAAACATACAAAACAACTATTACTATCAAAACTTAATGTAATCAAAGTGAAATTAAACACTTTTTATTAAAATATTGAGATGAGTGAATTCTGTCAATTAGGGAATTTCTCTGATGCCGTGTAACACATATATATATATCGAAAGGAGAGAGAGAGAGAGAGAGAGAGAGAGAGAAGGAGAGAGAAGAAGAGAGAGAGAAAGAGAATGCTCTTCCATAGGATGGGAGATTTATATGTAAATGAATATATCGCTTAAATTCAGCCTTACTGACAGTCCAGTTCCGTAGCTCAGAGGTAGGATATCGGTCTCCAGATCTGAAGCGAATGTTTCAATCCTGCCCCGCGGTACTGGATGGGTTAATGGAAAGTCACACTGAAATGTAATACATCGAAACAGCAGTTTATAGATGATACAATAGTATATATATATATATATATATATATATATATAGAGAGAGAGAGAGAGAGAGAGAGAGATTTAAATAATGTGTTCAGAGATCAGTCATTTTTTTATTACAAGTTTGATGGAAGACCGTTCTTTTTGGATGTACTTGTGATGATGTGTAAGTTTTTGACGTAGTTGGCAATTGTAGAGAATTGTACATGAGTAGTGTGATGTATCTGTTCGTGAGTTGTGGGGTTTGTTTTGTGATTTTTACAGTCGTAGTGTATTTTGCATGCTTTCTTCTAACGTATGAACTGTTGAGGGTATTGGATGTTCTTGAACGTTAGTTCAATGTAATTTTCCTTGTTCTTTAGGTGTTGGAAACTGCATATCCTTATAGCCTTTAGGTATAAGCCAATAATGATCCCTGACTTAATCCTAATAGTGTGGTTTGAGCAAAAATTGGTTAGATCATTTGTGTTAGTAGATTTTTGGAGGTTGTTGTCGGATCTATGCAGTGGGATATTGGGGTAAGGGAGAGTGTTGTTGCCTTTTAATTCGTATATGAAGTTAGTGGCGCAATCAACCGAGTTTAGTTTTTGTGTTGAAGTAGTTATCATGTAGGTATATAAAAGGGGCGTCATCTATATACCGTTAATATTATGTATCTTCAGGTATAATGCGTTTTAAGGGACTAGGATTCTGAAAATAGGCGTGCAAGTACCCCATAACACCATAGGTAGACATAATTTTGTTGAAAGAAAATTTGTGGTTGGAAGAAAAGAAATATTGGTCGATGCAGATTGTGCATATTTTGATGAATCTATCTATGGATTGGTTTGTGTTTTTGTGATTTTTTTTAAAGAGAGTATATTGATATACAACATGCACACAAATTAAACAAAAACAAACTAAACTAGATATAGAAGCCAATATCAAACATACGCCCACACACACGCAGCGTCGCTCGTAACTATTGAGCTAAACACCCCGACAGAATGGCAAAGGTTCAAATAATCACTTTATACCCACTTTTCTGATTCTGTTCACTTTTACCGTCTATTTCTGCACTGTTTGCTTCCAACACCAACAATAATTATCCTGTCGGATTATATATCCATTTCTCAACAATATAATCGTACCAACGGGAGGTTATTTCAAATACAAGTTAAGGGATATATTTACCCTAGGCCAGGCGATTAGGTTGTAAGATGGCACATAACGAATGTCTGAAATGTATTCTGTATAAATAAAAGAGCAAAATGCCAAACTTAAAATATCAAGTATTCCATCAATGCATAATGCCGGCAATCCCACGACTGATAGATAGCCGTTCCAAAAAAACACTACTCTTAACATTGAGCTGAACAGTAATTTTTGCTGTCTAGGTCAATTTATGCATTAAGTGTATAATAACGGAAAATAATTTCAAATAGAGTTTCAAAGTAATATAAGGTATTTATAGTTATTTACGTCGGATTAGATATCCATTTCTTAATTTTTGAAAATATCAGTAATAATGATAATAATATATGCATGTATCCACACACACACACACACTCACATATATATATATATATATATATATATATATATATATATATATATATATTCAGAAGGAATCATTAACTCCGTAGCCTGAGACGAAGTTATCAGCGGAACTTTGACTTGGAATTTTTCACGGTAAAATCTTCGATCTACATGATTGATTGAGAAGTGTTTCGTTCAGAGCATTCACAAGGAAAGACGTTATGTTGAAATATAAATATTTGTTCGGGAGGATAGGAAAAAAAGATCTGATTGTCTAAAGAAACGTTGCATTGTTAATGACTTTTCCCCGAATCTATAGACAATGAAAATATCCGTTTTGTAAAAAAAAATATTCTTTCAACATTGGGATTCGGATTTATTGATGTACCTTCGCATACACTTTCATATTGACATACTAAGAGGATTAGGGTAATTAACCTACTCAGCACTTTGATGGGTAACCTCTTGAGAACAATAGATATTGAAAGCAAACAAAGTCCAGTGTGCTAAGCTGAGGAAAATTTAGTAGAGAACTGCATAAAAAAATAGAGACGACAGACCACACGCTTTAATAACCAGATATATAAGAAATATTGACCCATAAATATTGCCTGCAGTCCAATTTATTTATTTATAAACTCAAACTTAATGCATGGCTCGGATAGTCAACATAAAATACAAAAGACAAGAAAGTAACAGCCCGCCTTCATTTGTGTATGTGCATCATCTAAGGGGGGCAACAGTGTTTTAAATCTTTCGTTCCCACGAAATGAGGTTTATTCACTTCGGGTCGAAACCGGCAAGACCTGACTTTGGGTGAAGAGTTACCTAAAATACCAGTTTTTTTATTCTATTCGTTTTTTATTTGAAAAGAAAAAGCAAAGGGTGCCGTGAATTTATCCCACAGATGGACAGAAGCTGCAGTAAGTCGTGAAAAAACAATCACAAAACGGAGAGAAAATAGAAATGAAAAGTTTCAAGGCTCAAAAAGGTTTGACATAAATGGAAGAGAGAAAAATATTTCTGGAAAGAATATCAAACAAAAACTGAGGGGGTGGGGGTTACTGAAGAAGAGAAAAGAGAGAAAATATTAGGTTATCATTCGTGAAATGTTGATTTTATTTAAATCAGAGATAATAATAGTAAACTTGCATTGTTATTGCAGTTTTTATTGACTCAATTTGGATAGAGAGATAATTCGTTAATAATGGACGATTTTGGATCCTTAGCAACAATGTTGTCTATCCAAAAGGTTTTGTTAATTCTGAAGTACAATATCGAATCAGGACATAATGTCGTTCAAGCTGCTGATAATGTCAACAAAGCAATTGGAGTGAACACTACTACAGTGTAAACTGTTCCACGTTGGTTCCATGGTCCTAGAGCTGATAATATGAGGGTGCCCCAGACCTTTTCTTATTAGTGGGAAGTTGGCGACAACAATGGCCAATGACCAACCAACAACGGTTTAAGCACTTCATGAAGACTTTATGATTTCAACAGGGACCGTATTACATACCATCAAAGCAGCAAGAATTGTTAAGTTGGAAAAATTGGTTCTATACGTACTGAATGAAATATTCAGAGACAGTTACAGACCCCATAACTCTCAGCTGGTGGTGTCTAAGCTTGAAGAATTGGAATATGAAGCCTTGCATCATCCTTCCTATCATATCTGTGATAAAAAGTTTACAAATATAGAATCAGAATTCATACTTTCATTGGGTTTGTGAGCACTAAACCCAGGGAATTTCATAGAGATAAATTAACCTTATATTGACATTTCAGGTCACCAGAGGTCAGCACCAACTATCATATGTTCATCCTTAGTTTAAGTTGCAGCTGACCCCATTAGAAAATGCTCTAACTGACCTGACAAGTTTCCCTTGAACACAATTTCTTTAGCTAGTCGGGCACAAACGTTTAGAAATTTATTTTTAAAAAAAAACAGAGATAGAAACAAAGAAATAAAAGGAAACATTGTAGGTTTTGGCTTGATTGTCTAATAAAAACCTATGTTCTTTTTCGTGTCATTTGTCAGGGCATGTGCAGTGATAAAGCAATGGTAGTTGTTGCAGACACTCAAACTATGTCAGAACATATTTAGTCTACTTGGGAACAATTGAGAAGCTACAACAACGAAACCTTGTTCATTTCATAAATGAAAGGCATGTCATGTGGTACACGGAGGGCATATGAAACGGAATCTCCAGTAACATGTGCGTAGAATCAACCCACATATACGAACATGTACAGCCCAGATTGTTCGGAGTAACACTCAAACAGAATACCTCAATACATAGGTTCTCAGCCGTCATGTATGCAGTCAACTAATCGACAGTGATAAGAAAGAGTCAGATGCAAAAAGAAGATGTGTATCTACCCTTTAGATCCGGATATATATGCTAAGTAGCTTGTTAATGTCGCCAGTAGTTCTCTTGCTCCGCTTCCAGTGGATTTTGACAAGGGAATAAGCATAGCCAGGGAGAAGATTACTGAATTTGTGATGTCGTTACCTCTACTTATACTGGATTACTATTGAAAAGAGAGTTATAACCTTGGCTGTGATGAGAAAGGCAATTACAGTTGGCCCTGAAATCGTGTATTACACTGAACTTCTCATGCGTTATTGGAATATGGGCCAATTCTACGCGTAGATTTTAAAGATGTTTTCACCTATGAGTTAGCACCCAAAAGCTGTTTGATGATTCATCGGAAATGAGGATCTGCAAGTCAAAAGATTTTTAAAAAAAGAAAACGAGGGGTTGGGGTTCTCATGAAGAGAGCTGACCAGATGGACTGTACTATACTGGGTATCCGTGTAGTCCTATTGGTAGACCCGTGGCTAGCATTATATCAAAGCAGTCAGACTCTATTCAGTCTTACACACGGAGAATTTGCAACGAAGATTGAGAATTGATGTTTATCTTGTATTTAATCGGTACACTGGCTTTAAAAAAAGTGTTTTGCTCGCATGGCTAGAGGATCTGGGGCCTGCAAGATGTTCTGTCTTCAAACTCTCCACCTACCCATCTGACCCAAGTTTTCAACATTCCAGGGAAACAATTCATACAGATGATAGGAGGAACTTATGTGACCGAAGTCACACTTCCCGGAATATAACAGACCAAACTAGTCATGACTGGCAAGGGCCCTACCCTCAATGAGATATCAGTAGCTTGCATCACTATATCAAGACAGATTCTAAAGACTACCCAATAGGAGGGAATATGAAATTGTAATTCATTGACATGTTATCTATGCGGCAACCGAGAGAAGAAAGGTTGTTGGAGTTGGAGCAGATGACACTGATATCAACATCATTCTGCTGAATCGCTACTACAGCCAATCCTTCACTGTCACGTGACATTGCCAGGGGAAAGTAGTCGTTGACATAGAAGCTATAATAGATTGGAGAACTATGCGTCGAAATCTTAGCAGTTCAAAATTGAAGTGGATTTGAAGAAGTTTCAATGCATCATGGAATAGAAGAGGAAAGTGTGGAAACAGAGTTTAAGTGTTCTCGCTATGGAATTGATGATGTTAACTCTATGACTGACACTAAAATGAAGGCATGAATGACAAGGACTTGGAGAACTAAAATTACAAACTTCTTATCTCTGCAACCAATGTAGAGACCTTCTGGTAGAATGTAAAAAAGGCTTCTATCCAGTGTCATCTGCTGAATGGCTCTTCGTTACCCCAAAATGCAGATTCCGCCGAGGATAGCAAGGAAAGGAATGAACAAACCAAGACCCCCAGTCTGTCATACTCCCAAGATCGCAACAATCTGAACCAGATTACATTATAGGGATAGTCTGTGGTTCTAGTACAAAACCAGCCAATCTGACTTGTACAATGTTTCGTGGGAGTCGAGTTCTCTGTGTGAAATAAAAAATACAAGTACCGGTCAAACATTCTGACGAGGAAGAAACATTTCAATACAAACACAGGTATATTAAATAAACTGTACTGAAATAACACAAACTACCTGAAGTGACGTTTATTCTTTGCTTGTACCATGCAGATTACATGAGTCATAAAAGCAGAGAGTATGTGGTGATATATGGTTACTTTTCTTTTGGCAGATGCTTATCACTTCTACACCCAAATCGATGCTTATCTGGAAAGATCATAATCTTTACCAAACTTCATATTTTGGTTGCAGTTAGTCAGAACATGTCTTAGGCAAGCCATCATCATTATATTATATTTTTAGGTATTGAAATAGCATTAATATTACCATATGAATGAAATTTATGCTTGTGCCACAAAAAAAAAAAAAATAACAAACTTGAATGCATATATCAAGTTACCTTTATTCTGAAAAATGTCTAAATGTCTGCTGGTGGAAATGTGTTATAGAGTATAGCAGAATTATCGATGATGGTCAGTCTTGCATTGCACTTTCAAGCTAGTAGGGCCTGTATGCCTTGAAAATCAGCTCTTGAAATCCTGACCGATCATTGTTATTATCTAGACTAATCATCACGTATATGGTGACACTGTAAATACTGAAAACATCTAAGCAGATACAAAAGTTTATGTGGTATACTCTGATGTTTATCAAGCTTAGCTTAGTTTGGCCCAGTGTTATGGGTTACTTTATGATCATCTATATTCTATCAGAAACCATTTGCAGAGCTCTCATTATCACCATAATAAAGTAAAAGCTTAAACGTTGAATCTAATGATTGACAATCACTTTGGTAATTTTAACTCGGAATTTATTCTAGTAAGTTTCGGCACTCAGTCTGTATGCTATACGTTGACAGTCGGGAATAAATTGTTTTATGTAAGAGCTTGAATATTTTGCAGTTGAGAATTACGGAGGATGCAGGTTTGAAGATACTAGTTATTAGAGCTTTTAGCAACAACTCTTATTTTCAACAATAGCGAGAGGTCTTTCTACATGTTTCAGGTGTTGAAAATTAGATATTCACAAAGCAGTTCATCAATAGCTATATTAAATATAGGGATAAGATAAAGTATCCGACCTTATCATAATGAAGATAAAATAAATAGACGACCTGGCAAGAATACAAAAAGACATAGAACAAACAAAAAACAACAACTGCGATCTGTAAAATGTTAAACTGCATTTTTCAGCGAGGTTTTTAACGGAGAAGAATATCAAAATGTTAATGAAGAACAATGTGAGTTGTTTCTTTACTTTTTCGTTTTCACAATATCATCCATTTTGCTTGTATTTACTTTCACTTAGTTTTTTACGGACTTTAATTTTACTTTCACTTAACTTTTCGTTTAATTTATCTCCTCTTTCTCTATTATTTATTCGATTAGTGACATTTATGAAACTTAATATGGCCTTCTGCTCTTTGAGGAAAATTATGTAGTATAAAATTTTGTTTTGATGCATGGTGGGTTGGTTTATGTTAGGTTTCCTTGTCTGATGATTTTTTCTTTTTTACGTTTATCATTCGTGTTTGTTTTGGCTTGTTATTTTCTTGTTTGATATTTTTCAAAATTAAATTAAGACTACCAAATAATCATTAGGAAGCATAAAAAGGTTTGCATTATTTTCATCATAAGATTTTTTAAAATTCCTACCGTTATTATTATTATTATTATTATTATTATTATTATTATTATTATTATTATTATTATTAACAACAAAATTAGTGGCAATATCATATTATCATCACAGTCTTTATACTAATCATTTTTATGATTTTAATTTGATTTTCTGATGTAGTTAACCTTATATAATGATAACAGTTCCTTTATTGCTGCTACAGCCGCTTAAAATTATATTGGCAACAATAGCAACAACATCACTACTACTACGACCATTCATAAAACAAAGACAACTCAATAAAACACAACACAACTACTGATAATAATAATCAATTAACCATTGCACCTACAGGGACAGGCCGGGCTAGTCCTGATGCCTTTGCGACTTTGGTTGCGTTGGTTGGAGCTATTTTTGTACAGGTAAGTCCATCCCACGACAAATTCGACCCTGTGTCACATCTTGCTTGTCGTGGGAGTGCAAGTGAATTTACATATCTGGAAACCATTTTTCTGAAATCTCCAGCTTTCTCTTCACACTCTCATAGTCCACAACAGAGCTCTGGTTTAGTTTCATACCTGTTGCCTGTTGCTTATCGCTGAAGGCTGAGTGACAGTAAGTCCCTCCATGTCTCAATCCCTCCTTCCTTTTGTTCCTCACCTATAACAACAGCGATGTGGTTTGTTCCATCACTACCAAGGCATTATTTCGTTTTGTTTTGGGGGGCTGTTAGGTCATGGCTACTAGTTGGGGTTCGTAGGTCTCATATTTCCAGAACTATCTTCAGTATCCGTGCAGTCCCCACTACTGCTCCGTTCTGTATAGTCTCAATCCTTCCTCTTATCCCCAATTACTCAAATCTTGTTTTCAGTGTCTCTGGTAAAATTCCAAGAGCACTCAGTATTACTGATACCACCCTGGCTTTCATGTTCCACACCTCCTTCAGTTCGCTAGGGCTTTTTCCTATTTTCCTAGTTTTTCACTCTCCATCCTAATTAGTCTGTGAACTGCAGACATGGCCAGGTCTATTATTGGTCAGGTTCTCTGTTTCTTGTCTGTTGTTGCTGTTGGTATCATTATTTGCTGTTGGTATCATCATCATCATCATCATCATCATTATTATTATTATTATTATTATTATTATTATTATTATTATTATTATTGTCAAAAGTAAAATTGACTGTTTGCACTTCAGTAATGGTATTAATGGCTGTTAGTGTAATCGCCATTGGTTACAGTAACTGTTGACCAGAGGTGTTCAGTACGTTTTATGATACTGTGGAATTTTGAAAGTCGAACGTTAACCAGCTTATTATCATATAAGCTGAATTAAAACGAAACAAAAAATCAACAAAACTTGATGTTTGACTTTAATAAATTTTCGACAAAATCCAAGCAGATGTTTTGTTTTCTCATTAATCTCAGGCAAATAACGGCACACAAAATCATATTTTATCGTTTCAGCAACAAAATACGTGAATGTCAACTAATCCTGTTTTTCATAAAGCAACATTTAGGAACAAAATCGATTTATCAAGATATTATTTTCTTTATTTTGAATAAGAAAAAAAAGTTTCGAAATTGAAATATCACAGACATTTAATGAGGTTAGGTTTTTAATTAAAAGGTATTAAGTTTTTTCTACTTGTAATTGTACAATATTTTGCACAAAAAGAAAAGTTTTTTGTTGCTTGCAAATAAAAACAGAAAATTAGAGATGATTTCATTATATTTTTACGCTCTTGGGAAATAAGTCTAAAAATTGCACCTGTCCTTTAGACAATACTAAATATTCAAAGACAAGCATTTTATACATACACACACGTGTCCACAATCACATACACACAAAGAGGTATAAAATCGGACGAAAATGTACTTGACTACGAAAAAAAGTACCCTTCTAATATATATCCTACCCTAAACACAAAACTCACCAACACAACATCACAAAACACATAAATTCGATAATTCATATTCAATTAAAAGTATGGGACGCCTAGTGAGGAAAGAGCTCACTTCAGGAATGACATGCGCCAAAGTTACATCAATCCTTCAGTTTTGTTTTGTTTTTTTTGTTTTGTTTTTTTATAAAAACCTCAGTCTTTGAGTTTTTTGGGATAAACACGATTGGCAAACAAAGCCAGTCTATGGTTTGATTACCATGATTCAATTTTCTATTTTCACATGCAGTTTACACAAACAAACGTCAATACTCACGCTCATATGCATAAAAACATGCACAAAAACATACAAAAATGAGTGCACACATTAATGCACGCATATGCATATATGTGGGTGTGTGTATGTGTATGTGTGTGCGTAATATGATCATTGTTTCATGCAATTTGTTATATCTATAATTCCATATGATGTAATGTTTAGTATGTATCTTCTGAAGTGTTTAAACCATTATACCATCTAAGTTCCAACTTTCAGACCCCCTCCCTCTCTCTCTCTCTCTCTCTCTCTCGCTCGCTCTCTCTATCTCTCTCTCTCTCTCTCTCTCTCTCTCTCTCTCTCTCTCTCTCTCTCTCTCTCTCTCTCTCTCTCTCAGTAACAGTTTTCGGATAGGGGAAGAATGTGAGCAAGACAGGGAGCACCGTTAACAAACTTAAAGGGGGGTGGATTTTTGCGACTTTCATTCTGAATAACACAAACATTTGGATAAATAAACGAATGAATAAAATAGCATATAATTGTGTTTATTATTGATATTAATCTATCTCATAGCGTAAGATTTATTCAAGTAAATATAACATGTTTACTCGCAAAACTTAATGAGAAATGGCCGGAACGCATTAGTCAGAACATGAAAATTATTGAAATATGCATAATTATCTACTCTTTCATGATCACATTTTCAGTTGTAGTTGTGTGTTTATCAAATATTTCATTTATTCAATTTGTTGATAAACGTTGTCTCATAATAAAACTAATTTTTTCAAGCTGAAATATTTTTCTCCGAAAAAACACGCATACAACTAACTACTAACGGGGTTTGCAACTGTAAAAGTGATCTTATTTTCCCTGAAAAGATGTATTTGGTAAGTATACAGGAATTTCAGCTGACATAGTTTCTGCTGAGAAGCCTTTTATTTGGAACGTGACAAAAACTTCCTCTGAGACTTGCCCAAAGCACAGTAGCATTTTCGACTGCTTTTGACACAGATGATTGGTTTTGAGCGAATTAAATGGCAAACAACTTTTGTTCAAAAACCTCTTTTGCTCGTTTAAAACTAAGTTGGACTTTGTTTTGGCTTCAGGTGGGGAATCAATTAAAAAATATTGACAGTATTGCCTCAAACAATCGGTTTTATTATGAAACACCCTTTGAAGGCAATATTCTAAATCGATTTTACTACACATTTTATATGTGCTATGGTAATGGCAAGAACTTTGAACTCTAGAATTCCAGGAAAGAATTTGTTTTCTGATTTATACGTAAACATACTTTATAGTCAAAATGCCCCATCCCACAAGATAAGTTGAGTAACTTGAGGATCGCACTCCCTCTACTACCATGAAAAATTTGCAAACTATAATGCTAATTAGGAACCCTTTTTATTTACTAACTGTTTATGTACCCTGTAATATCACGAGTAGAATACTTTAAAACAACTCATAACTTTTATTTACGCTAATGATTACCTGCATATTGACACAGAATATTCTGACAGTAAGGTGCAAATGAAAAAAATAATCTCGGTTTTGTTTTAGCGCAAACTGTCTCTGAAATCGATATATATGTATATATATATATCGTTCAGGATTTTACCAATACTACAAAATCCCTCATTTCGCTCCAACTGACTAAATCTCTCAACATTTATGGCAGTAAATGAAAAGAATGATTAAGCAACTAATTTCAAAATTTGAACCTAAAGTTTATTGAACAAATTTCGAAAGGATTGTACATTAGAAATCAGGAAAAACGTATTCACTCTGTTCAGGAAGTGATGTTAACATTACTGACAGGATACACACACACGCACACATATATAATACAAATCCATAATACAATATGATATGATATACTACAATATCCGGTGTGTGATGGGTTCATTTCATAAAGAGGTCGTTACATTCAATTTTAAGCCTTGAGTTAGAGCATGGCTTGAAATATAATGAAGTGAAGGATTTGCTACATAAACACCTTTATGTTGGTGTCCTGTTTGCTCTTTTTCGGGCGAACCATTTGCCTGAAGAAGCCCAAACAGAGTTCGTGTAGCTTATATATATATATATATATATATATATATATATATAGTAATCATTGGAGAGTGCCAACTCACTCACTTACACCCCTCACTTTAAAAAAATTGTGTTATGCTTATACACATCATGATATAAACTAAAGCATATATATATATATATATATATATATATATATGTGTGTGTGTTTGTGTGTGTGTGTATATATATATATATATATATATATATATGTGTGTGTGTGTGTGTGTGTGTGTGTGTATGCACGCACACATATGATGCAACATATATTCTAAATTGTCTAATTATCTATATGTGCAAGTAAGAAAGTTATTGTTTCCCATACTTATTCAGGTCTCCATTTTCACACACCTTCTCCCAAGAATTCACTCACAACTCTTATCCCTTCTTTTTTTTCTATCATCTTCGATCCAAAATATCAGAATAAAGGCTTCCCACTCCAGTTCAAACCTCTTTTCTCGCTTCTTCGTTGTCAGGCAATATATCAGCGTACAACGTTATCCCTTGCCTCTGTACTGTCTAATCTTCTACAAGTCAGTCACCCATCCAATCAACTGACCATTCTCGTGGCGCGTGTGCACCTAGCGTCCGGACGGCTATGGAAGTCACTTTGGCACCGATCGGAGTGACAAGAGGCCAGATGATGTCCAGTCGAGCGTTCGGTAATGCACGCGTGCCTTCCTACTTTGAACAGGTTCATCATGGAAAGAGTGTGCCTGGGCGAATGGTTGAAGGGGGATTAAAGACTTGTAGGAAGAAGGGAGAAACGAGAGCGACTGACAGAGAATAAAGTGAGAAGAAGAGATAGAAATGAGAGAATAAAAGATAGACGTTTGACTGGAGGGAGGTGTAAAAACCACGTGATTCGGAAATAACGACAGAGTAAGGAAAGATAGCAAGTAGAATTGAAAGAAGAAACGTAGGGAATGGCGAGCAATTCAAAGAAGGTAGAAAAGGTAAAAAGAACGAACGAATGACAGAATGTTGGAAGGGATATAAGGGGAAAGGCTGACTTAATTTTGCCTTTAACTACCAACTCAACAACTACTACTTCGATACAATCGATAAGTCATCACCTACAAGCATACATCGGTTTCGTCCAGCGAACTTCGATCCCTACCCCATACTCTCATTCATTGCGTTACTCCCTCCTTATTTCCTCTTCTTTAGCTTTATTTCTTGCCATCCTTCAAACCTTCATCCCCACGTTGCCAGTTGTGTTCCATTCCTGCAAGGTCTGTGCACAGGGTGGGTGGGGGGACATTGGTTCCGGTACAAAACAAGCAACAGTGGCCACAGCCAGGTTCGCGTCTATCTGAGGTGAATTGAGGTGGCCATGATGTGAGCTTAGTTGAAAAAGAGGTAGTAAATATATACGTGATGTAGAAGAAGAAGAAGAAGAAGAAGAAGAAGAAGAAGAAGAAGAAGAAGAAGAAGAATCTGATTTGCGAAAGGCTATAGAATAGAAACAATTTTTCAAAAAGAATTCGAATGGGAAAAGAGCAAAAGAAGACGTGTATTGGATAAGGGCTGGCCCCGAAAAAGATAAGTCTTGTAAAAAGACTAAATATTACAAATGATAAAGAACAAGGATGAAAGCGATTTCGGAAAATAAAAGAGGGAGAAAAGGATAGAATAAAGGTGATAAGAAAAATAGAAAAAGAAAATAAAATAAACGAAAAGACAATAAAAGAGAAAATAAGAGGGAGAGAGAGAATAAACTATGAGCCATAAGGAGAAGAGCGAATGAAAATAAATAAGATGAGAAGAAAAAGAAAGAGAAATATAAAGCGAAGGAGAGTCAAAGGAGAAGACAAATAGAGGGAGACGCTGGATATGCATACATAGTCTCACAAATCGATGCACGCATGCGTGCTCGCAGAGATGGTGGTCGTGCCTGCAGTGGTGTTGATGGTGGTCACTGGTAAAAGGTGAGATATAAGTCGCCCTGCTTACGTCTACTTTTCGATGCGGGGTCAGTCCGGTTCACTCTGCTTTGCGTCCACTTCGAAAAACGAAGGAAGAGAAGGCGGTAAGGGAGAAAAGAATAAGCAAATAGGTGGCTGCTCCGGATGCAAGAAAAGATCAGTAGGGTGCTTCAGTCGTGGTTCGATGTAAAGTAGAGGAAGGGTCGATGGGGCCAAAGGATGGAGTTTGGGGGTTGCTGGATAAAAGTTGCCCTCAAGTAAAACGCTGGTTGCCAATGGAGCTGCCTGGTTAGTAGACCTTAACAACGAATAGGACTCTGAAGATTGAGAAAACGTTGATCAGAAACCAGATAAGATATATGTCCCTTGTATATGTACATAGGCACGTGTGAATTAGTGTGTACAAGTACAGGTATTTTATTCTTACCGTGTCTAGTACAGATGGTATGTATAAATAGAAGTATACGTATAAATCATGATGACAGTATGCTATATATATTGAATATTCATTTATGCATAATATATTTCTATATATATATTATGTAAAATAGATATGAATATATATTTTTTTAAAACAAAATTTATATAATTGTCATTTACTTATATACATACATACGCAAATGTGTCTATGTGTGAGCATATCTAAACCATTCTTTTTTTTCTAATTCCATCGGTGTTGGAAAAAATGATTTATCCAAGTCGTAAGGGTTCACTTGCCTACGTTTCTATTTTGAAAATCATCTTTAGTTGAGCACCAAAACCAAAATCTGGTGACAGTGGAAAATGTACAACAATATGACCAACCCAGGTCTATTGTTAAATTCAAGAGCTGAGGAATCGCAGTCCGCATGAACGTGCAGAAACAAGTATCAATTGACGTTTAAAACATTGTCCTTTTCTTCTTGGTCGATACCAAAAATGCTTTTTTTTCGACAAGATATGAGCTAAACGAGAACGTTCAGCTTGCTAAGGTCTTTGCAAACTGTTACTGTGCAACGCCGAAGTGAGCATTTGGCTCGTATGAATATCTTTTTCCTTGTTCTCTCACTCTGTCTTTCTCTATCTCTCGGTCTATGTGTCTCTATCTCTCTCTCTATCACATACTCATTACATCTCTCACTATATTTCTGCCTTTTCCTCATACACACATTGTGTCTCTCTATCTCTCTCTTTCACTATACATATCTCCCCTCTCTCCTTCTTTTACAGGCTCACAACCACTCACAATATCTTATATCTCTTTCTCCTATCTCTCTTTCAGTATTACAATTTTTCTCTATTATGCAATACCGCAAAGTATGCTTAACCTTCAGATGTTTTTATCTGCCTGTGTGCCAAGATCTCGAAGTAGGATTTTGCTGAAATTCACTACAAAACTATCTAATAGATAACTGATTGAATTGATCGTATATTCTTTTTGTCAAAATAACTTTTCATGTTCGACTCTATACAATGTTTACCCTATATCCAATACCTTCTTAGAAAGTATATTTGCTGTTGAAAGGAAAGATTTTCAGCAAAAGCAATTTTGATGGTAAGAAATGTACCTCAAGTATACAGCTACGATATTTACGTAATAACATTTACTAAGCTATACTCAGTCTGGCACAGTCTGCTTTAAAGAAGCATCTACTTACGATCAATTCAATATGTATTGGTAATGATCTGATAGACTAAATACATCCGATTCTTATGTATAATTCGTTTTTAGTCCTTTTCCTTTCGTCATTAGAATTCTTCCAGTATGTCTGACCAACTCTATTTACATTTTATCCATGCTTCTCTGTATACCTTTCTTTCCATTATTTTCTTTCTTTCTTGATATTCATTACATTACCTTAGTCTGGGTTTGGGCCTTAAGGATGAAGGAATACAGCGTGTTAAGATTGTTTTGTCCCTATCTTCCAAGTAAGAGGGGTCAGCTAACCTTGAAATTGAGCAATTGAAATCATGGCTTTTTAACTAAATTCGGTACCGGTGGAAAATACGCGACTCTCTCTGCCACGAAGCAGGCTTTTCTTTCTCCATTTCTTCCTAAAATGTACCCTTCATTCATTTGCTCTTCTTTCTTGAATTTCATTCCTGCCATCTTTCAGGTTTTCTCTCCCCTTTTTTTTTCGATACTTAATTTCAATTTCTTTCAGTGTTCCTTTCTTTTCTTCCATCCTTATCTTTGGCCCTTTCCTTATACTTCTTGCCGACCCAACACTCTACTTCACTGTTCACCTACATGGCAAGTGCCAGGACTGTGTAAACTTCTTCTCTCTCTTCTTAGCCAGCTGCCATATTCCAGCAATGGAGACCAGCTTTTGATCCTCTGTCCACGCTGATCCGATCGGTCTTTCTTCATTCTACGCAAATTTACCTTCGCGTCCCTAACTTCTCAATATTGAAACGTATGGATAAGCATTCACTCACTTGCTTTCATACACATGTGTATAAACTTAAGAATAGGCATGCACATACGCACACACACACACACACACACACATATATATATATATGTATATAAATGTTTGTATTTAAAGAGAAATACTTAGATGAACAAGTAAATAAAGATACTGAGACATACATTTCTTACATTCTCATATGTTGATGTTATATCTGTTTATTGATACTCTCATATACATCTATGTGTATTAACTGCAAACGAGCCAATTTATCTCTGAAGCAGTTGGTTTATGTTCTTGCTATTTTTAATATAGAATTCCTTTAGAAAATATTTCCTTACAATAGAATCTACTTAGGTTTATACATTGATGGCTCTCCTGGATATAGCTACGATTCTTTAGGGATTTTGAATTAGGTCAATTCTCTAACTCGTCCAAAAAATTTCTCTATGTCAAAAAAAAAAAAAAAAAGAAATAGAAAAAGTTTAAATACGGAACGATGTAGGTGAAGTCCCTTGGAACCCATTTTCTGAGCTTCAGAATTTTTCTGAGGCTTTTAAACAATATACTACGGCTGGCTGATTGTCCAAGATTTAAAGTGCTGAATAAACTTCTAAGATTTCCTCAACAAATGACACTACATAGTTTTGAATCAATCTGAGATTTCAACTTGAACTTCTGTGAAATACTATTTTTCATGACTGACCTTGCTAGATCGAAAACTAAATAGAATAACTTTGAGTGTTAACTTCACTATACGCTTTCAAATTGATACATGGTAAAATTTAAATTCTCTCAACTGAACTTGATCTGAGTGAAGGTGAAATTTTTTGACAATAAAAGAAAATGGATATTACAACGAAGTTCAAAGAATCTTTTTTTTCAACTGATATAGCATGTGCAGTAAATGAGCCTATGACCTTACCGAGTACGTTCAACATTTTCGAAGAGATTTGGACCCACCTCCCAAACTCAGATCACCCCAATCCTGTCAAAACTTCACGAGACTGCATGGCATGGTAAGGGTAATAACTCTTCATGTCTTACACTCACAGTAACCGACATTGGGGAAGGCTTATGTCCAACAACAGATTTTAAATGATGATAATATTATGAGATGAAGATTCTGTTTTCGACGAAGATGAGCAGCCTATATGATGGTAGGTATAGGTATCGAGCTTGTGGATAACCGGAAGCTTCGATGGTCATGATGATGATGATGGCGATAGTATAGGATGTAATGGCGAATTGGTCGCTACTTCAACAGTAGTTGCTAAGGAGATGTTGGTGCAGGTGGCGATGGTGCTAAATATTTCAATACATTGATAACAGGGATGTCGATGGCTACGATGGAAATTAAGTAGTAGCCATTGTATTAATAGAAATTCGGGTGTTAGCACTAGGCTGAACTGAAAATGATGGAGAGGAGAAAGGAAAGACGGAGAGAAAGTGAAGTACTCACTTTATTCCGTTTGTAATGACGATGATTGGTGCTCATGGTATGATCGATAATTTCGAAACTTATGAAGGTGTGGAGAGGAAAAAAGAGTAAGAAGCAGAGATAGGAGACAGAAGTCAATAAATAGAAACGTTAGGAAGAAATAAGAGTTTTAAGATTAATGTACGCAGGATTGGTGTTGGAGACTCTGATGTTTGTAGTGTGATTGGTGACTTGGCAGTCAGAAGATAAAAGTGAAGAAGACGAAAGAAAGAGAAAGAGAGAGAGAGAGAGAAGTAGAAGAGAAAGACAAAAAGGGAGACTGGGAGGATGGATAGTCGAAGGTTACAGAATGGGACGAGATGACCTATAGATGACTCATACCAAGCAAGTTACAAATAACTACATCTCAAGTGGACCGTGCCATGAATGGGCACCAACCATTGAGGGGCATGTATATGGGTGGGTGGTGTCTCCTGCTTCATCTGGCTTCGACGCCTAAGCTAAGTAACCTATTGCGCTTGTACAGCGTCCTTGCACGCAACCAAGAAGTACTTGAATATGCATAGAAACATATACATTCAATCAGTGGTAGAGAGAAAGGCTTCATGTTGAGCTGCTTGATCCCTTCCTCCCATGACAGGCTTCACAAAGTTCATTACTAAAAGGTGCTTCTGGGAAACTCTCTAAAGTCAAGTGAGGTAAAATAAACCGTTGTTCCATTCAAAACAAGGGCGAGACCAACCGTCTTCTAAAATTATGATTCGAAGAACATCAAAAAGTTGTACTCTGTGGAGAAACTTTGAAACCAGGTCTGACTGATTATATATGAAAAGAGAAATGGACACATCACTTTTATAGAACGAAGTCAAAATGATTGTCATAGTCCTTGCTGAATAAGAAGATTAAAAGGAGAAGATTCACTCAAACTGCCCTATAAGCATGTAGCTATCTGTGCTGTACGAGAGATACGAAGTGGAGAACAACAGACATTTAATTTAAATCTCTAAAATTCTGCCAGAGTATCCTGCATTGCATAGTGGATAAAAGCGCTAGTAAAGCTAATCTATTTACCTACAGATTGTGAAATTAATCACCGGAACAAGTAGTGCAGAAATATACATCGACTTATAGGAGAGACGATTCAGCATCGTACGATTGGTTTAAAACTGATTTTTATCAATCCAATCCAACTTGCTAAAGTCACTTTTCCGATGTCCGATATCCCAACAAACGTGATCCAGGTATCAGGAATCTCAGAGCAAGAGGAATCACATCAAAGTTGCTCTTTTCACATTTTTCGGCCTTAAATTCCAGACAATGATTAAGATCGAATGGTAAGTTGGTAGAAACGTGAAACTGATTGGAAAACTGCTTTGAAAGGAGCCGTGTAGAATAGATGGAGAAATAGTGAGTTTAATATGTATAAAAACGTTTTCAAAAGTTGTACTATATCAGGTTGCAAAGTAAAGATGGCGAATAGAATCGGGACAGAGTGAGGGGGGGATCACTTAAGATTTATTCAGCAGTTAATCATCAACGCAACTGAATCTGGAAGATTTAAGGTGATATCGATGAAGGATAGACAACTGAGGTGTGGAGTGCAAATACAAGTCTCAATTTTCAAGTTCAATCAGACGAAGTTTTCATCGAGCAAGAGTGTTGTGATTAGAAACAAAAACTACATGATGAGGTAAAGTTAGTAATAAAATTAGTAATTGCAGAAATGTTTCGATTAAAATCAAAAGGAAATACTCCATTGTAATATATCTAATAGCAACAGAGACTCATTGCATTGTGCTTAGATGAGTACGTCAATTTTTACGTGATTGAATGAAAGCCAAGTATTTGATCAAGCCATCCAATTATGTATAACACATGGAGAGGATGATTATCATCGCCCTTTTGGCGTCCGGTCTTAGGCCTAGAACGTCCCAAAAATTCGCCAGATCTCTCTATACCAAACGTCAAGGAGCTAATACTTTCTGAAATTGTCTAGTTCGTCACGCTATCTCAATTTTTGCCGATCACAGCTTTGCATATGATCCATGGGGATCAACATTATGATTTGTGATGTCAAGCAGTGATCTGATCTTCTTGTGACATGGCTAGCCCATTGCCATTTGAGTTTTCTAATCGATTACAAGGTATCTCTTACTCCTGCTTTTCTCTCAAGTATACTGTGCATATGATCTCCATATGAAATTGAATATGATTCTCCTCTGTGCACGTTGCATGGTTCTCAGTTTGATGGTCAATATTTTTGATTAGGTTCTATGTTTTCAGCTCCATATCAGGAGGATGCATTATAGGACTAATAGACCTTCCTTGTTCTTCGAGGTTGAAATAGTGCTCTCGAAAGCTTCCCAATTTAGAGTGATCCTTTACGTGATTCCTTTTTCTATTGAAGATTTTGTTGTCCCAGATAGATGTAGAGGTCTACTTTTTTCACTTCTGTGTTTTCGATTTTTATTGTTGTGTTTTTGTCTACTACACTTTTATTGTAGATGTCATTCGTTTTACTGAAGTTCATGAGAAAACCACTTTTCTTGTTATCTTTACTCAGTCTGTCTAGCATTGTCTGGCGATCATAACAGTTGCCATAAAAAAAAACGATGTCGACAGCAAATCTGAGGTTACTTTGGTATTTGCTATTTATTTTGATCCCTTTAGTTGCCCGATCTAGATTTCAGATTTTGACTGTGAAGTTCGATTTGTACCTCTTTGAGAGCTGTGCAGTGATATAGAGACATTAACCACGTGATCTGAGATAGCTTTGTGTCCTACAGCGTTGTCTTTGGGGACTTTTTTCGTTTAATGAGAAAGCCCTCCCCTCTTTGTTTTTTTTCTTTCCCGTTTGCCCTTCCTTTCAATTAGTTCTACACTAGGTCATCATATTTTGCTTATACTGATGAAGTCCCATTTGACATTTTTAGTTTCATTTTCGCGTTCGCTTAGGTGCATGCCTGTCGAGAGTGTTCTTGCGTTGTATGTGCCAAAGTATAGTGTTGTTTTCTTGGCAACGTTCTTGGTGTTGTATTTGTGTATGGTTAGTTATCCTTGGAGCACCTAAAGCAAGTGCTGACCCAGCGGGAACAGCAGGTATCTTTTTATCGTCTCAACAATGAGGAATGTTAGGCCATTACCTGTAAAGTTGGGACATGATAAGATGGCTGGATGCAGTTGGTTGGTTATAACTTATTTCAACCAGAGTTGCCTCAGAGTTCTGCCCGTTCTTAGAACCCATTGCCCTCCCCCCTCTTGATGAGGTGAGACATTGGTGTGCATGGCATTGAGAAGGATTGTGACAAGATGACTGTGCGTTTTAAATTACATCCACGGAACCCTCAGTAAGTTTTCATTATTTTTGTTTATGTTCGACACGTGAACGTATCAACGTATTGAAACAATAAGTGGACATAAGACTGGCAACAAACACGCTGTTCTAACAATGGTCGATTCTTCTCTTACACTGATGCCTTTAGAACAATCATTTTCCCGACCTATTCGAACATCTATAATTCATCTTTCCCCCTTTCACCCTCCCCTTTGATTGAATGAATGATCAATTTTTCCTTTGAATTTGGATCTGCAAGTTGTTAGGAGAGTGGTATTTGTTCTT
Organism: Thysanoteuthis rhombus; assembly: GCA_963457665.1. Classification (NCBI taxonomy): domain Eukaryota; kingdom Metazoa; phylum Mollusca; class Cephalopoda; order Oegopsida; family Thysanoteuthidae; genus Thysanoteuthis; species Thysanoteuthis major. The sequence goes on along the minus strand of OY735200.1, from coordinate 44,709,191 downwards.
TCAAACCTCAACCCACTTTTTTTCAGGTTTCAACTTGGATGAGTCCACAAACAGGAAAGAAGAACGAGCTAGGGAGCATATTTCGAACAAATTTGTGGCTTCTCAGAAGAGTTCTTGACTGGTCAAAATTCTCTCTCTCTCTCTCTCTCTCTCTCTCTCTCTCTCTCTCTCTGTTGCTACTGCTATTACCTCAACCATTTATTTTTCTATCTTTTATTTTTATTGTAATATTTTAGCAGTTCTTTCGATTCCAAGTTTTGTGGGAAGCTTATAATTTTGATCTAAAAAAGGTGAAATAAATCGAGAGCACGACCAGATATATACTCCGACGACGTACAATGAACGAGGAAGATCACTGGCCAACGAAAAGTATTTTTCCAGGGGTACAATGCATCCAGTAATCTTCAAATTGTATCTAATCATTTCATGTCAACTTTTAGTTTGACCCATTCAAGGATTCTTGGATTGATATTTGCAAGCAGCACATTGATCATGAAATTCAGTATTATAAAACATGCCAGTTCCTTTGAGAAGGGTATTTGATCAAATTACCTCTCTTTGTGTTCATTATGCTTTGGGGAGTACGAAACAAGGCCTAATGGGAAGAACGCGTTACGCTAAACTTCCAAGATGGCTCAGCTATCTAAACAAAAATCTGCATTTATAATGATAGCTTTCTCCAGGCTCGAACATCGACTTTTAAGATAGTTTGGAAACGCATAACTCTCAGGGTCACTGATAGGCCTCAAAATATAATTTACTAAGCTCAGCTTATCCTCAGGGCAGGCTAATTGAATTAATTCTTTCGTTGTAGGATTCTATATATATTTGTGTGGGTCGGTGACAAACGGAGATTATTAAGTTCTTTATTTTGCCGAAAACATTAGAAATAAATGACTCAATCAGTAGGATGCTAATGTTTTGCCACTTGCCAATCGCAGTTTCTAATCCACCCCAACAACTCAGCCACCGTTAAACCCTCGTTGTCATATGCTCACATAAGCTGACGCATTTCCAGATTCACATCATAATCAAGCTTGACCTCTCCCCCCCACACACACATACGTGGGCGCGTCACACGCTCTGAATCAAAGAGACAGTCATCCCCAGAAGTATTATTCTAACCGTTTTGGAGCCAAAAGGAAACGTACGATTCCTAGAGTAGGAACACCTCATGGACTGCTGTTTCCTCTCTTCCCAACTGCGAGAGCCAGAATGAAAATTTGCACTTCCCGCCGGCGTTTCCCAAGAGGATCGATCCAGCTTGCCGGCTGCTATCGCAATTTTCAGTGAAAACTAGCAGGACACTTGCAAGAGAAGCACACAGACCAGAGCAGAAAGCTGTAGGCTAAGAGGACAGAGGTTGTAATCAAATGCCAGTTACGTGCCACTCTTTACCCTTTAGAAGATGAACTTTAATTTGGAACAAAAGTATAATATCTCCATCTAGTCAAGTGGCTACTTGCAAAATCACTGATCCTCACAGTTGTGTTTATATATATATAATATATATATATATATATATATATATATATATATATATATATATATATATATATATATATATATATATATATATATATATATTGAGAGAGGTTGGGAAGGAAAAGGAAGGAGCGAGATAGATTATTGAAGAAAAGGATATCTATGCACATCTTATAATTTTCATATACATATAGATAGATATTGCTCTTATATTATTTACACACATGCACACACGAACGCACACATGTATGTGTGCGTGTGAGTGTGTGTGTGCATGGGATTATCGTGTGTTTGTGTGCATAGGATCATCTCTTACAAATACAGCTGTACAAACATATGCCACACCACAAACACCACACGCTGACACATGAAGACATACACATAAATCGTCATGGCTGGTTACATATGTGTAAGTGAATGTGGCAATATATATGTATATATATATGTCACTATTTTTGGTACTCTTGAATGCTTTGTATAACATGTTCAATATCTTCAGAAATAAATGAATGAAAAGAGTGTGTACTAAATTAGTATCATCAGTGTGTTCAAAATAGATGTCTGGAGTAATTTAACAAAAATCTATTTCAACCTTTCAATGTAGTACTTTCGAAAGACATTAGAAAATATAACCTTGACTGTTAATATTTGGTGGTCAACAATGGCTGCCTGGAATTGTTACTTGTAGCCAGCTATAAGTTAGTAGCTTCTCCCACTTTATCTTTGCAGTTTGTTTTACAAATTTTTGTTGTACAATGTTTGCAGGATTCAATGGCAAATCCCAGCTCTATCCAAAGTTTTTTTTAATGAGATTGTGATTAGAACTCATTGCTGGACAGTTTAATACGATTCATTTGTTCCTTTTCAACCAATCTCGTTTGCTTTTTTATTTGCACATTGGCACTCCAACTTGCTGGAGAATCCACGATCTTTGAATCTGACAGTATTCTCTGACTGTGTCAGACATTTCACTCTAAAATCCCAAGGCGATCTTCTGATTTTATCATGATTCCTCGATAAAGTACCAGAAGAAACACAACAGTCCAACAACATTATGGATTCTCTATGATGCTTAACTGTACATTTGTTGATTTTTCGTCATAAGCTAATAAAATAATCTTGGTTTTGTCCGCCCAACAAACATTAGCCCAGTTTTTTCAGCTGGTGTGTCTTCGTCTGCGTTCGCCCCAAAAGCCTATTTTGGTAAATTGTGTCGCTTATGGTTTGCGTTGAAGCCATGATTTCTGATCGCTCTCAATCAGCTTTCAGCTCATGAGACGTATTACATTGTGTTTTAACAGTTCACCCCGAATATCGAATATCTCTCTCGTCAAATTTCCTGTTCCATTTCTCTGACGTCAGTGACATGTTTAGCAAACCTTTTCAATAACGTTGTGCACTGCTGAAACAAGGTTACCAAGAACTTTGGAGATGGTCTTATACATTTAGAGACCTTGTATTTAGTATGATCAGAAGTGTAGGTTTTTCCTTTCTCTAGCATTTTAACTGATGAAAGCGTAAATCTATCACAATGGTCATATATATGTATATACATAACCCCAGTTCCCAGACTGAAGGATATCCTTTTTAGTGAAGTTTTTTTTTTTTTTATAATGAGGGTCCCTTGAATTTGAAAGTTTTTTTTACAGTTAATGTGCGTATTATTTAACGAGGATTTGGGGGTTCCTGCATTATTGGTCATGATAGCACTAAATGTTTTTGATCTTTTGTAATAGCTGATTAGCCTTATATATTGCATAATGTATATTACATGTATAATTTGTATTCTGCTTATAATGCAAGTGTAGTTAATCTCCCTCTTTCTCTCATATATATATATATATATATATATATATATATATACATATATATATATATATATATCCCTGTGTATATATGTGTGTGTGTGTGTGTGTGTAGAAGACTAGAAAAAGTCTGAAGCCTAATCATAAATATCTGTTTTTGTCAATGCACTTAATTCAATGGTGGATACTTATCGCATATATCGATTTAAAAATTCAGATCATGACCTGTTGAATGTTCTAAACAGTACCTCAGTGGTGACCGCGAAGTTGAGTTTTCAATTTTGAACTCAGGAAATAGTCACAATGACTCAGACTAATAGCGTGAGAGGGTTGTTGTGCCGCAGGAATATTCTTTTGGGCTAAAAGAAATCCGGTACCGATAGTGCTGTGTGGCGGGGGGAGGGCATTATTGCGACGGAGCATCCAGAACAGACACTAAAGATTCTCTTTCTGTGTCATTCAAAGACTTCACGGTGGTAAATTTGGTTGACTGTCCTTGAGATTCTCGATCTGTGTATATCCTGTAATGTCCCTTACTCCTTTGATCTGTGTATATCCTGAACTGTTGGATGAAAATCGAGTGTAGCTGTGACACCGTGGAAAGTGAATTTGATTTAACACCGTTTGGTCGTGGGGTGATTGTTATGCCCAGAAAGACTAGGCATTACATATATATAGGTTTTTCTTCGGTGACAGTAGCGTGGAATATGTAAATTCTGGCCAAATATCAGTGGTATGTGAAAACTGCGGGTGCTCATAGGTGATGCAAGAAGGGAGCTTCCATCGACTATAAAGGATGATAACTATCGAACAAAAGGGAATATTGCACGAATTCACATCCTAATCCAACGACGGTGCAGCTGAAACCATCAGTCAATTTTGCAGTACAACATACGTCGACCATCTATAGTGCCATCAATGACACAACATTGGATCGGTTACTGCTCCTCACCTTGGCCAGAGAAGGACGCCATTGAACCATCCGATCAGACGAATCACGTTTCCAGCTCTTCAGAGTAGATGATTGGATTCGTACGTGGAGAATACCGCATGGGGCAATGGATCCTCTGCTGGCTCAGCTGGCAGATCATTTACCTCCCTATCTGTTTGCTATGTTCCCCAGTGGTGATTGTTCCATCATCATAATGCGACCCTCCCAACTACATGACACGTTGATGACACGAAGCTAGTTCCAGAAACACTCGGCTGACCTGCACTCTCCAGTTTTAAACCCCCTCCTGCGAGCATGTATGAGGCATGTGAGAGACCTCACTTAATCCCCAGTAGCTTCACCCAACAAACATAAATCAGTTAATGACAACCTTGTGACTTGCCTAGATAGATATAGTTCTTCAACAACTCTAGTATCTCATAGACTTAATACAACGTCATCTATCTTCTGTTATTCTGGCAAAGGAAGAAGCTACACGTTTTCAGGGAGCTCTCCAATCTTTTGGCTCCTCAGTTTATATGCACTTTGGAGAAATTGAAAGAGTGTCTATGTTGTATGAAATTATTCATAAAAAACTCCCCCTCCATGTCACTTGAAAAAGAGACACGATATATGCCAATAAGCAAAGGTATTAATTCACCAACATAATGCTAGAATTACATGCCCAAACAGCAAATAGTCATAATAAATCTATTTTATTAGAAAGGGCTAAATCTACAAGGCAAATTCAAGTTGACATCAGAGATTTCTTTTACTAAAAATGTTTTTTTCGCAATGCTTCCATAATTCTCTGTTGAATATCTTAGTTCATTTATCCACTATTTTATTGCCTGTGCGGAAATAAACTGACCCGAAAAAGCAGACACCGGAAGTCCGCCATCCATTTCCGGCGCCTCGACTTAGCTTACTTGAAGTTTGAAGGTCGCACAAGGGTTAAACTGTCATGTTACTTCGCTACGAGATTTACGTTCTGTCGCGTGACTCAGATGTCGGGGGGTATATCTGTTATTTTCTTTTCAATGTTTTTTGTTGTTTTTCTTCTCTCTGCTTAAAAAAAATCCTTGTTTAAACAAGGCTAATAAATTGAACCTTTTTTGTTTTTTAGACTGGCTGCTTTTTAAAAGTTAGTGTGTGTGTGTGTGTGTGTGTGTGTGTGTGTGTGTGTGTGTGCTATTTAATCTGGGACGGGTTACACTGCTTTGTGTTTGTTTATTTGTGAGAGAAGCGAGGCAGGGGAGAATGTAAACTGCCAACATAATGATTTATAGATTTCTTTTTTTTTTTTTCCTTTTCTCCTCTGCTGTTGAAATTAGTGGTTAGATTTTTGGCTACTTTTGTTTTAATTCATTTTTATTCAGTTCTTTGAACATTTGGTGCGATATAACAAATCGAAGAGGATAAATGCACAGAAATCTCACAAAACCAACATTTTTTTTTCTGCAAAGAGATAAATATTTATGATCATCCAAAGTCACCTCAGGATTTTAGTAACGATAATGGAAGTAATAATACTAGTTTAAATCATATTTCTTTGAACTAACACTAATTGTTCGGGTTAATAGACACAGTGTCTCACGTAAGATAAAGGCCAGAAAACTCATCTCAACGACGACCATCAATCTTCACTCAGTTCCTAATTACAATGGCTTTGTGCCAGTCAAAGGTAAGTTTGATAAATACCAACAAGTCCCCCGCTATGCGAAAGTAGATCATTCCTTGAAATATTATGCAAGCAAAAATGGCGTAAAGTGGAAAAGCCATCATCATTATTTTATATGGGTGAGTCTTTTAGAATTTTCAGGCTCAAAAAATAACCTCAAATGTCTACTAGTTATACGCTATGTGTAAGACCCCTATGAGATCTCTTTGAATCTTTCTTTAACTTAAGGCACACCTGGCTAAAAGATGCACAAAATAAGCCATTGGAAACTGAATCCATATAGAAATTTAAAAAACAAACTTATTTAGGATGGAATTTAAGGAAAACAAACAAAAATGTTTTCCTCATTCATAGAGGGTAGTGGGTGTACAAAATCCCAAGTTTTTATTATGGACATTTAGGGCTCGCTGGATACATAGATACATATGGGTACATATATCGATACATATAAGCATTACAGCACATGAATAAATCAAACCCAGAAACGGAGCCTAAACCTGTCTGTTGTGGAAAGCGGTGATTGATGATGCATTGATACTCAAAGATGGAAGGTGTACAGTGAAGTTACGTAAAGCAGAGGATATAATGTGAACTGCATTTGGGGGAAAATATCAACGCATATTTGTTTTCCTCAAAGTTAAAGACGACCAAATTGATTTTGATCCCAGAATGATACATTCTTTAAAGTTTACCAAATACTATGAGTACAGGTAAAACGACAAAATGCTGTGACTATGACAAACAAGACAACGAGTACACTAGTCAGAATCGATAAATGTTGTTTTCCTAAATTAACTACAATTCAACAAAAATGTTTTGCTGACAGCGTTTCAGAAATGTTAATTGAATTTAAAATCGAATGTTGATGTAATCTGAGAGGCATATTCCCTGTATCAATTCTGAATTAATTTCAATTCATTAATTCCATGTGCCTCATTACACATTATCTATCTAGCGATCTATTTAGGAAAGTATTTCCATTCAATCACCACCTTTCCCCTTTTATCTATTAATACAGATATATCTATCCATAAAAAGATAGTAATTGAAAGATAAAAGCATATATATATATATATATATGTACACACACATATATATATATATATATATATATATATATATATATATATATATATATATATGTACACACACATATATATATATATATATATATATATATATGCATATATTTGATAACGTCACAAAAATAAATATTACATATTCTTAAAAAACAATGAATAAAATAATCAATTATCCCTTTTTCCAATCTCTTTTTTGCTCTCCCTCCCCTTACATACACATACACACATGCGTATACCTACACTCACATATGAATACATGCAAACACACACACACACACACACACACACAAACACACACACACACATATATATATATACACACATACACACACACACACACACACACACACACACACACAAAGGTACATGACAGGCTACTGACTTATTGACCCATTTATATCATTGTATCATCCAAGGAAATTTTTCGTTGTTTCTTAAAAAAAAAATTTCAGCATCGTCAGCGACAAATCTCTGACGCAAAACCTGGTAAACTACTTTTGACGCATCAGATCATTCACAGTACTCATTCCATGAACTGCACAAATCTTTTGTACTTATTTTAGTGTATTTTTACTTTTATTACAGTACAAAAAATGCATGATATGTCGAAAATGTAGTCCATTTTCTTTATTATCAATGTTGGAGTTAATAAATGAAAATACCACTATTCTGAATTTATAAAAAATATTTACGCTGATATGACAGCTGTCACATTACTTTCTAAAGCGATCTTTTTGGATGAAGTTAAATATTCAAGGAGTAAAAAATTTTTAAAAAGTAGGGCTTTCAAAGTTACAAAAAAAAGACTCCTTCCTGCTTCGAGCCCTAAAAGGTGTTTATAAAGTCTCCTTTCATATTTGACGCCATAAACTAGAAAAAGATTCCCTTTCACTACCGACTCCTTGAAGAATTATTCATAAACATATCAAAAAGAAGTTATGTATGTGTATAATATAAAGTATGAGTCAAGTTAAGGATCATAGTTACATTGTAAATAGAACCCCCTCGAAAATATTTTTAAATTTCTGAAAACATTTTACTTTAAAACCTTCCCCTAGGTCCATTGAGTATGCGTACCAAATTTTGTTGGACTGTGTTCATGTTCAGATGATTTCTATTGAGGCAGTCAGACATACACACATATATACAGATTCAGTTTTAAGAATCAGATATCACATGCATAAAGATGTCATTGTACATACTTTTGTTTTACTGAATGTATGTCCCTTTATGGAGACAATGAAGAGCCTCATCTATTCGGAAAGGAGAAAATAGATGGGGAAAAGTTTGATCTCAACTTGTACTCTACCCTGGAACCCTCTTTTGTTTTTTATGATGAAAAAATTATAACCGTGTAAAACACAGTTTTTTTAAATCTTTTTTCTAAGAAAAAACTTAAAAGCCCTTCATAATATTAATATGTGACAGAGAACCTCATCATTCCTCAAAAGCAAAGTATCCTGATTTATCTTGCCACATCGGACATCGGAATTTTTGATAATTTATGCTTGAAATACTGAATGATTTATTGTTGAAATCCGATGTGTTTGTGTCTATTTCCCTTCCTTTATGGCTTCCTTACAAAGAGTCGAATAAACAGCAGACAAACAAACAAAAATGAAAGCAGCGTCTGTCTTCGGTACTCGTCTTGCGATTGACCTCTAGAAATATCAAAAGATTTATTTGATAGAAGATCATAAGAGGTTACGGTCGTAGAAGATTCGTCCGCGAATTCCTTACTTTGCCAAATTATTCTCGGCGATAGAAATAGTAAATTATTTATTTTTGTATCAGCAATTCATATGTCGATTTCGTATGAACTTTACATAGGTTTCAAAAGTATGAAAATGTGAAAATTCCATCTTTTTTCAATCGAAATACAAATATTCTGTCTTATAGTGAGATATCTAAAAATATTATGTGGATTTACCGAAAGAAGCCCACGGAGAACTGACAGGACATAGAATTACAACCTTCCTGGCTGGCTACAAAGATATCTCCAGTGTTTTGTACGTTGTACACGTTCACAAATGTTGTAGATACTAAGACGTTTGAGAATTGTGGAACACTTAAATTTTCCTTTTTGAAATCTTTTATAGACCAAAAGCATCTACGGTGTTTTCTCATATCAGTCATCAGTAAAAGTGTAAAAGCATGAGAGCCCAAAAACAATTAATCCGTAAACTGATTTCAAAATCAAGTTCATACAGTATGTTCTCTCTCTGCAATAATGCTCTCGGTAATTGCATGAATCTATTACTCCCTGCTTTCTGTGCAATATTTTCACAAAGAAAGTCTCGTCGTTAACATCAATCCATGGATGATATAGATGGGATTGGATGAAATCATTCGGAGAAACCACTAAAAAGTACCATTCATCTCAAAATCGAGATTGGTAGAGATCAATATATATACATATGTGTGTGTGTGTGTGTGTGTGTATGTGTGTGTGTGTTTGTGTGTGTGTATGTGATCAACAGACAGCTGTATCGTTATATTACAACTATATATATATATATATATATACATATATATATATATATATGTATGTGTGTGTGTGCGCGCGTGTGAGTGTGTGTGTGTGTGTGTGTATATATATATATATATATATATATATATATATATATATATATATATATATATGTATCTACAAAAGCTGAAAACATTAGGAGCCCAAGTTAAATCGTAGTAAAATCAAATTATCTATGAAGCAAGTAAAATTCTAAACTCAGTAATTTAACAAAGTCGGTGCTTTGGGTCTGAAAAGATCTTTAAAAGAAAAATTCTCTGTTCAGCTTTAACATGCAATTTTTCCAAATCCTTATAATGTATATTTCGATACACCTTCTACTTATTTGATTACTTTCCTCACAGTAAGGTTATCAAAACTATTCACCAAAATGCAGACATATAACTGTAAGATAATTATACCAATGAGCATGTGGTTTCAGACAAAATCTGTGCAATACCGGATTTGAAGAGTCGCCCTGAGGGTTACTACAGGTTGAAACTCATGTCTGTAGGATTACAGAATAGGGGTGGGGGGCTCACTCTTTTGATAATGGTAAATGGGATCAACTTGACCAGAAACTGCCTCTATTGGTGCAACGTTATGTAACACTTGTGATGTATTAATAACAACAACAGAATATAAATCAAATGTGAGTAATAGAATCTATTCAGTCATAAACTGTCCTCACGAAAATTTATCATGTAAATCATAAAATCTGATCTACCTGATACTGCGAGAAAACTATAACCGAAATAATGTTAGTGAAACACAAAGTGAAAAAGTGCCCCTGTCCGCTAAATGAATGCATAAATTAACACAGAATCAACAATAGGGATGTCAAACATATATAAGACAATTTTAGAGAAACGTGTACCAATTCATCTTTTTCAATGGTATGCAATTATGGATACAATGAATTTGGCAAGGATGTTGATGCTATACGTACAGAGAAACAACAACGAGAAAATGGAATCCTGAAAGCCACGTGCGTAATATATCCATATGGATTAAACAGTTAAATCGAGAAAAAAACCTCTTCTGAAAATATGAAATGCATAGGTGCTCGTTTCCAACCTTTGTCACACACAGAAGAACATCTGAACAGAGGAACACATAAATAGAAATAATAATCTGCTTCTTCGTATGAAGATTCCTTCAAAAAGACCGACACATATACTAACGAATATCCTCCGCGATTTTCAATCACATAAGAATACGCCTTATACAGATCGACGAGAAATTATTTAAAGGTAAAGCGTATGAATGAAATAATGTTTTAAATATCTTAAATAACTCCAGAATAAATTTGTTACACTTTCCGATTGACAAAGTCACAAATAATATTGTACTTATGTGAAAAAGTATTTACATCAATGACTTCTGCCCGAGGTAGGAATTATTTGGTTGCCATCGTTGACAGATGGAACATCTGAATTGTAGCCTGGAAAAATTATCTCCTATAAATGAATGGCCTTGAGAAATTAGCTTTGATAAATGAAATAATGCACGAATAAAAAAGAAATGAAAATTCAAATAAAACACCATCCATGTATCACAAAGTGTAAAACTATTCATACTATATATTTAAACAGAAACATAGTTGTGGAGTGATTGTGTTCGATCAGCATAGCTGGGAAATGCTGCAGTAAAATATCTTTTTTTTTATTTCCCGAACTTGGTCAATGGTAAAAAAATCGGATGGTCCCACGCTAAAATGAATCTTATAACATTAGGATCCAATTTTGAATAATCGAATTGTGTAAAAAAAATCTGAGCTCAACATATTAACAGCAATTGGGAAATAACTGACTTGCATGACATAAAATTGTAGATGCTTGGGGAGTCAATATCTTTTCTAAAGGAAAATCTTTTTCGGCGTTAACAGGAAGAGTTTCCAAGAAAAAAAAGAAAAAAAAAAATATATATATATATATATATATATATAGAGAGAGAGAGAGAGAGAGAGAGAGAGATACGTGTATAAGCATGCAGTTTTAAGAGTGGGCGAATAAAAAGGAAAAGAGGGTAAAGAAGAAAGAATATTGTGAATTCATGTTTATAACTTTATGTATGAATGCGCATAAATATACACCAGTGGGAATTTAATTTGGCATGTAAGAGAATGTGAAAATAAACTGGGTGAGTCACTCCGTGATAGAATCAACAAATTTGAACAATAAGCAATGACATTCTCCACTCTTCGCATAGATTGAACACTATAACCTGGTGATTTTACATCAACATTCAGCCAATAACTGTGTCAAGCTACAGACTTAAAGATCAAACCCCGTATAGATAAAGATAGAGAAACAAAAAGAAACATCTAGTAATATGATGTCACACTATAGTGGATATAGAAAGAGGAACGCAAACAGAGAGATACAGACAGATAGACTGGGAGGGACAACCAGACCGATATATGTATAGAGAGAAAGGCAGATAGCGATAGAAAGAAGCAGAGAAAGACGTGCAGACAGGAAGACACAAAGGGGTAGAAATAATCAGGCCGACTGTGGTACTGACAGGGATAGGAAGAAATGAAGACGGACAGACTCATGGAGAGAGGCAGGTAGACAGAATGGGACTAAGAGATAGATATAGCGGAGGCTAACAGAAAGAGACAGAGATAGCGATGGGTTAATATACGTACAGCGAGAGAGAGAGAGAACGACTAAGAGATTAAATGTGGCAGACGGGCAGATAGATTTGAAGTGGAAGAAAGAGATAGACACGAAGAGTATGAGAGGTATACGAGGACATAATAAAATAGATATTGAAATATTTAATTAGGTATAAACGGGCTGATAGAGGTATCATCGTATGATTATACCTCAGCAGACAATCAATCTCATAGACTGATGGCTTTTTACACGTGTGCAGAATGCATACTCAATCTCCCATTATGTTTTTCTTTACCCCCAGAAGTGGACAAATGTATCTTCAAGGAGGACAGACACCAATAGTTTCGACCCTGTTGCAAGCATAGAACACTGGGATATCTGCCAGCTCGACGCTATTGATCTGAATGGAAACAAGTGACGGAAGCCATAACATCTCCGACTCAAGTGTACGGTGATTTGCGCATGCGTATATGGTGACGGCTGACGTTGCAGTAACAATCAAATGACAAGTGGCGGGTGGAGTGTAAGAGATTTGACAAAACTTATACAGGACGAGATGGGCGACGAGGCAGGCGACCTCAGAGAGGAGAGGGAAGGACAAAGGCAGAAAAAATCGATGGGTCGCTATTGTATTGTAAACAAAAAAGCAAACTTAGCAGCATACACGGTCACAAACACGCATTCACAGGAAATTACCATGGAGTTCGGTTGGGAACTTCACCTACATGCAGTGTATTCTCCAGACCTGTCAACTTTAGATTATCACTTGTTTTGCTCCCTGAAACATCCGTTGTCTGCCTGGTGTTTTCAACAATTTCCCAACATCGAAAAAATCCTTGAAGAATTCATTGACACGAAACAGGTTGCATTCTTTTGTGATTGAATACACAATTCTGCAGAAATGTAGCACAAAAATCAGTCAAAAAATTCAGGGACAATTATTCAACTAAACAGATAGGCTCATTTATTTGAATGAGGGTGGTGTGATCCCCTAAAAAGATAGATAAATAGATAAATACAGAGTTTCATAGATATAAATAGATTGGCAATTATAGTTAACAACGATCTTTTAGAAGTTAATGAATTTATGATTCGAGACTAATAAATTAGGACAGAAAAGTAGCCTCAATCCCATATTGACCCGTTGAAATCTTATAAATTGGCGTTTATAATCCTATGTTAATTTTTGGGTCAAGCTATCCAAGGGATCAAAGTTGCATTTCTTAGGCTGAACCGTTTTAGGGTCTGTAAGACATATACATACAAAATAACAAACAGTTGTCAGTTTTAAAGTAATACATATATATATATATATATATATATATATATATATATATATATATATATATATATATTTATATATATATGTGTGTGTGTGTGTGTGTGTGTGTGTGTGTGTGTGTGTGTGTGTGTGTGTTGGTATATTTCTACATACACTCCGAAATAAATGGATAAAAACGATTGTTTACATTTATGTAAATACGAAAAAGTATTTGTTCGAGGAAGAAATATTCTGATGTATAAGAATATACAAATGATGTCGTCTCTGGACTTCTGGATACATAACATAAGGGTTTTTTCACATCGGGTGCCAATCCAACAATCAATATTGTATAGTCAATGAGAAAATCAATCTTAGGAGAATATTTGTCCGGAAACTAATTTCAATGTTTTACATCTTTTTGGAAAACAAAAGAAAAAAAAGCAAAACTTGATACAAAAATGTTATTTTAATCCAAAATTGACTTGTGCTGGCCGCCAATGACTTTCGAGTAGATCCTGACCTATTCTATCATCATCGCAATTTTAACCCGAGATGGACCTCTGCTGACCACCAATGATCCAAGGTCACAAGCATCTAACTATTATGTTTCTGCTCAGATTAATTCCACGTACTAATTTATTCCAAGAATGTAATTGTTTGGTTGCAAAATAGCTGGGAAAATTATTTCAATCAAAAATTAACCTTTTGGACGAATCTGCGTTGAGCAATGGTCGGAATATTCAACACATCCAATTGAATTTGACCTTATCTGCTCCACCATTCGTGAGGTGAATAACTTTTTGTACTTTAAAGCAAATTAAATATTATGATATGAATCGCTTTAGTTGGCAAGAAATTACAAGATATGATCTCAGTTGACCTTTAGTGACTTCCATCATGAACCTCACATTGTCCATAGGTTTTGCCGAATAAAGATAAACACCTTTACAAAATGTCAGCATCCTATGTGCAAATTGTGACCAACAATTGATTGCATTTTAAAAAAATGTACACCTTACCACTCCAAAACTGCCACATCAATTTTTTTGTGATACCAGATATGCTCAACGATATACAAAATGTCTCCCAAAGTCTGACCACTTAAAATGTGTTTTTCAAGATGACGCTCAAAATAGCCACCAAATCCATAAGATATCCATTTAGTTGAGTGCATTTATTGTTTGGATCCTAAAATAGCTAGAAAAGTTCCTGTAGTATCGGATGTGCTCAATAGCATACCTAACATACTTATTGAACGCACGATATTAAAGCAAAAAAATCAAGACATGTCTAGAATGAGTACTAAAGGAGTAATGGGCATTGGACGCCATCTTGAAAATACACCTCTTTAGTGGTCAGCTCTTTTAGTAAGTTATTGGACACACCTGACTCTACGAAAACCGTTGAGAAAACTTTTATGGCACTCTTTGGGGGATCAAAATTTGACTGAATGTACATTTTAAGGATGTGGTGGCTACCCTGGACGCCATCTCGAAAATAGTCAAACACAGGTAAAATTTTCAGAATATCATTTAGCACACCTGATGTGACAAAGAATCAATTTCAAAAAATATTTTCAAGGGATCAAATCATTACTGCACTCGTCTAAATTAACTTTTTTTTAGGATTTGGCTTACACTTTAGACAGCATCCTATAATACCCCCCAAAAACTGCATTTTTGCCCAATAGAGGGACAAGTATCTCTCCTCTTTTGACACCATAGAAGGAAAAAGTCTCTCTTCACTTTTTACCCCCTCTTTCAAAGCGTTTTAAATGAAGGGAGCCTTTTAATACACATATGCACACACAGACACACACACACACACACACACGCACACACATATATATATATATATGTGTGTGCGTGTGTGTGTGTGTGTGTGTGCGTGCGTGCGTGCGTGTGTTTGTGTGTGTGTGTGTGTGTTTAAAGAGAGGCCTCCTAAAAGTTCGGATGATTTGAGCAGGGTGTGTACTCCAGAGATAATGAAAAAAAAGCAAATTTTAAAAAAGGTTTCATGGAATTTATTCTTTAGTGAGTCAACCCTATCTATCAACAAAAACATATCTTACCAAAAAGCTAATACTTTGTGGCTGCACCTTCTGCCATCAAGATTTCTAAAAAATCAGTTGATAAATATTCAATTTATACAAGTGATTTTGATTATGGCTTAGTATCAGCTTTTAGTTCCTAGGCTTGAGTCAGTTTACTATGAATATGATTATCTTGGCCGCAACAAAGTGATGACACAGTCCAAAGAAAGGGAAATAAAATCGCTTGCGGTATCCCTCATGAAGTAAACTAATGTGTAAATGATATTTTATCTCTGCCTGGATTTGTACCAATGCACTAAAGATAATCTAGGTCTCTATGTAATTTATGAATGTGTAATACAGAGAAGTCATAAGATATAATTCGATATGTAGTAAATGCTGTGCGACCTGATGATATCGCTTTTGAAATAATACCATATTGTATTCGATACAAAACAGTAAATAATGAAAGAAGGCTGCAGTTTTTCACAGTCAATCTGATCAGGAGCGCCAGACATTAATTATCTTAAATCAATTAATATCAGGGCCACGTGAACAATTTTCTTTGCTAAGTTGTAACTAATTTCATTCTTTGAATTAACGATAACAATAATGATAATAATATCAGCAATAAAAGAATAATCATAATTTAATGATGATGATAATGGTATTCATATCGTAAAGGTTGTGATTATAATAATCATAATCCTGAGATTATAAAAATCATAATTATGTAAAAATATTGATATTGTCTGCATCTTCAAAACTGAATTATTTAGTGACATTGAAACCAAGTGATAAGCTTATCACTTATCAAATCTGCACTCTCCCAAGTATTCTCATCGTCTAGTCTAAATCAGCCCAATCCTTTTCGGGTTACTAATTCTTTTAATTTTTTCGCAATATTTTCCGATACTACAATGATTGTGGGTACTGCTATAAATTTATTGGTACTACCATCACTCCGTGGGTACTGCCATTACTTCATTTGTACTGCCATCCTTTGATACGTAATATGATCAATTTTTTAAAATTAGTTTCACTTTGTAGACACTACTGTTTCTTTATGGGTACTGTCTCTTCATTGTTGGAAACATCACTTCATGAGCACTGTCATTTTTTTGTTGGTACTTAACTCACGATGGGCACTACCATCAATTCCTAATTATTCCTGGCTCTCAGACAAAGCACTAATATTCAAACTCACCTTCATGTTCAACTTGTTGACGCTTTTTCTCTTCATCGTTTTCTTGAGTCTAGCCCTCAAACCTGGATATGGCAAGCTCCCTGAAGTACCAGAGTATCTTCAGTTCTCCCTCCTCTTGAGGGTAGTTTCTGGTTTGTGCACATCACATTTGTTAATATGATTGAAACAAAGTCGTGTGAAAAATTTCCTGAGTACCACGATTATCATTTTTAGCTGTTTATTTAACCCGTGATATCACAGGTAAAATTTCTTAATCAAATGCGTTAAAATTTGTCTGTTGGAATGCTTGGCTGTATGAATACTAAAAGATGAAATATATGAGGGCTATAGAAATACGGTGTCAGTAACCATAATTGTCTGTTGTTTCAATAACGAATGGGAGCAAAGAGGGAATGGATTTTGCAAAAGTAGCAATATAAAGCCACCACAGTAATATATCATTAGTAATGATGCAAATCCTAAAGGATCTGTGATATAATCACGGCTAAATATCATTATGAATATTATTCAGAGGCGTAGCTGAGGGAGAGAAAGGGAGCTATATGGAAGTGTTTTCCCAGGGCCCCAATGGTGAATACTCCAATAAGCCTTATGAAAAGTTGTTTATGATTTGCATTTCTACGGACAACTCTCACAAAATAATAGGGAAGGCCCCACAAGGTACCTAGCCATCTGGGCTTCCAGATCTCTAACTGTGTCTCTGGAATTATCAACAATACTCAGTTAGAAATTGTCAATTAAAATCTCCATCAAAATTATCAACAGGTTCCTTCATTTTTTTCAGTTGGTCCCAATGGCTGGCTTTAAGATGCTGGTAACTTTCTATTAAGTTACTATCCAGACGTTTCTTCTTCTTCTTCTTCTTCTTCTTCTTCTTCTTCTTCTTCTTCTTCTTCTTCTTCTTCTTCTTCTTCTTCTTCTTCTTCTTCTTCCTCTTCTTCTTCTTCTTCTTCTTCTTCTTCTTCTTCTTCTTCTTCTTCTTCTTCTTCTTCTTCTTCTAATTATTATTATTATTATCATCATCATTATTATTATTATCATCATCATCATCATTATTATTATCATTATCATCGGCATATCATTCAATTAGGATTATTAGTAGTATGTCAGTGCATGTTACTATTGGAATAGCTAAAAATGTAGTTCTGATCATGGTTTTATTATCAGTAGCAAAGCTAATTTGTCACAAATATCATAGCAGCTGATAATAATGAAGAATAATAGGAACAATATTAGAAATGATGATGATGATAATGACGTACTATTTGGCTGAAACGAAGTCATTTAAATGGTGAGCAAAAAGAGAATGATGATAATGATGATGACGATGATGATGATGAAAGTTCTACATTGGAGATTTTCCATTCTTTTTATCCTCATTAATTCCCACAAATTTTCGAAATGGCTTCAAAAAAGGAAAAAAAATCAATTTCTTCTCGTTTTAGAGTCTGCCATCTTGAATTGTTGGTCGGTGATTAATTTCTGGCGCAGATATTTTGTTCCCTTTATTTTGTTTATTTTCGTTTCATGTAGTGTTGTTGTCGTGAAATTTTCTAATATTCTACATATCTATCTTTACATATCTGTCTGCCTCTGCATGTGTGCTTGTGTGCATTAATTATGTTTTACGTTTTGAATAAATCTATATGCAGGTAAATAGAAGAGTAGATCAATAAGTCTGTATTCTGACACGTAGTTATTAGCTGAATGTAGATCAGGAGTTTTTACAATATAATGTTGGATCTATGTGTAACATGAATGTTTTTCTTCACCATTTGTAGACAGACTCATTGATGTACCTATACACACACACATACACACACACACATATATATATATATATATATATATATATATATATATATATATATATATATATTTCCATGGATAGATGCTAAGTGTTGCGACAGTCATTCAAGAAATGACGACTTGCCTCTTGCCTATTATAAAAGCCAACATTCGCTATTCTGACTCCTTACCTGGACTCGAACACTATCACTTTTTGGATACACACGACTATTTTATCTATGAAGCGCCTATCTTTATATATAACAATACAAGTGGATAAAGAAATTATATATACATTTAAATGTATAATATATGTCATCATGTATCTACATCTGGAATCCTGTTCACAATCTTGTGACATGGGTGTTTGTGTGTGTGTGCATGGGTGTGTGTGAGTGGGTGCTTAATGATTTTTTTTATATAGCTGTACGTCTTCTATTTATCTCAACCTGGCTTGATGTATGAACCTTCATTTTCCACTAAAAACAAAGATAATAAGATCAGTGTTTCTTTCAACTTCACACCTTCCTCTTCTTTTTCGACCGCTGATTTTGCCAGTAGACTTATCGTCTCGGCTCTTCCCCAACATTCACACTTATATAATGTTTATGTACGAGTATATTAATTGTCATGTATAGGCATATGTATTCGTATGCCGTTATGAACGTGTTTATGTTTCTATAAGGTTACCTATGCATATAAGTATACCTTTGTGCTAATATATTTCGGTGCCTACTGTAGCACAATGTTTAGCGATATTGTGTACTTGTATCAGGTTAAGCGAAGTTTTGGTGAATAATTAACATTCGTTATATATATATATATATATATATATATATATATATATATATATATATATAATATATATATATATATATACGAGGATAAGTCAAAAAGCATTGTTACAAATAATGGAAACCGTTATTTAACAAAAATATCAATATGTAGAGCGTTTGTATCTCGATATTTCCTCCATCTAAGTCTATACACTGCTGAAGGTGGTGTTTCAGTTTCTCTAGCCATCCCCTGGAGAAATCTCTGTCCTTTGATGTATATAATGTCGAAACGGCAGAGACTTGAATCGTGTTCCCTCTAAATGTTCTTTGAGTTTGGGGAATAAAAAGAGGTTTGAAGGGATAAGATCAGAACTGTAGGGTAGATAAAGGTTTGATAACGAAATTTCCGTCGAACAAACCTTGCTACTGTCGAATTATATACAGGTGCATTGTCGTGATGAAAAAAAAATTTGCTGCAACTCAACTTGCAGTTTTCGCACTGTTATCAATTTTCATAAAACTTAATAATGCCCCGTGATCATCCCGTGTCCTTTGAGAAAATTGCTCAAGATTAACCCTTTGGAATCCCCCCAAACAGTCGACACAACCTTCTGAGAAGAACTCTCTGTCTTGAATCTGGCTGGCATGGGGAATCCCCTAAAAACCACTTTTCTGGTTGGACTCATGAATATATCAGTAGAACCAGAACTCGTTCTCTGATACGATTAGCTCTTCGGAGTAGCTGAAAGATCAGCGTTTTCAAGGAGCAGATCTTCGTGCAAGGTTTTAGACTTCCATGAATCGAAAGCTTCTTTAATACAGAACGATCACTTTAAATATAAAGTTGAAAGCATGTGAGATCCCAGGTTCAGTGGCTATTGCATTGATTGTAATTGGAGAATCTTCTTCTACCAGTTTTAGAGCTACGTTCTTTTATTCGTTGAAGATGACATTTTCCTCTTTTGACTTAATCTTGCATGTATGTGTGGGTGTGTGATTGTGCACTTTCAAATTTTCATGAAATTTTTCCTACCTATGATAAAACTCAATCTGTAAAAAGGTTGTGCGAAAGATTTTCCCACATTTTAAGATTCAATTTTGGGATTAGTCATCTTAAACCTGTCCAATGTCATAATATATACAGACAGTGATGTGATTCTGAAATTCTTCGAAATTGTTTAGTTTTTGTTTTTTTGTTTTTAGCGCTACAAATGAAATAACCAATAGACAATTTTAGTTCATTGACAAAATCAAAGATGAAATAAAATAAATTATCCCATGGCCAAGTACATCGTTCGGCTACTATGCTCGGACCCTTATAACATTTCTTGAGGCAATGGGAATTACATGATGGTAGTCATTTCTATTTCAAATTACATGCAACATATTATCCTGTGATACATGATACTTGCAACAGGAAGTAATCACTGACTCGACCTTTTATGAGAGGAGTGATCATGCCTTTCCCGTGTCGGATGCAAAAACTCAAATAACGTCAGCCATAATGCAAACTCAACAATTTTTCTTTGCTGTTAACCGTTACACCAATTTTTTTCACAAGCATCGATAAAATGCTAGAAACATTGTTTACAGGAAAATGTTATTATGAATCTAAAACCGCCAACGATAGGAGTATGTGTCAAATCCTCAGTTTTTGCTGACGACATCATTCTTTTTTGCAGATAACCTTGATAACCTCCAACTAATGTTAGATGAACTGAATGAGAAAACCAAGAATGTTGGCCTTCACATAAGTTTTAGCAATACATGTGCAACAATCGAGTCGGAAATAAACGCAAAACGATCAAAATTGAAAACAAAGAACGGGGGAAAGTAGACAACTTCATCAGCCAAAGTCTCCATGACATCCTCAAAATCAAAGAAAGAATTACTGTGAGATGGTAATCCTTCAGTTGAGCAAAGGCAACCTTCAAGGACAAGAGAATCCCATTAGACCCCAAAATAAGAGTATAGTGTCTGTTCCACAGCATAGACCGAGGCGCCGATATAGACACTTGTCTGTCAAATGGGCCAGAGATTGTATTGTAGCGGGCATCAAAGACCAAGTGCGCTAGTGCAATGCGTCAGCCAATGAGGTTATACCGAGGCTGCGCATTGCTACGCACATTAGGGGACTTTGGATTCGTCTTTGGGCTCTCCCACTCTTATTAGGCCCAGCTGTAGGGGATCAGTTGTCCTGGGGGAGCACTTTTCCATTACACTTGAAGGGACAGATCGGGCTCGTCCTGACGTTTTCGTGACTGCAGTTGCTTTAGCAACCACGGTTGCTTAGCAACCAAAGTTGCGTCATCTGGAGCTATTTTTGATGGGTTACTCTTATTTTCCCCACGTAAAGCCCTGACCTTGTGTCTCATTTTGCTCTGGTTGGAATAAATGGATGCTCAACATCACATAGAGAGATCACAAGACAACACAGTGTTATAGGAATAGAGACATCATAGAAACCATTAGGAAACTCAAATGCCAATGGGTTGGTCATACTGCAAAAATGGCAGACAACCGATGGACATCACAACTCACAACATACATCCCCAGGGATCGAAAGCAAAACTGCAGCTGGTAGAATATGAGATGGCGAGACAAACTGTACAGATTCAGAAAATATTGACCCGTGACGCCCACGATAGAAAGATGTGTCGAATCCTTGGGAAGGTCTATGTGTAACGACAGACAATAAAAGACTGATGACGATGATGAATATGATGATCATCATGAATATAACTGAAAGTATGAAAAATACATAAAGATCTTATAAAGACTACATATATAAGTGTGTGTGTGTATGTGTGTGTGTTTGATTCTTATAGTAGAGTCCTAAAAAGGCCATAGGAATAGGGGGTGAATAATTGAAAGTGTTTGAGGAATACACTTACCTTTATCAGGCGATAAGGTTAGAGAAAGACCACAAAAACGGAATAAGACGACGAATAACGATTAGTTGAAAAGCATTTTGCTGAAATAAAGGCACACTGGAAAGCAAATTGTCAATATTCTTAAAACATAAAGTGATAAATGAATATATTATATTAGATATGGCTTACGGGTGTAAGGCCTGGAAACTAACATAACTAATCGAAACTAACTCAAAAGGACAGAGGGCAGGGAGATAAAATCAATGTTGGGGTAACTTTGGAAGATAGAAAAAATGAACATGGATGCATGAGTGGACCAGGTCGGGAAATAATTGGGTGACAATAATGGAGATGGATTGGACACTTTGCCAGAAAAACAGATAACAAAAGGTTGACTGATTGGTGCTCAATGGGCAGTAATCGCACCATGAAAAGACCTGAAACAAGATGGAGGGATGAAATAAAAAGATTTGCCGGTAAGATAGAGCGACGCTCAATCACAGTCATCATGGAATACGATGGAAAAGATATTTGTCAAGCAATGGACTTATTTTGGCTGATCATGATATATATATATATATATATATATATATATATATATATATATATATATATATATATACATATATATGTGTGTGTTTGTGTGTGTGTGTGTGTACACGCGCATGATTGTGTGTTTGTATTTGTGATAGTGAGATTGGACGTGTTTTTTTCAATCTTTGCTGACTATGAAACTACTTTAGGGGGAAAAGGAGAAAAAACAGAAAAAAATCGGCTCGTAGACGCATCGTCTACACTGAGTAAAATGTCATGTTCAGAGTGTACCAGAAACTCACAAAAGATTAACACTTAGCAATGATAGAATACATATCAGACCTCCGATAACCATGATGTCAATGCATTCACTGATTACCACTTAAAACTGTTTAGGTTGGGAAGGCTTAATCCGGGGAAGAAATGGTTATATTTGATCATTTAAGGAACGGATAGTGTTCAATGTAATATTTACACTTCATGTTTAGACTTTCAATTTTGATAATATCACTCTACGTGATTAAAATCATGATTCCAATAAATGACCCAATGTTTACGATGTTTACTAAGATGCAGTAAATAGCATTTTCAACATCAGCAAAAAATATCGAATTCAGAAGAGTTTTTAAATGCCTTCTATTGAATCGTTTCATCAAACAGATTTCCAGTTATTCATAACTGTGTGCAAAATGCTGACTGCTTGATTTTATGATTCACTTGTATTAAGGAATTGAGTGAAACTCACAGGAAGACTTTTTTGGCAATTTTCAATGTATTTGTCCGTATGTGCAATTATGTTAATCATGTTTATGGTTTAGATACGTATTTTATGTCACAGATATGTATCTCTCTCTCTCTCTCTCTCTCTCTCTCTCTCTCTCTCTCTCTCTCTGCAAAGATGTTACGAACATTTTGATTTAAAAATTGAAATTATTTCGTCTTTTTTATTGTATAAAATAAACCTCGAAGCCATAAACAAATTAAAGCACATTTTTATCCTTTGAATAATACTGCAATCAAGATAATTTAAAACACACTGATAAAATGATTACTTACTGTCAAAAAGTTTGAGGACATTTCAATTTTCTACCATTATTAGGGAACATGAAGAACGAAAAAAGAATAATTACATTCTCTCTTGCGCTTTCTCATAGTTGACCCTATGTCAAACTTAGTTAAACCTAGTGTGTATAATTTATTTTTGTGAGATATCTGAGTAGTATGAGACCGTTTTTGAATAATGCCCTTATGGTGTACGGACCACATCTTCCATGAATCTTCTCTGTCACGTCTACACAACTAACGGAAGGATGGAGAATACACCGGACGAGAAATATCCAGCGAAACAACAAGGATGGAGATATCAGTCCAAATAATTAATGGAATAACGCTAAAACACTATCTTAGAAACTTATAGCAAGAGGGTCGGAGAACACACCGGATGAAATGTAGTGACCGAAAAAAACAAAACAAATATCTAATGGAATAATGAAATACTTCATCAGAGAACTTCAGACAAAATACTTCCGTATATGTCGTAAGTACTCAGCATCTCTCTAAACTTGAAAGTTTTGTGCGTGTGTGCACTTCTATATCTGGCCTTTTCATTTCCGCGCTCCACGTGTGTTTGCTTGCTCCCACAGCGAAAATTAGTACTTAGCAGTTGGAGATTAGCCAAATTTCTGACACTTATAGAAAGCCAAACGAAGACACTAGGAAAAGGTTCAACGTCATCATGTCATTAGGAATCAGAAATTTTGGCAGGAGTGTTCATAACATCACAAGGCTGTCGGTTCTGTGGGCTGGCTGAAGTAGTTGCGTACTTGCGACCTGTGCCCAATGGTTGAGAACGCAGGTTTTTGAATGCTGGTTTTCCAAGGTAGACATGATCCCCTTATTTGAGAGATTGGAGCAACAAATGAATCGTACCATGGATTCCTCACACCATCCACTTTGGAACTGTGCTGAATTAAGTAAGACTTATAGCATTTATATTCCAACAAGAATAATACACGTAAAAATGAAGCGATTATTTACATATGGATTGGCACTTCTGACTATATCAGATTATGTCAGCGTCAAAGTGACTCTCCAAAGTTTTTTTGTCCAGGATTAGAATGTAGTATGTGTGTGCTCATTGAAACGTGTACTATATATATATACATATGCAGACACAACGCACTCCCGGCCACGAATTTGTGCCAAACCCATGTACATATACATTTGGATAAGCAGTGTACCTTGCAGTTATTACGTATGAAAAATGCACTGATATTTATGTCTGCAAATAATTTTTTTCACTTTTATTATGTTTTACGAAAGGGAAACGAAGCAAAATGCCGGAAAAAGTCACTCTGTTCATTATATATATATATATATATGTATATATATATATATATATATATATATATATATATATATATATATGTATGTATGTATAGATAGATAGATAGATAGATAGATAGACAGACTGACGGACAGAGGAAGGAAGGGTATGTGATTGTCATTGCATTTTATAATTTGCATTAGGACGTGTAAAATCACACTTTGTAACTTTGAAATTGTTCTACGCTTCATTGTCTGGATAGATGAAGTGCTATCAAAAATATCTGCGAATTTAACAATGGAAAAATTAACATAAAGTTTCCATCGTCTCTCCCAGGTTAGTGCTCCAGAGGTAATGATCAAACCCAAGTGTTGGAGCACTGTTCACAGAGAGCAATAGTTGAAGTTTATTCCACATTCAATTCGCGCAGGCTGAACAAATTACCCCCAATATTTTGACAGCACTTTATATGTAGATGTTTACGATTGTTTGCCAAACTCGAAGCAAGCACGTTGTGACATCCAATTCATCGAACTCCCTACACTAGCGAATAATCTGCAAGACTGGGTTGCTGACCATTTCCTCTCGACAAGGCAGCAAATGTAATATATCACTGTCTTTTACCAAAGTATAGATGTTTGTGTGGAATCATTTCGTAGTTTACATTGATTTTTTCCCGAATATGTCTGTAGTTACTTCTCTCTGGCAGAGAGCAGACCAGGGCTTGTAGAGTGCAGAGGTAGGTTGAATCACTTACTTTAACTTTTGTTCCCAATATTTGATTGCTCCAATGTTCACCTCATTCTGATCAGAAAAAATTGGTGTTTTTTGCTTCTAGCTTTGAGTCATATGTGTTATAAGTTGGGAAAGTTTTTCTGTGGAAAATGTTTTTTCACTTCGACAAACGAGCACCTATATCATGCTGTATCATAGGGTTGATTGATACATTATAAGTGAGGCTACTTTGCCATCTGTAACTTTATGCAGTTTAGGCTGAGGGAAAACCAAAAGCTTGCAAAATAACACAAGTTCAAATAAGCCAATGGTTGTGTCATTATTTTCTGAATATTCTTTTTCTATCTTCCACCTTATTTCGAGGCATCATTGAGGTCCACTCTCATGTGATTCCACCTGTCCAAATACATTCTTCTGTGTGCTTTTAAAATCTATGTTCCTCAATTATAGCACAATATTGATCACTTCTGTAAATAATTGCAAGAGAACTGACTTTCCAAATTACATTGAACCAACAATTGCCACTTATTGGAAAGCTTGGCACATTTTTTTCTTCTGGGTGTTCAAATGATGATATCATAAACTTGACAAATGTTTCAGATTTAAATGTCCCATCCTGACGAAGTATCTTTTCATAGTAACTCTTGGTTATATTCTAATGAATTAATTTCACAGTTAGATTCATCCAGTTAAAAATCACCAACTAGCTCCAGTCTCCCTCTATACCATTGTGATGAATGTACTGTCCAGCAAAGGACGATAATTTCAAAATGACTGAATCTTGTTAATTGCTTTTTGACGTACTGGATTTGAATGATCACACTGTGGACAGAATTATTGCCGAGCATCATAAGACCAGCACCATGCAGACTTCCGAGTGCTGTAGCTGACAAAGGGAGGTTAGCTGATGTTTTGATCGGAGGATGAAAATCATCTCGACGTGTAAGTGCTTCAAAATAGTTTCAAAAGTCCTGTGCAATGGCGAGGAACATCCTGTTTCATCTAGAAACTGCAAAGCAATGGCTACAAGTGAAATAAACGGAAAAGAAAACGTTTATCTGTTCTATCAATAGAAAAATAATATTTTTCCTTCGCCAAGAAAATTACAGATCGAACTCTGGGAGATCACAGCTATGTCCTATAGTCTGACCAGTTAACATTAAACACAGCTACGTCTAATGATGTCTTACATGTTCAGAAGACACCATCTGACGCAGCTATGTTGAATTTGACACGTCAGACCATAAATCAATATATATATATATATATATATATATATATATATATATATATATATATATATATATATATATATATATATGAATGAGCTGCTACCCAAAAACTCAGCAAAAATAGCTTCCTCAAACAAATCATAGTAATTGATGGTTTTTATTTCTAGGTGAAATGATTTTGAGGAATTGTGGCAGAAAACAGGAAAGGCTGTACAATTGATTGATCCCTCCATTCCAATTTCCCGAATTTTTGGGTTGCACCATGCAAACAAAATCACACATACAATCAAACACAGACACACAGACACATTTAGATAGACAGATAAACAGACAGACATGTACACGTATACACATACAAACATGACGTTACTGGAAGGGATCTTCATATTGCGCTTGGGAACTGGGGTGTGCGAAAGGTAATTGCACTGCAAGCACCTGTAATACTGCTGGGCGTGATATGAACATAATGGTGCATTCACTGGTATTCATCGTATGGCTTGGGTTGTGTGTCTTTCATTCACTTTGGGTGGTATCCACCTTTGCCAACGAAATTGGAGAGCTATATGTATTACCTCGTGTCTTTTTGTGTTTATTTCCATCTCTCTGTACAATTTCTTCCAAAGTTTCATGGATGGGCTATGTGTTTCAGAGGGAGTGATCAGTTTTGGGGCCGTTCCATGCACAGCTGACCCCCTGCGTTGTAGCTATTTGTCCACTCCTCTAAATTACCCTCTGTCTGTCCACACGATGTATCCAGAATTTCGATTTCAATAATTGCATTCTGGAGCAGAATATGCACAATTCTTCCCTTATGTCATAATAATTTGTCCACACCACACAATATTTTCAAATATTTTCTGGCTTGGAAGTACACTACTAACGTATTTATCAGGTTTTTAGGTGGATTCGAACACAATTAGCTTCCATACATTCTAGTTACATTCCAAAACCACACAATATCGCTATGAATTCACAATTATTTTCAAAAATTCTTTTGAAGCGATGAGCAATGGGCTACAGGAAAAGTGATTTAAATTTGGTGCGGATCCATGCACACTCCCCTGCATGATAGCTATGTCCCCTCTACACGGCAAGTGACAATGGTTTCAACAGAGATATGAGCTTTCTGAATGATTTCAATTTCATTTGAGTTTGGACTATTTGATGTTCCTGCCATTTTTGGATTGTTAGTGAATCATAGTTGATGATTTCACTGGTGGAGGTTGTGGTATTCCCATACAAACGGTGATTGAATTGTTAGTAGCGATAATATTGATGAAATAGGATTGAATATTTAGCAGCAGACGATTCCAGAATTCTGGAGTCGGTAGTCAGGCGTCAAAAAATTGTATTTTACAATATGCTAATGAATATCTATATATTCATTCGTAGAAATGTCGATTTCTGTTTTGAATCTCCAAGCTATAGGACTAGACTCGGAGCTAAAAGCAGTGGTAGGGATTTTATAAAACTATTTAAAAACTTTGCTGATCATATTTCCTACAAGCTGAAACGCTTGTATATTTTGTATCAGGTCTGCTCTTATTAAGGACTTATCTGGAAAACTTCATGCAAAAAATTTTCCACTTTTTAGTTTGTTTCATCTTTTTTTTGTGGAGAGGGAATAAATGTTTTTATTCAAATTTAACTCACTCTTTTCATTGAAAAATATGGCATGTTTAATTATATATTGTATTTTTGTCGTCGTTACTGCAATTTCATAATTACTTTAAATGAAGCCATTAACGTTATATGCTTCATCTATTTTAGAGATGGAGTTGAAATTAATAACCCTGGACACCTTTTCCTCATCAATGCAAATATGTTTGTAGCATAGTTAGACAATAACGCTCTAAGCGATATGTATTATTGCGTGATTACAACATTAGCGCCGCAAATATTTCAGCTTTAACATTATTGTAATCCATATAGAAGTTGGCTCAATAAAGCAAAGGCACACTTTGAAGAATTTATTATTGCCAAGTGGAAGTTGATTTCTTGTTGTGGAAACTCTGATATATTCTTTAAATTTTATTGCTGGATAACTAATTCTTGGAAAAGACTCAAATAGAGATAAATACAGTAATCGGATCTTTTTTCTAGTTCATAAGGGCCAAGCATAGGGTTAAGGGTTAAGGTTAGTGTGACAGTCAGGGCAGAGGTCACTTCATGTTGAGGTCTTTTTACCTCTTCATATTTACATTTATTTTGCAAAGAAAATACGGCAAACTGTAATTGCAATACTTATCTAGAAAGCAATAAGACCAGGGTGATTTGCTCGGCATATTTCGGTTTTAGCACAACGGTAACAAAGTTGCCAAACGTACTTTAGTCTGACTCATAGTCACAGTAGTAGGGTTATTATAACCGACCTCATCACTATAACAATGACCAATGAATGGGTCAATAAGCATGTAGCCAGATGCAACACTATTAGCTGGATATTGATCCGTAATTTTCACTGTATAATGTTTGATTTATGTGATTGATATTCACCACTGAGTCAAGTGCATTGACGAGGAAGGATATTATGTTGAAAAATAGATATTCATTTTGTAAAATGAACCTTATTTTGTTATTGAGCTACATACGGAGATATAAGTTAAACATTGACTGGCTAAGGACGACGAAGCATATACTGAGAACTAATATCAAAGTGAATGGTCTACTGAAATAGCTTGCTAATCATAGCTCTAAATCGTAATAATCAATATCTGAACAAATCAGAGGTTATTTGAAATAATGGCTTAAATTCAAACTCGTTAGCAGAGGAGCTAATATGAAAAGGTTGTCATAAAATAAAAGATGTTTTGAAGCCTTGCATTTTCAGGGTGCCAAATTATTAGTTAAGCACTGTAAAAATTATTGAATTTGATTAAAAGTGATTTTGCCAGCAAAAAAAAATTCTATCATCACACAGCTTGGATAAGGCCGGATAAATCTTGAAATAGCAGAAATGCATCGTCGAACAGTGAAGAAATACATTGAAGGCCTTTTTATCATACCAGAGAACATCAGGTGAGGATAATTCCAGGGTAACAACGGGGAATGTTTTGAACTAAGTGTATGTCAGAAAAAGAAACAACCATAAACAGCATAACTATATTCAAAGGGTTGATAGAGGTAACGTATCCACATCCTCTCGAAGTCAAATTTTCCACGTGTTGCAAAATGTGTCAAGACTGATATTCGACAGCCTGAGAAGCCCAGAAACAAGGTCAAACATGGAATTGACAAGACAGTATTTTAAAACAGACTTGAATGTTTCTTTCTTCACTGGCCAGTGCCGAGTCACCCCTGATGGACTGGATGGATGGGTCGAGTACGACTAAGGCGTCAGTACCAGATGCAGTAAAAATGACTTCCCTGGCTTATATTGAACTTTTGAAAAACAATATTCTGCATTGGTTCATGATCAAATCTCTCAACCTATGCATTTATCTTCTTGCAAAACAACGCCCTTTCGCACAGTGTGCATTCAAAAATTTACTACTTGACGAAAATGGGTTTAAAATATGATAGATATTGATCTAGCCACTGTTTTCTCCAGATTCAACCCTATTGAAACTTCCTGGGGTATCTTCAAGAGGGAAGCGTATGGGTATGGGAGAAGACTTATGCCAACCTATGGTGAAAATTGCAGAAGCTACTCTAGCTGGAGAAATTCAAAATTTAACTAAGTCAATGGATGGCTGATATCTTCCATTCGTGGGAAGAGATTTTGCATTTCAAAGTAAAACAATTTGTATCATTTTTTTGTTTTTAAAATTGCATACTCTCAATTCATAGGCTTCGATATTTCATGTATATGGATCGTTACAGCTTGGTTGAATTTTCTAAATTCTGAGTGCAATTTAATGATTTATTCAATACATAATTGGTATATTATTGATTCTTGTATCCATGCTTAATAATTTGGCACAATAAAAATTGAGGAATTTCGAAGATATATCTTGTATTCTTCACATTTGTACACTTGAGTTCAATATTTGCAGACATTTCATAGTAGTGCAATGGGAATATCAATGTAAAGAATTATTAAAATTCTTCTTCTGTTGCAGAATTGAGAAGGGAAAAACATATTTGCTTAATAACTTGGCATGCACTGTTTTCCAAGCTGTTGAATAGTTCAATGAAAACCTCTCTCACTACTGTTGTGACGTCACCTATTGTCACTGTTGTTCGACCTCAGTGCTTAAATGGTCGAGTAAATCTCATGAAAAAAAAACTGAATATAAAATGCAGTCTTAGCGATTTTCCCATTCAATCAAATAATAGTTTTTTTTCCAATCTTGGTCAAATTGAAATAACTTTGTAGATATTTGTTCGGGCAAACTTGTAACAAAGCTTTGATTCTTAGAGAAACAAATGATTTAACTTAACACTCATACGCACATACATATAGTACACACACACATATATATATATGGAGAGAGAGAGAGAGAGAGAGAGAGAGAGAGAGTTCCCTAATCATTATCAGTAGCAGCAGTAGCTTTCCCGGCAAATAGGATGATGTAGTCAACAAATCTGAGGTTATTCAGGTATCTGCCATAAATCCTTACTTCTTTATTTGTCATCTAAGCGTCGGTAGATCATTTCGAACATGCTTTGAAGAGTTCGGATGAGATGGTGTCACCTTTCCTTACTCTGAATCTTCATGTATACTGATAAAAGAATTCATTAGTCTGTAGATATGTTGCAGAACTCTGACTTATACAGGGTTTATGCCTTGTTGTATGATTTCATTGATTACTTGATCTTGTAGTCTGCATGGACTCAAAAGACACTGAAGTCAACATATGTTCCAGCAGGCGTTTTTTTTGTATTCCTGAGTTTATGGAATGGAGATGATCAATGGCTGAGAAACTCCTTTTGAAGACAGCCTCTTCCTGTAGTCGTTTTTCGTCTAGTGGGTTTGTGATTTAGTAGCTGATCACTTTGGTAAAAAAAATTATATATTGTTGATTAGACTAATCTATCCGTAGGTACCAAGAATTTTAGGGTTCCTTTTTTTATATAGGAACTTGATGATTGCACTATTCCGATTTCGAGGATTTCGAGGACTCTGTTTGATGTATTCGTCCTATAGTTGGGCTAGAGTTCTCATGATGACGTTACCCTTTTTTGTGTAGGTCGATTGTGTTATTATCTATTCCCAGTGTTTTCCTTTTTTTACTGATTGATGGCTTCTACACAATAACTTCTGAGACATTTCTGATCAGGTGGTTAATGTTCTGTACATCTTGGTTTTCCTTCTGTGGAGGAAACAATGTTATTGAGGAACCCATGGGTATTTCCGACTATTCAGTCCCATCCGTTGTGATATTTCCATTCTCTTCAACGTTGCAAGTGATTTCTCTTTTTCTTTTACTAAGGGTTCTGTTGATGGGTTTGAAACACCTCCTTTTCTCGTCGATGCTTCTGTTCTGTTATCTTCTATTTGCTCTTTTCAGATGCTTTTTTCTGTTCATTACTTCAATCTTATCCTTTATGTTATCAGCGGTTTGAGATTTCTGCATTTTTTCTCGGGATTTTTGGTTTCTTTTAGGATCGAATTAGCGATTGTTTGTTCTTTGGCTGAGCATATTGACGACTTTAATCCATGGAGTTTTTATATTGTTATAGAGTTCGTTCTTGTTGGTTCTGTCGTTGCTCTTTTTATTGTTATGCAAGGAGTTGTGATGATGTAGTTAATTCTTTCTGTACGTTAAGTAGTTGCTGTTTGGTACAACAAATCTTCCTTCGATCCTTCTTAGTGTTAATTTGAATTTTCTATTTTATCCTTCAAAGGTCGCTTTCTACATTGATTTGGTTTAGGACCTGGATATCTTTGATAGTGTCGCTTCCGTCTGCAAGAATATACTTGCAAAGTTTACAAGATTACTACCTCTTTCATTTCAAATTTTTTATACACAATTTTAATTACCATGCCCAACTTGAGCATTGAAATCTCCCCATTTTTTGATATCTTGGAATGCGGAGTTCAAATCATCAAGGAAGTTGTCTATATCTCCCTTGGTTGACTGATATGTGGGAGCATAAACTTGAATGATTTGCAGTTTATACCGCTTTAAGAGCTTCATGGAAACACTGGCTCCGCAACCCGAGGTAGTTTTGAATCCTCCGACCTTTTCCTTCTGGATAAGAAAAATAACCCTATTATGTCCCCCTTTTTCTTTTCCAGGCAGTATAAAAGATGCTGGCACTTTAGTTAGAGTAGTTCTTCTCTTTTTTTTCTCGTTTTTTTAATTCCTATAATGTCCGATTTAATGATTTCCATTTCACTTTCAAGATTGGTTTGGTGTCTGTCTGCAGAGAGTGTTCTGACTTTGTTGGTGCCGATGTACAGTTTTGTTTTCTTGGCCTCATCTCTCACAGTAGATTTTTCTTCCTTGTACATTTTATGCCAGACAAAGACAATCGAACAGAAAATACCATTTGTAGATTACCGAAACATCATGATGAGGAATTGAAAGAGGAGATGGCAGTGTTGGTAGCAGTGGTGTGAAGATGCTGCTATCGTGAGGGTAGGATGCGATTTTTCCATGCCATAAACAAATACTGCTCGTTTAAGATCGGCTGCAAAATTTATTTTTATTTTTGTTTTGGTATTAATTTACCCTGCCGGATAGTTATTTCATTCTAAAGTATATTCTTGTTGTTATTTTTCTTTTAAAGGAAATAAGTTCGTTTTATTTGTTTATGTATTTATTCATTTGTTTGTTTTTTTGATTAATGGCGATTTTAACATCGAATTCACAAAAGATGCCCGCAGCAGGGAATGAATTTCTTGGAATCGTCGTCGAAATTTAAATCGTTCACTAAATCGTGTGTGCGTTAAGAGGCGCGCACAACTCAGTATGTGGCGTAAGTTGTACATACATCTTTTACTGTGAGTTCTCTTGTTTACTTCATTGTATATGCAGGCGTGTGGACCTGTGACTAAGCATATGGTATGATGGTTCTTGTGTACGCGTCTTCTTGGAATATATATATATACTCGTATGCCAACGCTGCATTCTATATTTGTGCATACAATATATCCTATATATATGATACCCTCACAATAGCAGTGTCTTCACACCACTGCTATATATATATATATATATATATATATATATATATATATATATATATATATATGTATATATATATATATATATTGGTTAAATTACTTATATATATATATATATATATATATATATATATATATATATATATATATATATATATATATATATATACTTGTGTGTAGGAGTGTGTATATGATATCATATACACACTCCCATACACAAGTATATATATATATATATATATATATATGTTCAGCATTTGATTGAGGTAATTCAAAGGCCGAAATAACCGTCCAACCCCAAATTCATTTTGCTTATTCACGGTCTATATCTTCCCTATTGTTTTTTCTAATGTGCTAATTATGCAAATTACACATATACAAACTATCACAAATATCAAAATGTGTGATACTGAGTGAAGGTCTTACTATCATGTAGTCGAGCTAGCTTATCTCTGCTTCACGGCGTATCTATTAGATCAGCTTAGTACGACACAAGGTCACAGATATAAGGCATCAAGGTTGAGGACGTCACAAAATTTTCAATGGACCTTAGGACTAGATCAGACTGACCAATAAACTGAGAAACACGCAAAATGTACATGAGAGAATCATGCATAGTATTTTAGAGAAAATAAAAGTCCGAGACATGATAGAATCCACTAAGAAACTCAAATGGCAATGAGCTGGTCATGTTGCAACCAATGTCAGACAACCGTTTGACATCACGACTCACAACATGGATCCCAAGAGATCAAATGCGGAACCAAGGCCGGTAGTATATGAGATGGTGAGACAAACGGGACCGGTTCAGAATGTATTGGCTCTGTGACACCCATGATAGAGGTCTATATCCAACGACTGACAATGAAAGACTGATGATGATGATGATGATGATACCAGCTCACACATTACTGTGTCACGGCAAAGACTTCATTATATTTACTAAGGTTAGTTTGGTACGGTTCAAATTCATAAGTATTGGGCATTGAAGAAGAGTTTTACTCACGAAAAAGATAATTGCCTGCGACTCTTCTCCGCTAATTACTGCTCCACGGCGAGATGTCTATTATACATTTTCTATGGATAGCTTTGTACGACGTATTACCCCGAATTTCGGGTATCAAGTCAAAGTTATACCCGTCGAAATAATAAGAGTCTGCGAGACTAGCTTCCCAACCACAGTCCTGCTGGTAGGTATTTTCATTCATTGAGTTTATCTCTGAACAAAGTCACGGTTGTGGATCACCAAATGAAGATCGTACTCACAAATCAATTAATAGTCATGATAAAATGATTTAATAGAAATGATATTCCTAAACATTGCTCCACGGCAAGGTGCATTCTGTAAGTCTACATGATTATGTTAATAGTATATTTCTATCAAAATGTTTCTACATAAGTAAGGGCATATGTAAGTGTAATTGATTATATCTGTGTAGATAAGTAACGGCTGTTCTTGTTATTTATGAGCCAAACAAATGCAAACTAAATGTATAATCGTAGTCCTGTGTATGTTGCGTAGGTGCAAGACTGTGTGTTTATTTCCAGCTTTGTCAATGTAATTGCGTGTGTGCAACTGACAGATCTTTAACTTGCAAATCGAAAATCGATCCCGTTAATGAGTTATTTACTGCTTCTCCTGACAAGTGAAAATAATTTTAACGCTCTTCAGACTTACTTCATTTATTTCTTGAATTCTTTTTTTATTCTTTTTAATGAATCTTATTTATTTATTTGCTCATTTCTTCATTTCAAGCAATTGCGTTTCATTACATTTTTCTTTTTCAACATTTCGTCTTTTTTGTAAATCTTTTCCCGCTTTTTAATTTCGTTTATTTATTTTTCTCTCTGGTACTGAATTACATTTTTCTTTGTTTCTTTGTTTCCATGTACGTATTTATCCACTTTTATGTCTCATGACTTGATAAAACGACCAAGTGACAAATGTCCTTGCTCATTAGGTAAGGATGTTACCTTTTTAGGAATCGGAATAATGTACTACCGAAGTGAATTAGCTTTCTACTTATGAAAAAAGATATCCTTTAAAGGACAAGCATATATACAAATTGCTGACGTGACACCTTTGGTAAATGCACAATGGAAACAAAAGTAAGTCATTTAAATTCAAATTTCAGTCTTTCCGTAGAAGTAAGCAAACTTTCCTTTATTATAAAGTTGATGCAACCTTCTTTCTACCCTTCTACAAGACAATGCTTTCATGTCCTCGTAACTTCTGCAGTATCTAAATTGTATCAATATCTATCTCGCTATTGTTCTCAGTGTCTCTTGCTCTTCCAATATCTCAAAATCTCATAAACTCCTTAATCATGCTTTCTATGTGTGCGTTGGAGGGATGCATAGTTATGTTCTATTTTCTAGCTGTCAAACTCCGTAATGAAGGATAAAATTACTAGCATAAATAAAACAAAAGTACATACAACAAGAGCCTAAAATTCTATAATGAACAGTTATAAGACAACACGTTGAAGTAATGTTAATCAGATTGAAAGTGGTTGGCGTAAGACACAGTCGTGGGTACTTTGCGACTATATGTATCGAAATCTAGAGTTTGAAAATAAAGAAATCAGAATAGACGGTGAATACTCAGACTATTCAGATTTGCTGACGACATCGTTCTTTTTGCCAAAAAACTTCACAATCTCCAAGTAGTGCAAGACAAACTGAGAGAAGAAAGCAAGAAAATTGGTTTTTCATATGAACTTCAGTAAAATGAATATCATGTACAATAAAAATGTTGAGGACAAAGACACAAAATCTAAATCTAAAATACGAACCTGAAAAATTAGACCCTTACATCTGCCTAGGAATACGAATCTTCATGAAACCCTCAAAAGAAGAAATCAAGCTAAGAATTACTCTAGGATGACAAGATTTCAGTAGAGCAAGTTCAACTTTTGAGATCAAAAAATTCCCACGAGTCTGCAAAAAAAAGTTTACAACCAATGCATTCCCCGATAGTCACCTATGGAGCTACGATATTGAAATAACCATAAAATTGATCCTCATACTGAGAACTATGCGACATGCACATTAGAGAATCACAAGAGAATATCTTTTATAACATCAGAAAACAGTAAAGAATGATAAAGAGCAATATAAAATAAAGAATTAGGGATATCATAAAAAAACATTTAAAAACATATGGCATGGGGCAGGCCGTATTGCAAGAATGTCGGACGACCAATGGACATCAAGACTCACAGTCCAGCACCCCAGAGATCATATGCAAAGCTTTGGCCGGCTAAATATAAGACGGCGTGACAAATTTAGAAAGAATCGACTCCACGACTCCTATCAAAGAGAGGTTTGGCGAATCCTTGGAAGATCCAACGACAGATGTTATGATGATGATAAATTAATTGAAAAGATTGTTCATTTTCAGCATTACGATGAGTAAGTTCACATGACAATATATATATATATATATATATATATATATATATATATATATATATATATATATATATATATATATATACACACAAACATATATATATGTGTGTGTGTGTGCATATACATATATATATATATATACATAATTATATATATATATATATATATATATAAGACTATGAAATCTGAAATTTTCACTTCAATCAGTAATGGTCTGTAGATTGCTCTAGCATGAAACTCGAAGTGACGATGAAACACTGATTTGTCTTTCTATATTTGTGTATCACTAGCAGCTGTTATAAGTCCACTGCTGGACAAAAGTTTTCCCCATCTCCTTGACGAGTGTGATTGTGATAATCTCTACCAAGTCTTACCGCCAAACTTTTCTTGTCTCTCCCAATTGTGTCTTGTCTTTTTAAACTACGTTTACTATCCCACTTTACCCTTACCTCTTCATCTCTTCATGCACCTTGCCTCTCTCCATTTTTGTTGCTTGATTCAATACATGCTATCCTCCACCCTGTGCTTGTTTTCGAGTTATTTTGTAAGTTTCCAGGTTTCACACACGTACGTTATAGATGGAATATACATTCATTGTATACTTTTCGTCTTAAGCATATTGACAATTAGTTCTTCAGTGTGCCTCAGTTCCTATCCAATGCTTTCCAGCTAATTGTTATGCACCCTCTTATTTCATTTCCATGATTTTCATCTGGCTTTATTGCCTGACTTGGGTAAATGTATTCCTTAACTCCAAAGGTTCCACCGTTTATTCTTATCTTTTTCCGGGCTTTATTGAACGTTGTTTGTTTTGTTCATCTTTGACCCTCTTTATTGACTTTCTCTATTTATATCACTCCAAATGTTTTGTAGATCTTCTGCAGTTTCTGTTATTGATGTATTAACATCACAGAACTTTAATTAAGTCTATTTACTTCCTCGTTTAGCTAGTCTATTTTCCAAAATTTACTTCCAAGGCTGTAAAAAACTTTACTGCTATTAAATGCTCTTGTCTTACTCTTATTCTAATCTTCATTTTGTTTGTATTTTCATGAAGTAAAATCATAACACCGTCATTTCCGAATATAGTCTCAAAAACAGCTAATAACTATTCATAATCATCATCTCTGATATGTATATACCAAAGAAGGAATCAGTAATTAAATATCTAATATCTGGTTGGTTTATTTCATAAAGAACTCAGTACATTCAACATCAGGTGAAGTTGAAATAGAGCTTCAAATATGTCAGAATAATGGATTTGCTATACAAACACATTTATTTTTCTGCCCTTTGGGGGCTTCGTCAGGCACGTGATTCGATTTATTTGGGGGTGTCTATTTTTTCTGAACGTAAAACCTTCGTCTTATCTTATTCATATATATTTTTTGTTTTGTTGTTAATCTCTCTTTGTATTTTATCTTCCACGGGGGAAGTGGATTCCTTGTTTTGATGTTTGCATACAGTAATGTATTGTTACGACCAAATTGCGTTGGATATGCCGGGTCTCGTTGGATCACTGAAGTTAAGAAACGTCGAGCCTGGATGGGTGACTGTCTTGAGATACGAGTAGTCCTAAGTTGCTTGTTTATAATTATTATTTGCATTTTCTCACCAGTTGCCCGGTGGTCTTGCGGGAAACTGAGTGACGGCAAGTCTCCTCCAGTTTTCAGCCCTCCTCTCTACCTTCTCATTGTCTACAGCAATGTTGTGGACTATGGTTTCATACTAGTTGCCTGGTGATTATCGCTGGGGGCTGAATGACTGTAAGTCTGCTCAGGTCTCAAGCCCTCCTTGTCATCCCCTGTCACATCAGCCGGGGCTCGTAGGTCTCATATCCCCAATACTCTTTACAGAATGTGTACTATCTCCAGTTGTGCTGTGGTCTGTATAGTCTCAATCCTTCATCACCCCTGTTCCTCTAATTTCGTTTTCGGTACGGTCCCAAATGCATCCACAATTACTGGTACCACTCTGACTTCCATGTTGAATACCTTCTACTGTCCCCTTGCCAGATCTTGGTATTTCCCTAGTTTTTCGCTCTTTTGTATTTACTCAGTGGTCTGCAGACACGACCAGAGGTTATCCTCCCCTTCTACAATAATTTACAGTTTCGTTTCTATCTCCGTACAGTCGGTATTTCCTGTTTGGTTTCTGTCGATCTTAATTTTTGCATTTCACACTAATTGTCTCGGGACTGAGTGACAGCAAGTTTCCTCAAATCTCTAGCATCCCTCGCTACATTCATAGTTTGAAGCAATATTGTGGTTTGCAGTTTCTCATCAGTTGACCAGCGGCCATTGCTGAAGGCGGCACTGTGTACACATGACCTTTTCATCGTTGCTGTGTGATCTGCAGGCACAGCAACGTCTACAATTTGGCATTATTCTTCTTTCCTTGCCCACGACTATCATGACCGGCCTTTTTGCTTGGATGGAGTCATGGATTTGTATGTTGAAGTCCCTGAGTAATTAGTGATATCTGCTTTCTAGGAGAGTCTCCGATACGAGCTATGTTTATTTATATGGTGGTATCTCAATCGTTTGCATAGTTCCCTGTGTATAACAGTCACTAGCCTGTCGTGTTTGCTTTGTAGACCTTTTTACTACATCTACTGATGTGGTTTACGGTGTAGTCCCTTTCTCCACATAAGTGGCCTTCGCTTTTTTTCTGGGTTCTGTCGATCCACGCCCTGATTTAGCTTGTCTTTGTGCATTTGTATTGCCACGATGAGGGATACTGTTCCTCTCTTCAGGTTTCAGTTTTGCATAGCCATGCCCATGGCCCCTCATCATCTCATCTTTTGAATCCCCGGTAAAGTTTTTCTGTTCCCACTTTCATTCCTTATTGTCTTCACTACAGTTCCCTGGTATTGTTTCTGTTGTTGAATGCACTGTTTCATGTAATTAGTATGGTATCTTCATTGCATGCCTATTCATATTTTTCAGTCCGGTTCTAGCCCTTGACATGCAGTCTATCTATGTCATCTCTGGGGTGAAATGACTCTGTATATCTATCTTTCTACCAATACTGCCCGCATGTTATTTCTTTTTATCAAATTTCAGCAATTTTGTTTCGTCTCTGATAGTTTTCTTATTTTCGTAAGGTATTCCAATTCATTCCCTCTTTTATTTCTTCCTGTTTTATCCAGTCACATTCGAGAACACGTATGCTTTTATATAAGTCCTATGCACTTGATACTCAAATAGTTTTGTTGTCCGGCAATTCGATTCCTTCTGCCAATTGAGGGTTTCCTCTGAGCTTAAACATAAACGTGCAATTTCCGTTCTGAACTCCATGTCAATTTCATGGGTATATTCTGTCAATTTGTTGAACATCATTTCGAGTCTTTTTCTCTTCTTTGAAAATAGTATTATGTAATCCAAAGAGGTTGGTGACTTTACACTTTGGAGAATTTCAAGAATCTGTTTAGTGGTGTCGTGGTCAGTACAAATTGTAAGGTGGACTGAAATTCTTCCTGGAAAAATACCTTTTTTTATACTTACCTTTGCTGATTTTTGTTACTCAGCTGTCAAGTCTACTCTCCTGTTTCTCCATGAATTTCGCCATTGATTCACTATCTTAGAATATCCTGAAACATTAGAGTATTCAGCTATGTAAAATCATGTCGTAATCTTTTATATAGACGAATTATTATTATTATTATTATTATTATTATTATTATTATTATTATTTTTATTATTATTATTATTGTTATTATTATTATTATTATTATCGGCAGCGACAGATCGATTTTTTCTCTCCTTCTGAGATGTCATGGGCCAGCATTATAGGGTAAGGCCCATCGTTCCCAAATGTCTTATGACTTAGGGGTTCGCACTTTGCCGTAGGTAGAAATAGTGTCACAGGACGACCCATTATTTTTTTATCGGATCCATGAATTGATATCCTGTTTTGCAGATTTGCAAGATTAGATCATGCAATACCATGCGTAGGATTGATAGCAACCATGATAGGAATTCTCCCTGGAATATCCTTCTTTTTTATGCTTTTGGTTGTTAGGGCTATTTGCTTGGCAGTCTTGTTTTGTAACCAGTTTTCCATCGATTTGACTTTGAATGTCTTCCCTATTTGTACGTTATTATCAATAATTGCGGTCGAAATAGAGCAGGGCTTATTCCTGATATTAGGGGTCAAAATGAAAGGGCCCTTTTCCACTTCTAGGGTCGAAATGAGGGGATTTTTCCTACTTTTAAGGGTCAAAATGAAGGGGGAATTTTTCCACTTTTGGGGTCAAAATGGAGTTCGAATTATTTATTCCACTTCCAAGTGTCAAAATTTTGTTGGAATTTCTCCCCACTATCAGGAATTTTTTTTTTGTTGATATTTTGGGGTCAGAATTAAAGTAGGATTTTTTGTTCACTTCTACGATGTCAAAATAAGAGAAGCATTCTTTCCCGCTTCTAGGTATCAAAGTGGAAGAGGAATTTTAATCTCCACCTCGAGGGATCAACCTTGATGATTTGATTTGCATATATTTATGCCATTTTGACCAATTTGCCGCCGTAGATGGTTATTTCATCTACTACAATTATTACTTTTTTATATAGAATATTGCATATTAAGTAGTTTGATGAGTGTGTTTGATGGGGTAGGAAGAGGAAAAGATAGTAAATTAGTTTAATAAGATTGTAGAATGCACTGAATAGGGTTGGAGCATTTTTGCAGATAGAGTTATTCCATATTGGTATTACACTTCGTCATGTCATCTTATATTTTGCTGGCCACAGTTTTGCGTATGATCTCTAGGGATGCACTTTGTGAGTCGTGAAATCAATCTGTTGTTTGACATTTTCCAATATTTCAGGGAAATGTGATTTTTTTCAATAAGTTGTGAATAAAACATACCAGTTCGCTCGTTGTTAAATTGAATTTTCTTCTTGTAAATGTCAAGATATTCACTGTCTTGGTCACAAAAGTAAAGTTTGAAGGGTATAATTGGCTTTTCTTTAATCTTTAAACATGAGACATAAAAAATAATTGTCACTTCAAAAGAACAAAAATTCCATTGCTTGATATTATCAAATTTGATTTTGATAAATT
Source organism: Thysanoteuthis rhombus (assembly GCA_963457665.1). NCBI lineage: Eukaryota > Metazoa > Mollusca > Cephalopoda > Oegopsida > Thysanoteuthidae > Thysanoteuthis > Thysanoteuthis major. The sequence continues at coordinate 44,666,754 of OY735200.1, read as the reverse complement.
AAAATTAAATACTGCCTTCATTAAAATCTTACAATAAGCAAATCGGTAATATTCTCTATATTTGTTCATGTAGCGTGGTCAGGGGCTCATAAATAGAAATACCGTCCCTTTCGTGACAACATGCAAACAAACTTTTCCATCATGTTTTATATATCATAATCTATATTCAGAAGTATCCAACAGTGTTGACAATCACTTCCTGATATCTGTCTTAAAGGTCATTACATTTGAATAAAGATCTTGTGTCTGTTCTGTACACCGGTTATGTAACAATTCCGTACCTTATCATCCTAATTTTGGTGAGATATGCATAGAACTGGATTAACATGACATAAAATAAGACAAAACAATATGATGCTATAAAAATCTGAAAAAAGTAAATCTCTTTGAAAGTTAGAAAAAATCAAATTCCAGTATGAAACTGGGGATTTTTAAAAGATATATTTTATTTCAGAAGCGTTTTGAGAGTGGGAAAACATTTTTCTGGGGGGTTGGATCGATATGAGAAAGATGCTCCCCCCCCTCACACATACACACATTCTGTTTGGATCCTTCTGTTGAAAGTGGCTCTGGGTCACAGATTGTGGAAAAAGCAAATTTTGACTTCGTTCAACGTAGAATCACGGTCAATTCAATTCAATATGAATGCCTCATTTTTTTTCGAAATCCATTGAATGGAAATTGTTATAAAAAAACATTTATTTTTCTTTTGCAAACTGAATTGCTTTGATTGAATCTGACAATAGTTTCTTGGAGACGTTTTTCGTTTTCGGGGAGCGAGTGAATTGGCTTTAAAATGAATGATCGATATACAATATAGGCAACATTTTAAACTGGACCATCTTTGACACTAATTTCCAATACAGAGAAATGATAGAAGCTAAGACAGCATAATGCATAAGAGACAAACAGAAGTCACAGATATCATAGGATCGATTGAAAAAATTTAGAATATCAAAATATGGATGGGTCATATTGCGAGAATGTTAGACAACTGCTGGACATTGGGATTCACAACGTGGATCCCCAGAGCGAATCTAAGTCTAACAAAAAACATTGAATATGTAACCAAATGAATAAGCGTTTTGGGGAAAGATCCATAGTGGTAAAACAGCATCGTTTTCACAGAAAGAATCAAAGAGGACTGATTCGTGAAAGGATTTGTACTTGTTAATCAGCAGCAGCAGCAGCAGCAGCAGCAGACTTTTAACATCCGTCGTTGGACAGACCTCTCCCTAAAGCGTTCAGTCCAGGGTACCACGAAGGCAATATTCTTTCATTCATCTGCTGATTACAATAAAATATATGGTTCAATGAAATTAACATTGGAAACATATCTTAAATTTGATAAACCGAACGAACTTTTTTGCACTACCCAATGAATATTGTAAACTTTTAATTTGTTTGATGGAGGTTGAACACAAGGATATGAAGCTTCAGGAGCAGTTATACTGAGTTCAGAAATGGAGGAATCGACCAGCTGATTTAATTACGATCATCAAACTTTAGTTAACAAAAATGAATTCCCGTGGCCTCCTTTTTATAATCAAAGTATTTATTGATTTACAAGTATTTATTTACAAAGTATTTATTGATTTACAAATTACACAATGATTAATAACGAGTTCATCGTCTAACAAATCTTTCAACATTTCCACTTCAATAAACCAAATATTCCTATTTTCCATTATTCACACAGATCGAACATCACACAGTAAGAATTTTAACTAAAAATTCAGGTAATAAATGTACCAGGCGACAGTCTTACCGATCCCCATTCATATATGAGGACACACCTGTAAGTTTGATCGTTTGTTAATTTTTAAATTGATATATCAATTTATTTTCACAGAATGTGTCATTCTTTTGAAATTAATTGTAGACTCTTGTATTAATGGTACACCCTATTCAGCAAGCTTTCATTGATTTGGCGGTCATCTCGTTGTTTTTATGATTACAAGCGGGCGAAGATTATTTTATCACAAACTATGTATGTGATCCCTGATCTCATGAGTAGGACTGATTTCTTAAAATACATTCAAAATTCCATTTGCTCTAATTATTTCATCTATATAATGACACAACAAATTATGGTAGTTGGGGAATTGACAATAAAACAATAGTCTCGCTTGTATATTAGCACCAACTACATTTGGGATCGTTGTGCACTGGCAAGGGTTAACGGTTTTTTACTGTTGCTTCTTGATTGGACTGCTTCTCTTCCAGTTGCTTGCTTGGCTTATTTTCTTCTTTTTTTTTCACTGATTAACTAAATATTTCTGAATCTAGGGGTGAATTTAATTATTAAACACCAGGTTTTGTAATTTCCTTTTACTTTTAGTGATTCTGAATGTTATGCTTTGAAATTTAGGAAAATAGGGATTTTTAGTGGCCATGGAATAAGGCAAGACTTACTGAATTAATTGGAATATTCTGTGTGTAATTATGATTATCATTCCTACCTTCCCAGCAGAAAGTTCAATTAGTTCTCCCAGAGAATAGTGTGACAGCAAGTCATATCAACTCTCTGGTAATCTCATTTTCTTGACCTACTTCTGCAGTACTGTGCTTATCATTGTCTCGTTTCTTGACCAGATCTATAATTATTCCAATCACCTTGCCCAGTTTCAGAATCTACAATGATTATGAGGACTAATCACCCTATTATTACAACATTTGGTGTAAATGATGGGCAAGGTATTTACCTGTTTTCTTTGTTTCTTTCTGTTTCATGGGTTAGTAAGAAGACTTGGTCACATGGTGTTGATAAGATGCTCTTTCTTAATCTCGAAGTCTTCATTATTATTACTCACATTAGATTGCTGAAGCTTGTGCCAACAAGTCTAATCAGATGATTTTCGCAATCTTTACCATTATGGTAGGATACATTGGTTCGAGTGTCTTCCGAATTTTCTCTTTCCAGAATATTTGAATGACTAGAGTACAATTGCTGCTCTTATATTTCACTGTTTCTCCATCTCAGTGGTGATACTTTTTTTAAGGGGATGACAAGATAATTGCTTTCAAGCACGTTCAATTTCAAATGATAAAATCTTGCCAACTCTATAAAATAAAAAGAGCTGAAGAGTCACAAAGATTACACTTCTGAATAGTTTAAGCTTTCATTTGTTCACATTAACTCATTCTTATTAGACAAATAAGGCAACGACCCAAAAGCTGTGTATCGTGAGATATCTAGGTTAGTTAATCAATCGGTTTGCAGCCTGACATCAGCTAAATTCTTATCTGCATTTTCTATTGTATAATATTCGATCTTAGTGATGAACGAAGAGTTGGATTAAGTGAATTGACAAAAAAAAAAGAGGTTATGTTCAAGAATTTTTTTTCATCAGAAGGCATTTATTGATTTATCTACGTATTCCTTCATATATATGGAAAAGAAATCAAATATTGCTGGAGAGGAAATCTTCTATGAGAGACTATTGCACCCATTAGCACAGCCATTGCGAAATCATATTTTTTAAGTAAGTATTCAGATATTTTTTCTACCAAGTAGTTATCGACATTGTTTGGGGTCAAATGACTGTAACCAATCTAACAACCTTATCAATAATATTGTATCTCCTATTTCATCTATGTTTGGCAAATTTCCCGTCACCAGTTTTACTAGGAGAGATTTTGTGCCATCTCAGCTGATAAAGACCATAAATGAATCTAGTGTTCTGGACAAGTATTAGTGATCAGTTTTCAATTCTTCCAACATATTTGCAAGGGTTTTGAATCTGGTCTTGGTGCCCCAATAATAATGGTTACACGTGTCACCGTCGTCACTACAGTTATTTGGTGGGATCTTGATAGCTGTTCACCTATTCCTGATTTTTCTCCTTAGTCTGCAGGAGTAGCAAAATCGCTCAAATGTAATGTAGCCAGCTTAACTAACAAATGTTTATATCTTTGATTAGAATAACTAGATCTTGTTTTCTGGCCTGAATTCAGTTTGAATTCGAAAATCCCAGGTTTATGCTTCGTTTTTTTCCTCCTTGTTTTTGGCCTCTGCTCATGGTCTGTCTGTATGGTCATGTATTAATTGTTATTTATGCTCTCACTATTGAGTGACAAATTTACTTGTACCACATAATATCACATTGTGCGATATGAAGTGTCGAATTCACATTCATTCGTGTTTGGTGCTATCAAGATTAATGTTAATTGTGTTATTATATCGTATTTTGTATAGTAGATCTGGGTATTTACCCCTCAAGACAAGGGTTTGGGCTACTTTCGGCAAGTGAGGTACACGAGAGAATGACATCAGCTCGTAGACTCGTGTGTTATTACTGATCAGTTTGGATTCAAAAGTAAGGATTTCGAATGATGTTATTCAATGCTCGGTGGTTCTTCCCGATTAGTGTAACTCGCCAATTTGATCTTGTACTTGACTATGTATTAGTTGTTTGATAATTTTATCTTGTTATTTCCGACCTTTTTTCTGTGATTCTTAAGCCCTAGCTGATTGGTAAGAACACACGTGTCTACAGGCTGACGTCATTCTATCTAGTACCGCACTTGTCAGATGGTGCCTCCATTGCACTCTATTCTTCCACCATTAAAATAATGCTGTTCATCGAGGGAGAATGGTTTCTCTTTTTGTATGAGTTTCAATCGTATAACAATCCAGATGAAGCGAGGCGATCCATATTCTGATAATTTTATTTTGTTATTCTTAACATCCACTCAGCGATTTTCAAACCGAAAGAGATTATTGATCATTGTAAAACAACTGAATAATAACAACACATATCTATGCTTGATGTCATTTCATTTAGAAATCATTTTTCACGTGGATACTGATTCTTTCGCTTCTTTATATATCTGCGTATTTTGCTGTAAAAGGCATTTCGGATAGATTATTCCCATCATACCTTATTAAGCAGTAAAGTAGATCGGATTACTCAGTCTTTCTTCATATTCTAAAACGTTATCTAAGAATTTATCTTGCCTTGGTATGACTGTCGCTATCATGTTTCATATTGAGAGGTAGCATCATTATCATTAGCATCAGTAAATGTCAACGAAATAGAGAAACCCTATTTGTTGGACCAACGTATGGTGTACTCCAACCTGTGTGGTTCAAAATCCATGTGTATTGCTGTAATCAATTTTCTGACAGATGTTTTTGTATACTGTGACTAAAGAAGCCGGCTTTTGAATCCTGCACACATATTTGGCGTAGAATATTACGAATGCACATTCTTGCCCTGTTACGCCCTTTTTAATTGGTCCCAGAGTTCGTCTGATCTTGTTGTGTTATTGTATCTCTCATGTCTGGCATTTCCTTCATTACAATACGAGAAAGGGATATTGTTATTTAGACGGCTTCTAACCTGAATTTGATTTCAAGGCCACGTAGTTTCTGCTGGGCGTATAGTATAAACAATAACACAAAGTCTTTTTGTTCTCTTTTTTGTTATATTATTCCGTCTATTAACATTGGTTCTCTTGTATAAATACACATTTGTGTTTGCTTATGACTACATGTTTGATAGTCTGTGTGTACTCATAAACGCGCTAATAATTTATATTCATTATTCATACACATGCTTTGTCCGTATTAATTGAGTGTCTCTCAGTAAAAAAGAAAGGCAACTAATTTCTGAAGATGAAACTAATTCATCAGAAATGAATGAGTTGAATTTCAGAGATTGAAGAAAATGTCTGAATTATTATCGTTTTCTTGCTGTTGGTTGTGAAAAAGGTCCTACTTCAATTACCAGTCAATTGTGACGGTGGTTCGTCCAAGGTTTTTCATATTCAACACATAGAAAGACATGGCAATTGCAGATATTGCTGATATCGCGTTAATATTATTCTTATCAACATTATCACTACCATTATGATGAACTTCTTTCATACTTCTCTTCATTATCATTAATTGCAGTATTGTATTAGTTGTTATAGCTATACTTTATTGTCTCGTCTATAATTATTATCACCATCAGATTCTTTATTTTCCTTAGTATTTTCAATATCAGTAGTTATAATGGAGTCATGTCATTGAATAAAGAACGAGTGCCGTCACAAGATTTTACCATTATACTACTTCCATAATTATGGAGTCGAGAAAAAAGAAGAACATTCCCGGATTTTTTGCCAACATATTTTTCTAATACTTGGAGGGGTTTTTTTTCTCGTGATTCTACCTGTTCCCAAGCAGAAATGATATTCCACGGGTTCATATTCAGTCAAGTGCAGTTCCGAACCTGTACACTGAAATAATCGAAAATCACATAACTTGTGAAGTAAACATAACACGGAGACAAATGAACACATTTTCCGGATAATTCTGACCCAGGATATTCAGAAAAATCGTTATCATTGAGAATCAAACACATATTGTCTCTATTTCAGGACAAAAACAACAAAAATCATTATGGGTTTTCTTTTACTCCTTGAAATGTCTATTTTATGATTCTGCCTGTTAACAGGTTCTGATAATGTCAGCTAGGGTCTATTTTAACCCGATATCACACTTGGGGGGAACCTAAAACCGAACGCACAAAAAAAAAAAATCTCATTCCTTAAGGGGCATTAGTCTGTGGAAAGGCAATATAAAGACATTTTTGTCTTTACTTTTTGGTCTCTCATTATTAATACAGTTCGTATGGAATCCACTCGTTATAACGTGAAATTAGTTAAAACATATGCACCATAGTTCTGTGATAGTCTACTGCGTTACATTTTCCTTTCCTTGTTATTATTATTGTTCTTGGTTATCATGAAATGTTCTAGGCCTAACTTTGCTTGGCTCACAAACATAAATGTTAGGCCTCTAATGAGGATCAAACTTCTGTAGCCATGGTCTGCGAAATGAAATTGTTTACCGTTGATAAACGGCGACTCACCCTTATTACATGAAAATTATATATATGTATACGTGTATGTGTGTGTATGAGTTCGTGCATATATAATTTACATTAATAAGTCCGTACCCTTGTGATGAAAAAAAGCATGTATCTTGCACGATGAATAATTTTCATCATGTCAATCCACCAAACCGAACGCTTTCTATTGTTCATATAGATTGAACGTTATAGAGTCAAAGTTTCCAATGAAAATTTTCAATAATAACTACATGTACCGAGTTATTGGTCTAACTTAGTGCGAGTATACGTATATTTTATCCTGTATTTTATTTGAGTAGAAGCTGACAAAATGTTTTGTTGCTCTTCAAACTTTTCAAGCGATTAATCGAATGTTTCTAATGTTTATCGTCAAAATGACGTTCTTTTTTTTCCCGCATGGCTACATTACATAAAGCTACTTTTTTTATTCAATATTTTGTTCCGTTCTAACTTGGATTGATAATCATTATGTAGAAGCCCTTGCACCCTATTCTTTAAATAAATCATTGATACATCTCAAATTATTTTGCTTTTATATGAGTGTAAAACTGTCTGTAATTTGAAGTACATAGTGCATTATAAATATTTTTTAGTCTTTAAAATTGTCGTCTTTACATATTTTAATGTATATTCATTTTCATGTCCACATTTGGGAATTATTTCACTTATTTTATTCGGGAGTTTTTTTTCTTGTTGTTTATGGTAAAAGATGTTAAATTTCTTTTAAGCAAAGCATATCTTTTCTATTGATATGGGCATTATTGTTTTTTGGCTGGCCCTCTTAATTCCCATTTGTATTTAGATAGTGTTGCTGATCGTTTATAATTTTTATTGTTAAATATAATTTTATGATAATTATATATAGTTACCCAAGTATTCTCGGTTACTCCTGTATATGCTTTATCATTGACTTTAATAGTTACAGTTGCTTTGTGTATGACATTGTTTGTTAAGCTCGGGTGGATACATATTTTTATCTCTACAATTACTCAGTGAGACTTCGTTATCTTGTGCAATATTATTCATTATTTCATATTTTTCATTATTCTTTCTATATTGTCTGTACATGAATAGCTGATCTTTACGTTATTCCTATTAAATATGGTATTTATTCTTGTAAAATGTGTATTCATTAGACTATGAATATGTTTCCGTGTTTGTTGATGTATTCGTATTATATGGTGGATTAAACCATTTATTCTTATTTTTATATTATTTTTCGTTATTCTTGTTAATCATTGGTATATATTTAATTTCTATCTTAAATCTGCTGTGTTAGAACTGTGTTATATTTCTGTTTTATATTGTTAATTGTTGATATGTGTGCTGAGTTGTATTCTTTTATACAATTTTCATATTTCTCAAATTATATTTGTTGGGTGCTTAGATGTTATGTTCATGTACATTGGAGAATTGTAATATTTCCTAAATGATTTGTAGGTGTTATCATTTAAATTTAGTGCCAGGCCTAAAAGTTTACTATTTTTGTTGGATATTTATGTCTATTTTGAATTCCATAACTTTTCCTTATTTTATCTGAGCTTTGTTTTATTTGACCTTGGAAAACTATCAAACAAACACCCCTGTATAATTCCTTGTATTCCTTATAAATTATGCTAGTTAATTTATTTTGAAATAATACTCCTATCAGCTCACACATTTCTGCTCCGTCATAAATTCCCATGACGTTATCGAAATATTTACTTTGATTTAGTAAATAAATAAATACATATATGTATGGATATGTGCACGTGCTCTTTCATACACACACACACACACACACACACATATATATATATGTATATATATATATATATATATATATACGTGCACAAACTCATACAAGTATATTGCCGTTATACATGTGATATTCGCAATAAGTGAATTGTTTTCTTTGGCCATTGAATAATTTACGCCTCCTTTTCGTATTCCCTACTGATTGTTGAAACGTTCCAAATATATGAACCTGTGCCGCCTTGGACTTTAAGTAATGAAAACTATGTTTGAAATGTCTAATAGTGGGTGGCCAGGTTTAAATATAGCCCCAAATTGTCACCTACTCAAAAGAAAAAACACAAAAGAGCAAACCCAAGAAAAGAAATTGAAAAAGAATCATATTTGACACAATTTCAAAAGTTTGAATTCCTGGAATACCTTCCTTATTGCACATGTCCTCACATATTTTGGGAAGCAGCTCGGACCCAACGGATTTTTTCTCGTATCAAAAGTGTCAAGAAATGCAGGAACTTGAGTTGCAAATTAAATAAGAGGGCTAATAAACGATTTTTTTTCTTTTCTTCTTTTTTACTAACTTTATGAACAGAATATTTGGTGCGTATCCCGAAAATAATAACTATTGAGGATTTCCGTGTAAATTTACAATGCCGTTTACGCATAGAATAAATGTTTGGTTCAGTGATGCAGAAATAATTCATAACATTTGGTTTTACACGATTATTTATCCATGTACGAATATTCATACTTGATTAAAACTACACTATTATCATCATTAATTTTTTGGCTAATTGTTCTTTTGTCTTGTTTCTGGTGCTACATAGCAGGAGTAGTGGTAGCATTAGTAATATTAGCAGCTGTAGTATTAGCTGTATTAGTAGTGGTAATTGATGTAATGATCTTATTGTCGAAAGATATCAGTCGATTGCACTGTATCACCCATCTTTTTATGTTTTCTCTCAGAGTCAACACATGAGTTGGCTGAAATAAATAAATAATATATATATATATATATATATATATATATATATATATATATATATATATATATATATATATATATATATAACGCTCCCTTATTCAGGGTTGAGCACTCTCTAAGTAGGATAACCCGTTCATTATAAGCTTATGCAAGGCTCTTCCAACGTAAGAAAAGAGCACTCTTGTGGATGGGGAATATTTGCTTGAAGGAAATATATTGCTTGAATTCAACCTTACTGACCGTCCAGTTTCGTGGGTTAGAGGTATGATAGCAGCCTCTGGGTCTGAAGCGTGGTACTGGATGGTCTATTTATTCGCTGTCCTACCACAGCAAAATGTGACACAAGGTCGAGGCTTTACGTGGGGAAAAATGGCTCCAGCCAACGCAGCTTTAGTTTGCTAAGCAACCAAAGCAACCTCCGCCACGACCTCCGCCAGGACTAGCCCGACCTGTTCCGTTAAGTGAATGAAACAGTGCTCCCGGGGTGCCATATTCCCCGCAGTTGGGCTGAGCAATAGAAAGGGAACCTGAAGGTTCTCGATGAGCGTGAAATATGCAGCCTCGATATAACCTAAATGCATCGGTGCACTCGGTCTTTGATGCTAACCACAACACAATCTCCGGCCCATTCGACAAGCAAGTTTCACTGACTTTCGATCCCTTGAAGGAAAGAAAACATTTGCCTTCACCTTTGACCCTCTTAAAGGTGGAGGGAATTTCCTTATATTTTTGAAGGAGAAAAAACGATGTATATTGAACTGAAATTTCCCGGGGTCCATCAGATATGGATGAGAAATTTGGTTGCACTGCGCGCATTTTTAGGTGGTTGCTATAGCATGATAACTGAACAGACTGAATGGCACCTGTCATTCATGTATACAGATATATTCAAGTTGGAATACTTGTTGGCGTCCAATATTTTGTGTCTGCGAGTGCACGTAAGAGTGCGTAATCCTATACTGTTTTGATATTATAAATATCATTAGATTTGGTTATATTTTTGTTCGATGAAGCAAAGTCTGGTTCAAGGATAAAAATAAGGGTGACTCAAACACTGGCTTGAAATCTTCCACACCGAACATCATTTGTGGTCAACACATACACAGGGATGCGTGATGGGAAGGGTTGTTAATTGATCTTCATGGCACTATGGATTGTTCTTCATGAAACTTCTCCGGGCAGAGGGTTAACTTGTCAATGCTATTCTCTTCTCCAAGTAACATCCAACAGTATGTCCTGGGTTACATGGTACCAGCAGCAGTCTTTAGCACTTGGGCTGATTATAATCCTCAGTAGCATTCAGCACTTTACTCGTGAAATACAACGTGACTTGGTTTCTGTTAGATAGCTGCCTCGTTTTAATTAGGCCGATGGAGGAGCACAAGGCAAAAAGGGATGAACAAAAAAAAAAGATTTTTTTTCACTCCAACAGTGGGTAAGGACAGCTGAGAGAGAGAGAGAGAGAGAAAGAGAGACAGAGAGAGAGACAGAGACAGAGGGGGGATCTAAGTCTGCTCTCTATATTTGCCCTCCCCGTTTTTGTTTTTTTTGTCAGTAGTGGCATCAGCCGTGACGTGTCCGCCTTCGATCACGTCACGTCGCCAAATATGCTTCACCAACGTCTTCCGTCTCGCACTGACATTGAGACAGTTTAAAGAATTCAGAGTTACCAACACAAACACTTAAACACAGGTTTCTATCCATTTGTTATAGTGTGTAGGTTTCTCTTCTTCTTTCTTTGTTCTTCATCTTCAATTTTTTTCCTTCCGCCTCTCTTTCTTTCTTTTCTCTCCATAATTGTAAATCATTCACTTATCTATTTAACTTTTCATTCTCTTTTCTTTCGTTTTACTCTTTCTGGATATTATGTCCGTCACACTTTGTTCCTCGTTAATTTATCAATCCTCCATCTTTTCTTAAATTTTTTTTTATTTCTTTCAACTTTTTTTTGCCTGAAATCGTAAATATATTTTATGTGTATCAAAAATACTCTGCGTCAAACAAAAAAAAAAAGAAGATATATGTCATACTTGTAATTATCGTGAGCTCTGGCTGATTGCCGTCATGACACTGCTGGACGGCCTGACAATTCTTGATACGTACGAGAGGGGGGCAAAAAATATCTTTCTGCACGACACGTGCTGCTCTGGTTTGTTTAATATTTTACGATCAAGCGCTTCTCTCGCTAAAAAGCTTCAATAAAAAAAAATGATAAAATCAGAAACTTATTCTAAAACAGAATAATGAAAACGTGGGAAAGGAACATAAATTTGAGAAAAACTAGCGGAAGACATGTAAACTAGGGAGGGGGCAAAAATGTATTTTGATGATAATGGAAGGAATAAGTTATATATAAATAAACGGAACAAAAACAAGAAATTATACAATAATATTTTCAAATTATAACGAGAATATGATGGGACAGTAACTCAAAAATGATTACTGTAACAATATTACTGCTTCTATTATATACAATAACAATCATGATGATGATGATGACGATGGAAGCTAATATGAGAATTGAGACGATTCAGATTGAAACTGTTTAAAATCTCCAGGAAAAAAAATCAAATCGTCAGAGATTTTAGGAGACTTGATCTCGGTTCGTCTCCAGCAATGGTCACTGGATGTTAGTATTTTGAACATATAATTCATAAAAGCTACAATTGCAAGGCTGTGCAGAACGCCTTGGGATAGAATTAGGAATAATAACGCACGTGGGAATGCTGCAATATCCACAATAAACACATTTACAAATGTATACCAAAATCTGCGATTAACGCTAGTGCTAGGAAAAATAGATATTTACAAAACTTAGCTTAATTTTAAACAAGTATAGGGAACCAAAATGAAGATTCGAACTCAGCATTCAATTATAATGAAACTAGTTGGCATTGTTATCTGTAACCCTACGATGTGAGGCCATGACGTGTACTATAATAAATACTCCCGTGGCAACTACTACCAGTACAAGAATAACAACTACAAAATAAAAAAAAGATTAGAAGACAGAGTAGAAGAGGTACAGGGCAAGGAGGAGGGGTAATGATCTTTTTGAAGACAGACGTGACGATGATCATGACTGAAATAAGGTAGTATTTATGCATGTATGTTTGTATGTATAATCGAAAATAGGTAAGTGGCGTTCTGTTTTTTCTTCGTTGTTGTTTAGTGCTTTACATTAACAAAATAGAAGAGAAATGAGATAAAAGTTCCCTTCTATACAAAATTCTTAAAAAAATCACTTCGTCTCAGTCATTCTCCCCACAATAATAAATCTTCGTTAAGATAATTGCAATCTGTGTCAGTACTTCCGGTTGCGCGTGCGCCCTGGTAATGCGTCGAGCATTGCAGCGTTTGTCCGCATGCAAACACGTTTTTCACTTTAAAATGTTTCTGTGATATTTTTTTTTTCATTTTAAATGGGAGGGTTTCTAATGGTGAATGTTGTGATTGCAGCCTTATTGCGGGGAAATGATTTTAAGAAAAGAAATAGAAACGTTTTGAAACTCGTGCAATTCGTGAGTTTTGCGCTAAATTGATTGCTAGAACTTATGAAATTGCTCTAGATCGAAAGTCATTGTTAATGCACCTCTTACGTAATATCTGTAGAAATACATGTACGCAGATACGATTCTATTATACCGAAGAATTTCATGGCGTCAGTTGAAATTAAATTGAAATATTTTGACAATGTGTGTCCCTATGTGTGCATATGTGGGTATGGAAGATTTTATCGATGATAATAATAATAATAATAATAATAATAATAATAATAATAATAATAACAATAATAATAATAATAATAATAAATTATACGGCGAGTTTAAAAGACAGATACAGAAGGAGTATAAGCATAGACACGATAGAGTAGCAACGATGATACACTGGGAACTAAGTAAACAAATGGGATTCAACCATGTGGAAAAGTGGTATCAGCACAAGCCAGAGGCAGTCATGGAGAATGACAACCACAAACTACTGTGGGACTTTGACATCCAAACTGACCACCTCATCCAGGCAAGAAGGCCGGACTTAGTAATAGTAGACAAAAAAAGGAGGGCCTGCCAAATAGTAGACGTTGCTGTACCTGCAGACCATAGAGTAAAAAAGAAGGAGGGTGAAAAAAGGGAAAAATACCAGGACCTAGCAAGGGAGTTAAGAAAAATGTGGAACATGAAAACCAGGGTAGTACCGGTCATAGTGGGCGCACTAGGAACTGTCCCCAAAACGCTGAGGGAGAGACTGGAGGAGATCGGGATTAGGAGGAGGATAGAGACCGTACAGACCACAGCACTACTGGGAACTGCACGGATACTGAGGAAGGTACTAGAGATATAAGTACTGCAACGAATTGTAGCTCTGTCATGATATGCGAAAGAGAGGAGACGTTAGCTGAAGACCTGAGGAGACTTATTGTCACTCAGCCTTCAGCGATAACCACTGGGCAACCGGTGTGAAACTGTAAATCGCAGAATTACAGCGACCTATGAGTACTAGGAGAGGAGGGCTGGAGACTTGAGGAGACTTGCTGTCACTCAAACTCCAGCGGTTACCACCGGGCAACTGGTGTGAGATTCCAAAATAATAATAATAATAATAATAATAATAATAATAATAATAATAATAATAATAATAATAATAATATCATCCATGACATATCCAAACACGAGTTCTCTTTTGTTATGGAAAATGATAAGGAGCCAACAATACAACAGTAGTTACGGAAACTTTAACCCTGAATTGATGATATTCTAATTGAATCCCAAGAAAAAAAATATGAAAGTCATAAATGATGATCATTTGAGAAAATTTCTATATGAAAACTGTAATGATACTACCACTGTCAATTTAAATTAAGACGATGTTTATTCGGCCAAACAGTACATAGCTATTGAAATAAGACAGAGCAGTTCATTTGGAGCTCTTTGTATGAACAGATCAGTTCCCTACTCGCTGGATTTGCAATACGTATTTATCTAGTGCTTACGTTTCAACATCTGATAAGGGGAGAACCCCCTTGCGAACGAGGGTCACAATGCAATTCTCAACAATAACCATAGAACAACAATTCATTCTCTATCAGCATTTTTTTCTCTGTCTCTCGTCATTTGTCTGTAATAGGAAAGGTGAAAATACTGAGCAAATGGATCCCACATGAATAGACAGAAAATCAGAAACCGCTCAGTTTTGAGTATGCACATCACTATTTTCTCTCAACAATAACGACATAATTATGATATATGTCATTCTTGTATAATGGAAAAAAGATGATTCAAGATATTTCTTTACATATATGTTGAAAGAATGGTGTTTCTGTGTGAAATATAGCACTCTACTCTTACATGTAAGAATCCTTGAAATCTTTTGTGTCCTTCAATAAACGTCTTGACCTCTGCCTGGAGAGGTGCCTGTGATGATATTCACGCTATAATTCAGTTTGCACTCAATACCTACTTAGTCGATAAAATCAGCCTGTGTTCATAGAGTTTGAAAAAACTGGAATGCATGCAATGTATAAATTCATATATTGATGTGAGTGAATTTCAGTCATACCCAACTATTAAGCACTGAATGTGTATGAACATTAAATTGATAATGGTTTCAACAGTAATGTAATGCCCATTTATTAATATTGATTAAACGCAAATGCTTCTGTCCCCAGATCAGCATTTAGTTTATCTAAGTTAAATTGTTTCTTTTCTCTTTTATTTTTCACTCATAGTCTTTCAGTCTGACGGTCTGTCTCACTATCTCTCAACATATATATGTGTGTGCACTCGCATGCGTGTGCGTGAGTGACGTTGGTGTACTGTACAATTTTATTTGTGCGTGTGCCTAGTGCATTGGATTATGTATCTGGGTGTATTTAAACACTGATGTATGCTAATGCATATTCCGCTTTGCTTTGTTTTGTTTTTTGTTTTTTTCACATCTAGTATTTTTATAAAGATTAAAATGAAAGGCAATAATAATAAGATGAAGTCAAACTAGTAATTAAAAACTTATAGCATTCCATCATCAGATGCATTTGTAATTATACAAAAGATCAGTTGCTCTGTTTTGGTCACAAATGCATGATATCGTATGCCGTGCCAAAACCTTCCTAAAAGGTGGGATGCCCAGTCTTGGTTATTGTAGTCTAACAGTAATACAAACTGTGACACAGAAATATTTCTCTTGAAGGAAACTCGTTGTTGATTCCTCTATCATAATAATCTTATAAAGTGAGTTTGATTAAAAAGTACAGATAAGTCACTGATATATATGGAGAAAGAAAGGGAGAGAGAGTCGTGTATACGTAGGGGCTGGTTCAATTATTTGCTTTAATTTTTATTTCCACAACTCAATGTGGCATCTGTTAGCCTCATTTTGAGCAGAAAAAAAAATCTCATTTTTTGTGACAGAGTCAGAGTCATATGTGTTGTAGCACGAAAAGTTATGCATGAAGAAAATTTTAAGTAACTTTTCACTTAAGCAAACGATTGCTTAGCTCATGTTTTATAGTTGGGTTGATGATAAAATGGTCTAAATTAATGAGAAGTGACAATAAACAGATATTTACTACTTTTCAAGCAGCTTCTGTGGGAACTTTCTCTTGGAATAAAATGGAAGAAACCTGTCGCTGGGTTTCTTTTATTGTTTTTTCTGCATCTTCCACTTTATTACAATGCATCATTGAAGTCTACTCACATATAATTCCATTTGTTTTGCCAAGTGGCTATCATATTCCTAAACTCAGATATATACTTCTGCTTGTACCTACTAGCAAGATAACTAACTAGCCCAATCACATTGAACTAACTATTACCACTTGTGGGGTTCGTTGGCACACCCTTTTCCATTTTTCTAAATGATGATATAGTAATATTGACATATTTTTCAGAATCAAAAAAAAAAAGAAAAGAAAGTAAAACAGCCCAAAGGAAGTCTATTTCCCATATTAACATTTTATCACCTTTGCCTTTTTATGAATCGATTTTTCAGGAAGTTACAGTCACCCAAATATAAATTCTACCAACTGATATATAAATGTACGTTTATACAAAAGTTGGCATCTTAGTTTTAAAGATGTCAAAACACAAGTGAGATCCCAGCTAAACATTGATATATTAGGGATGTTGGCTGGGTACAAAATGAGAGGGTTCCTTATTTCAAATCGCTTGACGACTTCCGACTGCATTGAAAGTCAGGGAAACAACACCCAAGAAAAATCGCTAATTCTATCTGCCAAGTTGCACACATCACCTGGTCACTTTTCCTGGTTAAAGCCGCGTAATCCTGGTGTATACTTAAATCATGTGACCAGATTACCTGATTTCTTATCATACCACCCGGTCTTCTTCTGTGATCAAACCATGCTAATGAATATAGTGCAATACACCTACAAATGCAGATTGAAATATACATAACATATGTTCGTACCTATTAGATACAATAATTAACTATATATATATTATTCATAATCTCTTTTCTGGTCAATGAATGCAATTCAATGGTGAATATAATTCATATGGATCAAAATCCATACAGGGAAATTTTTAGATCTAAATTCGATTACTGATTACGCAGTAGACTACAGACTTATTGATCTCCTCTCATGTGCATGCTCACACACGCACACACACACACACACACACATATATATATATATATATATATATATATATATCTTTCAATATGGGACTCAATATGGGCATATGGCGAGAAATGCTTGTTTGTGAGTATGACCAAGAAATGGCTGTAAACCTTTTTGTGCGCTTTTGCCTAAAAGAATAGCCGACAGTCGAATTTTTGTGTCTGTGAGCAAACAGACTAATTTGCAAGTGCGAGCACGTGATTGAATGTAAGAGAGTGAGTGAAATGAAGTTTATGAGAGCGCGAGAAAGAAAGAGTAAGATGAAACGAGATTCGTTAGGTGAATCGTCCTTGCGGCGTCGGCCATGTTGACAACGGGGTTAGCATCGTTGATTGCCTTCAAAATGGCGGCGTTGACAGCATAAAAAATGCCTGAAACAGCAAAGAAGGAGACAATTCACGATCCAGTTGCTTGTCATTCTATTAACTCGTCGACGTTAGCCGTAAACCATTCTGGGGCACATCAAGACACTCTAGACCGAAACCTGAGCCTGAAGATTCAAAATTCAAGAGCCGGTGGGGAAACGTTTGCATCGATCTTGGCGGCGAGGCGACTGTCATGGCGCCCCCATATTAATTACGTCCTGGTTATTTGTTACTGTAAATTCTGAGCCAACTGCAGGACCATGTGATCGTTAGACTCGGTTTGAAACAGCAGCTCGTGTAAGCTAATGATGAATAACAACATGTGGTGGAAAAAAGATACAATGAAGGGAAAATGAAGGAAGTTAGTTTTTGGAAGTTAGTTTTCAATGGGAAAACGGTCAAAGAAGAAGAGTAAAATGAGATTTGATAAAAGAAGAGAAACAAAGAAAAGGAAAGATCATAAAAGATGAAACCGGTATTGACAAACGGGATCGGATAGGCAAACAACGGAAGAACATTGATAGAGGAATGGAAAGGAAAGAATGAAAAAAGAAGAAAAACTGAAGGAAAGAAGATAGTTTGCAAATAAACACATAAGAATGAAAAAGAGGAAACGAGGGAACATTGAAACTTGAATAAAGTTAGGGAAAGGGAAGAAAAAGAATGGAAAGGACTAAATCAAGATTGAAAAAGAACTGAAATATTAAAAGCAAAAGGAAGAGGGAAAGAGAAGAAGAAGCATTTTCTTGATAAAAGGGGAATACTTGTAGCAAGAATACGGTTTCAAGAAAGAAAAGATAAGTGAAAACAAGATTAAAGAAAGGATTAAACATTAGTTAGATGGTATAAAGAAACGTATGAAAGAGAAGGAGAAAAAAGGAGAGCAGGAAATGGAAAAATATGAACAGGGAAAGAGGATATTAGAAAGAATGTACGAATGAAATAAGAAAAAGAGGAGAATAGAAGGAAAAACAAAGAAATGAACTTGAAAAAGAAAAATTAAGGACAAGAGAATCTCGCAAGTGTCTGAAGGTGAAGTTAGAAAAGTCTTGTGGAGATTCCAATTTGAAAAGAGACGACAATGTCACGTGATATCGGCCAATGTCAGTAAAAAAGGAGGATCATTATTTTGTTTTTTATGGGATTTTTTAAAAGGAAGCCAAAATGAGAAAAGACAAATGGGGTTTGGAATCAGGACGAGCAAATTTGAACGGAATTGATTATAATATGTTTTTCTAAGATGGAAATGGAGAAAGAAATCTTGAGAAAGATGGAGAAAAGGAAATAAGGTGAGCGAATAAAAAAAAAAACAGTGGGAAGAAATTGAGATGAAGTAAATTGTTAACTATAGTGGTTCGATCATTAGGGTGGGATGAAGTGAAAGGAAGGAAAGTAAACCAAGGAAAATGAAAAGAAAGAATCAGAATAAATTCAAACAATTAGAGAAAAGAAAGAATGAAAAAACAACTAGTAAATAAAGAAAAAGGAAGAGAGGGAAGGAAATTGAAAGGAGGAAAAAAGGAAAGAAGAACAATGAAAGGAAGAAAAGGAAGAAGGAAAATAGCCAAAGAAGAAAGAAAAAGAACAAAAATTTCGAGACAAATTGGAATGAAGGAATAGAAACGAATTTCATGTAAAATGTACAAACTGAATATATTTATATTTCTTAATAGATGTAAATTTACTACGCATATTCAAATGGGCTTTTTTCTGCAATCGAGATCGTTGACCATCACACTACAGTTCGCACTTAAATTTAATTTAGAGTCTAAGCATAACAGTAGAGTAATATAGCAACCCCTGAGGATCGAACTCACTCCACTAGCGAATCGGTCTGAGAGTCGAAATGGGTCATAAACTAGGTTTCTATGTCCATCGATTTACTAAGTTACTAAGACGTGCTAGATCACAAGTGGGGACCATCCATCAATATATATATATATATATATATATATATATATATATATATATATATATATATATATATATATATATATATATATATATATATATATATATATATATATATATATATATATATATATATATATGTGTGTGTGTGTGTGTGGTCTAATGATAGTAAAGCATTTACTTCACGCAGCAAATACTGATTTTCAGCATATCATTTCTTGCCAATGTACTTCATTCAGTGATGAGTATTAATCACATAGATCGAACATTATTCATTGGATACTTCAAATTAAAATACAAGTAATAACTGTGTCAGGCTACTGACATTGATCCAGTCTCATATGCATCTGCATGTGTGCATGTTTGTATATGTGTATATATGTGTCTGTATGCCTGTGTATGTGCTTGTGTGAGTATGCCTGCATGTGTGAGTGCGCGTCTTAAGAGTAAGAGAGAGAGAGAGAGAGTGGTTGTGTGAGAGAGAGAGGAAAACTGACAGATAGACGGGGAGAGGGACAGACTCACACTGATACAAAATTAGTAATGTGAGTAAAAATGAAGAAAAAGAGGGATACAATGATATCAAATAAACAGAAGAAAAAAAGGATACAAAGTAATTTGAAAAGATAGAAGATGGACAAGCAAGGGAAAGTAAATAAGCATAAATAAATTAAAATAAGAGTAGGGTAAGAGGAGATAAACAGAACAAGTAGCAGAGAAAGGGAGAGAAATGAATAAAGAATACAAAAAAACGAATCAAAAATAAAGAAACTAACACATCCCAACAAGAAGTGTCACAAAAAAAAGGAAGGGGAGAAAAAGGAAAAAAGAGAGATTGGGGTAAGAATTATGGGAGATGAGTCAGGACAAAATAGTGTCCTCTTCTATTCTCAAGGCAATTTGTTAGACTCGAAGGCACCGCCAATGAACACAGCACGACTGATACGTTTTGTGGTTGCCTGTCTCTTATTTGTCTTGTAATTAGGGTTTCTGTCGTTACCATTGCCACAGAGCATGTGTGAGGATGTGCTTTCTATGACGCCCACACGACATTAGAGGCATGTGAATCTAGTTATATGTCAGTGTGTATGTGTACATATGCATGCTAATGGGTTTGTGTATGAGGTTGATGCAAATGCTCCAAGCGACATCTTTTGCACAATGTTTGGATGTGTTTAAAGTTTTTTGAGTTTACTCGGCTCTTTATTGCTTGTACAATCAGTCAACTGTGGTACGTTGTTTACAGGCCTCAGGAAAATTTTTTAAAAATAGGCTCCACGTGGATTTACGGAAAAGAACTTCGGTCAGCGTTTTAACACCTCTTACTCGACAAAAAAGCTCAACCAAAACTAGCTTTCAACAACTCAACTTGAATTTAGATTCATTTATCTAAAACGAAGAAAATTTTGGCTAGATCTCGGACAGCTTACAGCAACTCTATATAAATATATCTACTTGGAATAAAAAGTTTTCCTCTGTGTTCAACTGGATTCAAAGATATATTTTTATCACTAATTTCGGGAAGTAATACAAAATGCTTATATGCAACTGCAAAGAGAGTAGTTAATTTGAATTTCTCTGAGCAAGGAAGCTGGATGGTGATTTTGCTGCACAACATTACGTAAAGAAGTTTTTGTGTTTACTTGCATGTATGTGCGGGTAAGGGTTTTTGAGCAAATAAGAATCTTTTTGGTTTTGATTTTAAATGATTTTAAATTGAAGTATACATTTTTACTGGTTTTGTGGTTAATAACCATTTATCGAATTGTAAACACAAGAAACATATTTTGAATGCACGTCTGTTGCTCACACGTAACCATACGCAGATACATAGTGAAGGAACGGTAGAATCATTCAGCTATTTCTAAGTAAAAAAAATAATCTTATCATAATACACCAAAAAGTATGTCTGTTTGTCTGTCTGTACGTATGTACTTGTGTTCCACAAAAAACCAACTAAATGTCCATGAAATTTTCTTTGGTTACAGATTTGATTTTAGAGAAGCTTTTTTTAGCAAATTAGTCTTTGAACCCCCTAAACCCCAATCTGTTTTCAAGGGGTTTCCATTCGGTGGGGTCCATTTACATGATCATTCATTAATATCAAAAATACTTTTTGATGACGTGAGAGATATTTTTTTAATTCTTTTTCTTTTTTTTTCTCAAATCAAGTCTTGGAAATAAAAATGTGCTGTAGATTGCGTTCTTTATTCAGGAAGAAATAAAATATTTTTCAACATATCCCATATTGTTATAATTATTGGTTGAACATTGATGATTTGATTAATGGTGCTTTAATAAGTGCATGTTTTGTTGCAATATGATTGAGGTACATTATTCCAAAACACGATCACATACAGGGAACTTTCAATTTTCACTTTTAGGGTTCAAAATGTCGGGAATTTTTTTCTCATATTTTCTAAGGGTGGAAATCAGAGGGTGAGATTTCTTTTTCTTCCTCTCTTTTTTTTCATTTCTTCTACGAGTTCTTCTCCTTTAGAGATTATAATCAAGGATTAGTTTTTTTGTTTTTTTTTCACATTTATTGGTTTGAAAAGTTGTAATAAATCAATTTTAGAAATAAATCTATTTTAACGCTATCTGGATACCATTTATCTATCTCTCTATTTTGTTTTGGGGCATCGATTCATTTAGTCTAGTATGTATAGATTAAACAAGAATAAGATTTAATGTCAAAATATCAAAATAAGTTTATTTGCTTTTTTCATGGTTTCTTCTTATCAGTTTAAACTAGATAAACACTTCAAATAGCGGCAGTTATTAAGCATTTACAGCAACAGTGACACATACGTGCACCAGTTGACCTTCAGAAGAATATACCTAGTGTACTAATGAGTGAAATCAACAAGGTACCCAAGAGCCAATAAATATATGAATTTGAACTTGAACAAAACTTGCAGAAATAATCCGTAGCACCGTTGCACTTCACGTAGTTGCTGTAAGTTCAATACCGGGATCAGGTAGTGATATCAAGCGGAACGAGAAAAAGTGCCATCACAAAACGGGCGGACTGAAAGGACGAAATATGAGGAAAATCATCTAATATGAATGTGGCCATAAGAATAAGAAAAGTCTACCCCAAGGATCGAATAAATGGTTCAATTCGAAATCCAAGATCGTTATCAAATACGATACGCACCTGAAAAAGGTAGGAGAATTCAGCGGCCAAAACGTTGGGACTATAACAACTTAGATGAGGACAGCATTTCGGATTAGTGTATAGTAAAATATTGAGGGGGGTAGTGAAGGTGAAGGTGAAAATAATGCTCCAATGTGATTCAGGAAGTCTTCAACCTTAAATGAGTCACTCGAAGATGCACTTCGTGAAGGTTAGCCGCTAAGCACTAATGAAGACGAACTGAGAACGAACTATGTTGATTCTATTCTGCTTCAAACGAGTTGGATGCTTATATTAAGATTCAAAATAAGAGATGAATGTATACGTCTGCAACTACAACGCACCAGAAATAAACGGTAGATATTAGGGGAATGTTTACCCTCCGAAACAGTGAACAAAACAAACAATAACGAATCATGATTAGCTAGTGACTTCTTCCACGCCAAAAGAATGGACCATTTTTGAATTGATTATTGACTGTGATCATAAATGGGTCCTTCACGATAATCGATAGCGATCATACGACGTGTTCTCCATAGTTGAGGCTTTTTTTATATTGTTTGTTTGTTTTTTGGGGTTTTTTTTCCATATCACGCAAACAGTTCTTGTTACCTGCACTTGTAAACAAATATGTCTGCGCATGCTAAATTCCCAGTGAATAAGGACACTGTGGCAAAATTGTAAGTAAAGTTTGTCCATTCATGATAATCTATGCTGAATTCTTTTTTCTTCTCTACCCCATCCTCCCGAGCCTTTTCTTTATGTGTGTGACAATTCGTGTTTCCCTGATATACTTGCTGTTAAACTATATAAATGTGTGTCTTTATCATTTTGTTGATAGATATAAGGTTTTGACAAGAATGCATTTTTAGAAAAAATCTTTTATTCATATAATTTTACAACATTATTATTCAGTCATCAAATCTTTTCCTGGCTTTCTATGACCTCGTGCCACCTTTCTGGGAAATCGCGTATTCCATCATATTAAGTTGATATGGAATTGTCCAGCATTTTTGACATAAATTTTTATTCATATAAATTCAGAGTATCATTATTCATCCATAAAAGTAATTCCTTTATTTTCTATGACCTTAGGCAAACCTTCAGTTATTCTTCTTATGCAAAAGTTTCCAGCATTCTTGTCGATATCTTCCATTGATGTTTATTTATGGTGTGAGAATCTTCGAAGTATTCAACTGGTTTTGAATAACTGAGCAGATGAAGCGAAGTAAGTGATTCTTCCACGGTGACAGGTCTTGCTGTAATAGAAAACCGAGTGTGAGCCAAGCTTCATGAACATTGCTTTACAGATGGCAGCCTCAACATTTGTGCACAAATATCTGCCTGTTAACTTACTGGTCTATCAATACGTTGCCCCGCCTCTCTCTCTCTCCGTCTCTCGTCCTTTTTCTCACTATCTGTCTCTCTATATATCCATATGTCCTCTCACCTTTTATTTCTATATATATTCATTGTTTGTTGGTGCAGACGTGATGAATATACCTCCTGCGCCAACAATCTGTTTCGGCTTGTAAATGCCTGTATTTAAATGCAGAATTTCAAGCCAGACCCCAACCCAAATGAATTGATTGACATAACACTAAGCAGTTCACATATTCAACCAGCATAACCAAAGCGCAATCTATCTGCATATATTAATGTTAGTATATATGTCCATTACTACTACCAATATATTCTAGATTTTTTCTTCCCATTCTTTCTAGATTTATCAAAAGGCTTGTTGAAAGATTTAAGTCACTATTGGAGAAATGGTCAGAAAGACTAATCGCTCACCTATTAGTGCAAAGTGCATCACCCTCTCTTCCTATTTATCTATCTACAAGTGTTACATGTGCATGCAGGTGTGTGTAGATGATAGTATTTAATGGAAATATATAATTTCTCCATGAATGAAACTGTGTGCCAATGTCATTGAACGCGTCATATATTAAAAAAATATAATTAGTGGGATAACAGCGGTGCTTGCGTTGGTCTATTCTTCTTCTAGATGCGATTATTTATTGCTGTTCCATGTTTCAGCTACTTTTTTTGCAGCAATAAAGTTTCAATTTTCTTCTTAAATAAAATAAGAGTTAAGAAAATGTGTGATTTATTGCTGTTGATGATAATAAGCCATCATCTTATGCAAACAAGAAAGGAGATAACATTGACATCAATGTGCTGCGGTTTGCACCTTCTTACCAGATATCTGGTAGTGATTGCCCAAGGCTGAGTGACAACAGGTCGCCTCATGTCTCCATTTCTCTCCTCAGCACCCTTACATACCACAATAGCACCGTAGTTTGCACTATCCCAACATTCACCCAAACTTCATTCTACTAATTCGGCTATTTCTCAGATTTCCAGTATCCTCCTTGGTTTTCTTGCGGACTACAATAATGCTGTGGTCTGCATAGTCTCAATCCTTCTTGATCTTAAGCTCTTCAAAAATTGACTTCAATGTCCTTGACAATATTCTAAATGGGTCATATATTATTGGCAATACCGGGTAAAGTCTTGGTACATTTCCAGTTATTCAACCACTTCTGTATTCACTGTTGGGCTCACTAATATAGCCACGTCCATGATTTGGTTGGTTCTTCTTTTCCTTGTGCACAACTACCAGATCTGGTCTTCTTACTTGGATGGGGTGGTCGGTTTTGATATCTTAGTCCCAGATTTATATATGGTTTTTACTTTCCAGGACAGTCTTCCGATTGAGTTAGTACCATTTGACAACAAGGTCGAATTCTAGTCTTAGTAAACTTCGTAGCGCATCCCCGTTGCTACATTATCGTGTCTACTTTTGTTCTCCTTCTAGTCTAGCTTACTAAATTCGCTGATCATATGGTTAATCGTTCCGTTCTTTTATCCACTAAGGAGGCATTAGTTTGATGTTCTATCAATCTTCACCCTCACGTGATTTGAACCAATGCGTTTGCTTTGGGCTGCAACGACGAGCGATTCTGTTTCTCTCCCCAGATTTCCTCTGCACAGCCATGTTTATGATCTTTTGACTGTAATATTTTCTATCTTTCATTCGGATTCCTCATTGAGTCTTTTTTTCCCCATTTTTCTTCCTTTCTTTTCTTTATGCCTCGTTTGCAACCTTTTTATTGCTTTTTGCACTGCATGGAGCACCTTTTTTATTTCACGATGTTTGAACGTGCTTTTCCCATCTGATTTATGCACTTTCATCAAAGTCTTCTGATGAGTCCTCAGGGGACTTCCTTCCTCTTCATGTAGAATATGTCTGTGTCATACGCGTGCATCGTTGTATGTTACCTAGTTGATCCACTGATCTTTCGTCCATCCAAGAATCATCCTCAGTATCTCACGACTGTTTTTGTCTATTTCTTAATCTTTTTATCAAATGGCTGCTATTCAGCTTAGTTTCGAATATTTTTATTTTTGTCAATTTTGCAAAAATTGATACGCAAAAAATATGCGATCACGTACAGACGGGCAGACATTTGGTTACTTACAATAAGATATCAGTTCCCATCAAAATATATGATAAATCAAAGGAAATCAATTTTAAGATGGATAATTGTCAATTATCATTGATTACTATTGATTTTTACAGAGTATTTCCGCTATTGAGATCGTAGTTGCTTTTTAGCATAACTCTCTAATCATCATTCCACTACCATTGGCAATCAGCACAGATCAGAACTAAAAAGTAAGCCTAGCAAGACTCGATCTGGCATCCCCTATCTGCAATTCCCAGCAGTTACCTCAATGATTAGGATATGTATATATATATGCAATGCTCTTCTATAGGAATTGAGCACTCTGGTGCATGAGGGATTTCTGTGTAATTTAAATATAACGCTTAAATTCAGTGTCCAGTTCCGTAGTCCAGAGGTAGGATATCGGCCTACGGGTCTGAATAATGGGATAATGGAAAGTTCTAGCCACACTGAAGAGATGTGATACATCGAAACAGCTGCCAGTGGATGACACAATAATATATATATATATATATTTATATATATATATATATATATATATATATATATATATATATATATATATATATATATATATATATATATGAAGGATGGGGGCCTTCAGCTGCTCCATTTTGGAGAACCTGTTCATGGACAGTGCAGACATTGGGCTCGCAGAAAAGATATAGAATACAGGGACACTCTGAAAAAGGCTTTTATCTCCGTTGTCATCAATCTGGACATTGGTCAAAGTGGTCAGGGACATATGTCGGAAAATGTTTACTAAACCACTAGATATTATGCAAAGTGCTCGATGAAGTGCGACGGATAACAAAAATTTCAAAAACGGAGGAGTAACAAAGAAGATAAGGAAGGGAAAAGGGAACAGAAACAAACTACACAGGGAATTCAAAAGACAGATAAGAAATATCACGGACAAGTGATCATAGACATGTCTACAGAAAAGAAACCTGGAGAGAAAAACAGAATTCTTCATCATAGCAGCCAAAAACAAATACATCAAGACAAGCCATGCCAAGGTGAAGAACGACTGTCCCCATGAAAGAACAAAGGAAAACGAGACTGTTTTGAATCTCGACGATATGGTATGAGTCATATAATGAAGCAATGCTCGAAATATTGTATACTGTCATCAGTCAAAATTCAAATTTGAAAAAAATTGAAATCGTTATTTGTGGGTTCTGCAACGAAAAAGAATTCGAACGTCACATATGGAGTGTGAAGGCCTCCCTCCACTGTCTCTAGGCTATGTACCCGGAGGTCATCATCGAAACTGCAAGGCTTGTTTTTACTGAAGAGTTTGCTCAGTTCTGTTGTTGTCGGTTCACTTTTCACATCACTACACTAGATGTAAATCCAACGTCATGTTTTGTACATCCTGCAGGATAAATAATATGTTTAGACTGCTAAGAACTTCCTGAAAATTATTTCCAGGTCAAACATTTTCTATTTCTGTTTTTCCTTTGTGGTTACATAATTTGCACGGATGTTCTTTATTCCCCTGTGTGCATTTGATGTTTGATCCTGATGTTTCTTTAAATTTTGGTCGACAAGTGACCAAGACTGATCTAAAGTTTTAGTTTTGGCGATAAGAAACTATTGAAGGCCTTGCAGCAAGCTCTTCGATCAATATCCGATGATTTCTAGGCAGAATGAGAGTAAATCTTTCAAACTACCTGTGACTGATGATTACAAAGGGAATTATTATTAAAAGCTTCTTTTTTTCTTTCATCTAAAGATGAAAGCTTCCAGGTGATTCCTCTCCTCAATTTGCCATCCAAATTAGTTTAACTTGAGAATATGTTCGGTTGACATGAGAATTTATAAATTCGTGAGCATGCTTTCGGTAGTCTTCAACAAGACTGCGAATCTACCTTGTTCTAATAAATTGCAAAAAGTGGATTTTATCAAAGAATGGATCACCAATGTGTAGGTATAGAATTTCCATCTTTTTTACATTATATTTATTTTATCATATTTCTTTTTAAATCAAAATCAATTTGGCTTTCTTCTTTTAAAATATCAACAAGCAAGGCATTATCGATCATTTATCTCGATCTTGATGATGATGATGATGATGATGATGATGATGATGATGATGATGATGATGATAAAACAGAGAACGTTTGTGTTTATGGAGAAAATTGAAATGTAATTAATTAAAAATCATTTGATTTGAAAACGTGAACTGGTAAGTAACTGTTTTTGGCATGAGTTTTAAAAATATATTCCCATATGGAAATTATTTATGCAAACAATCTAATATCAGTACCTTAAGAATTTGCATTCGAAGGTTTTAACCCAAAATGCAAACAGATTTTAAAATTTTACCCCTGAAGACGCATAACGCTTTGAATACGACCTGTTCTTTTTTTTTTCCAAAATATAACCTTTTTCTTTCGGACAGTTCCTTCGTGAGCACGGGCTGGTCGTGGGATGGACGTTCGTAACCCAGGGGCCCCTTTTGTAAGATACTTTTTCTTGGAACGCATTCCTCAAACACTAGTGTGAAAATATGAACCTACGCAAAAGAAACACTTTGAAATTGCTTGTGGCAGGTATTGTAAAATGGATTGTGGCAGGTACTGTCGTTGGATTTTCTCTTCTGGTTGCTTCCACACATTTTTCTCTCTGAAGCCAAACTAGTACGTTGCTTTAATTTGTTTTCGCCCTGTAAACCATTCTAAAATTCTCTCAGACGCTGTGGATTTTTGCGAATAAAATTCATTGGAACATGTGGTAGACATACTTGCTGGAATTTTACTCTCTCTCTCTCTCTCTCTCTCTCTCTCTCTCTATATATATATATATATATATATATATATATATATATATATATATATATATATATATATATATCTAGTGGACAAGTTAAAAATAAACGCTGTCTCTGTTTCCTGATATAAGGGTGGCGTTTTATTGAATCAGATATTACAAACATGGATATCAGAAACAGATTTGTCTGATATAATTGTGAAACTTTAACTGCGTCATGCCAAACAAGATGGGTCTTAAACGAAGGAGGAAATATAAAGTAATCTAGACTATGAAAAAGATAAAAATCTCGGTGACTTTGAAATTCAAAGGAATCAAAGGAAACTGAGGTCAGAGACCCAGATCTAATTATCGCCTACAAGAGTGAAAATGAGTCAGGCGGTATATGCCGCTTTTTAGTGTAGCACAGAGTAACATTGAGAAAAAGTGAAAAGATGAAAACTTCTGGAGAATGAACACCGTGTTGATAGTTCAATCCGTTATAATTTCAGGACTTGGAATAGTCCCAAAGTACACAAAAAAAGGCTTTGAAGAAGTACAAATACAAAGAAGAATTGAAACTGTCCGGCAGATATCAGTGTCAAAATAACTTCGAATACAAAATAGTGTAATCGAATGCAACATATATCCAGAGAGACACAAGAGTCATCAGTCTAAATCGTCCAAATTCTGTGTGTAGCTCATTCTTTTAGTTGCTTCATAGATCTTTGTGAGATGCTACAACCATAACAGAATTATCATTTGGTGTATCTATTAAAAAGCGTTTGATCAAAAGTAAACTTCTTAAGTTGCGGAGGACTTTATGATAAACATTTCGAAAATGGCAGTCATACGACAACGTTTTTTTTTTTTACATTTTCAGTTGTGCATCCGAAACCTTGGTAAATTATCATTCTGTAAAACTTCATTACAACTCATTGAGAACTTCCAGAGATATCGTATCGACAGACAGGAACGAATACAGAAATTTATGAAGAAAACAAACTCAAAAACATATCTCAAGCAAGAAAATACCTTGATTTACTGCTAAGTCTATTCACACCTCGCTTAAAATATGTCTAACCCATGGAATTAATTCAGGAATTTTTGAGATATCGTGTAGGCAGACAGGATTGAATGCAAAAAAGTATGAAACATCAAAATGGAAAAACATCACACAATCAGAAACGAATATCTGGATCCAGCCCCAAATTTACAGAATTCTTAAGCAAACCATACTCAACTCTTCCATAAAATTCCATGGAAATTCATTAAGAAATGTTAACAATATATTTATACAATCAGGAGTGAGTATAAAAATGTATGAAATATATTAAAACAGAGAGATATCTCCCGAGCAAGGATTAATCCCTGGATCCACCTTAGAATTTTGATTATTCCTTTTTGTCTTGTGCAATAAGGAGATATCAGGGATGTAGTATATATCTGGAAGAGCGATTCCAGAAATATGTAAAGTACTGAGACGGGAAAATATCTCAAATCAGAAAATGGTTCTTGGATCTGCCACAGAATTTCTATTTGTCTTCCCTACTTAGTGCCTTACCTTTCCACGAAGTTTCATTGAAATTCATTGACAACTTTTGAAAATATCGTGTGAATAGACAGGAGCAAATACAGAAATGGTTTTTTTAATTCTTTTTTTTCTCCATACGCTGCTCTATTCAGAAATTTTGATTGCCACAATATCTCTAAAAGTTGTCAATTGAATTTTGTGAAAGGGTTGGCTGTGTGATAAGGAAAAAATGGTTATTTTTTTACAATTTTTCAATCCAGTGTGTACTGCGGTATCAAAACATCTAAAACTCTTTATTTTTATAATGTGGACTTTACGACATCATCTCAAAAACTATATGTTTCCAGTGGTCAGACTCTAATAGGCTTTTAGTATGACTCTGAAACTACAAGA
Source organism: Thysanoteuthis rhombus (assembly GCA_963457665.1). NCBI lineage: Eukaryota > Metazoa > Mollusca > Cephalopoda > Oegopsida > Thysanoteuthidae > Thysanoteuthis > Thysanoteuthis major. The sequence goes on along the minus strand of OY735200.1, from coordinate 44,635,967 downwards.
TCTGATACTCTAAGGAACCGTTGAAACCTTTGATTGTGAATTTCTGAGGAATAGGATGGGATGTTTTTCATGAAGACAATTAATCTGACTACACCGTTGGCTAAGTTGCTTCTGAAATTAAGATGTCCCGAAGTAACACAAAAAAATGAACCAGGAAACCTTGCAAGATCTTGTCCTCAAATGGATGATTTAGTTGATGTACAATCCACGGATACTAATTTTAATCTCTCAAAACAGTGTATCAAAATGGCTGATTGAAATGGTCCAAGTTCTGTTATAATTCCTAAGAGTTGAGCAAGATGGTAACTGGCAACTTCATGTCAACGGTTTCCAAGAGATTGTGTAATTATTGAGCCATGACATTTGTTCACTCTATTAGTAAACCTCAAAATGATCCAATTTGGGGAGATTTGACAGATATTTATTGCAGATCTATGTTCAAATATTTTTTGAAGCTTGTGCAAGGGTTGATAAAATCTTCGACGCCAACAAAGGAAATCAAAGAGAGGAAAAGCAAGAGAAAAAAATACCAAGAGAAAAAAATCAGATGGTTAATTGAAAGTAGTATAGTCTAACTACCAGCGTCATGGTCTAATTCTATTAGGTTCGATGAGGAAAAGATTTTATCAGATCTTAATAACTGAACCAATGAAGCAGGAATGAAAATTCTGAGTTGAATATGAAGTGACCATTGCCGGAGGTTTTAAATCCAGAAAAATAGCTGTCTTCTTTCTGGATAACTTCAGCACCAAAACTACATATGTGAACGTGCAGATACGCATACAGTATTACATGCATCTGCTGCTGCCTATCATGGAGTGAGATGTGTCATTAGCTGCAATCATCACTTTGGTGTTCAAATCTTATTAACCCACGACAAGACGACAGAGGAGCGAGAAGGGCTAAAAATCTAATACATGAAATCAGAAAGTCACCCCAGAAGAATGAGCTCCTTTACTTACTCTCATCCCGTGCTTTAAGTGAATGTGATTCAACTAGTTAGTTTTGTGGATATAGCTATTGTATATAGCAGATCGTGGCTATTTTCGATTCCTCTCATCGTACACAACATTTTGTTAATAAAGGATGCTTTGTGATTAAAATTTACTCTACTTCATCAACTTTGACTTGTGTGAATGACCTCGAGGCCACAAATTAAATAATCCAGAAAAAAAACTTCCACCAACCAATGATGCCCATTTTAAGAGATGCAAACACCAAGGGAGGATCTGGAATGATTCTACTGTGTCTGAGACAATCTTGCCATCTCTTGAAGAGTGACAGCATGCAGTTGGTGGATCATTCTCATTAATTATAATGACATTAGAAACTATGCTTTGCAAAACAAAGCAATATCACCAAATGCACATGTAACAAGACACAAAATGATGTGATAGCTGACCTATCCGTGTATTAATGAAAGTATTAATACAAATCACAGACAAAGTATGACCCCGACTCTGACTAAAACATCACTCTTTTGAAGGAATTATTCATATAATTTGAGAGTTTTTTCTTATTGATATCTAGTTCAGTTTAAATGTAGGATTATTCCAGGCATTGGTAGTTCAGTTTAAAAGATTCTGCTATACTTTTCTTTTGCTTTATGTGAATGCAAATCGAAGATATAAACCCTTAATGATACATGGCCAGAAACATAGAGTATCTACCAAAGTTTTGGGTTTTCAATATCTTAATTATATTTTCGCCGCAGCATAAAAATGTGCCTCTTGATTGTTCCAATTTACTATGATAACAAAACTTTAAATTGTAAAAAAAATTCTGTTGATTTATGTATTTCCTTTCTCCTCATCATTTCACTCCATCATGTTGGAATACTTGAGAAAGTTTCAGCCTTTGCTAAAATATTGATCTTAGTTTAAAATCGTTATGTAGATTTGAAAATTGCATATATTCATCATATACTATAATAATTGGAATGTGACATATTTTATGCAAATCTGACAAAATGAGAACTCTTTGACTTCATTTTATGTAATATTCAAAGCAAATGTCCTCAATAATACATGCAAATAAGAACCTGATATATATTTTTTTGTTTTTGATTTAATGGTGAACCTTGTGAAAACAAGTTTTACAGCTAATTCCTTTTTGGTAACTAATCTTTTTCTTTTAATTAAATTTTAGAAAAAAAATTGCACGTTATTTTTATTATATCAGACTAATTATTGTCATTTTGCCAAACAAACTGTTACGTGGGGGGTTGTATTGTAATTTTACACATTTTTATGTACCAATAAACTTTCTTGCATAGTTTTACTCAAATTCATATTGATGACAATAAAAATATACTGCCGCATAGAAATTATGTATTTTAACCTATAGTAACAAAATAACATGGTTGTAAGTTTAGACACGAGACCAGGAACGGATGTAGTGGCAATAAGGCCCCTGGACTAATATATAAGCAACAAAGACAAGAATAATAATTGTGCCTTTATTTACTGATATAGATGATACGTGTAAGGCGTTTACGGTGACATTTAGAGCTCAATCTAGTCTTTTAAACTGTGGTCTATTATCACAAAGACTTTATCTTCTCTTCATTTCAGTTTAGCAACATTCGATACCAAAGGTTCTCCAAGGTGAATATTTTTCTAATTTTTTAACCTCAAAGTATTGTACGACATACATCGAGTATAAATTTCTAAGCATAATTGAGCCTTAATTATCCTAATTGTCGTTTTGACTCTAAATACTGGGATAGCAGCGGAAACCCCTTTTTTAACGACACGTATCTGTCTCTTTGATCTTGGACAATGGTGTCGTGGTACTTTGCTGTCCTTACCAATTACTGCATAACCCCAGGTCATTGGCTCACCCACAAATCATTTTTAGGCTACTCCTCGAGGGAATATATATTCTAACCAATATTTATTAATCGATATTTTTTGCATCCCTCAATACAAACATACGTACACACATACTCACACACACACATATACAGGACTGCAAATATGCGTGAACTTCTTAATAAATGATGGTTTTAGGGAGACTAGACTGTTCACTTGTTGTAGTTCTACTGTACTGTAACCTACCTAGAGACATATAAGTTTCCAGCGTTGTAAAAAGCAGAAGTCGAATTCTAAATAGATAAAATAAAATGTAAATAATGATTATGATGGTCTGGAGATATTTGTATGAAAAATTATTGCCTTCAAAGGTGGGAAATTAATTTTGCCGAGGGTTATCCACGAGCAATCTCTCTCTCTCTCTCTCTCTCTCTCTCTCTCTCTCTCTCTCTCTCTCTTTATCCATCTATCTATCTATCTATCTATCTTACCATATACATACATGCATGTGTGTGAAACTGTATATCATTCCGACATGCCAGTGTGTATGAAGCATGTAAATAGGTATATAAATGTATAAGATTCTGTTCATAACACTATTTAGTGATTAGGAAAGAAAATGATCAAATTTTCGGCTGCTGAATTTTTCAACGCAGGATGAAATTCAGGAATTAAGTTTCACATTTATGTTGGTAATTGGTATTAGCTTTGTTTGCCTTTGGCGGTCTGCGTTAAGCTCAAATATCCAATTGGAAACGCTCTAGACATTTCACCAGTAGGGTTGTCTTTTTTAGAATTACACTTGTGACTAGAACAACGCAATTTGAAATAAGTGATGATTATAACGAAATTAAAAATGGCAGAGATAAATCAGACAATCTTTCTATAAGAAGGAGGGCGAGGAAGAAAAAGACCAACATGGAAGTAAAGAAAGAAAGAGAGAAATAAAGGAAGAATGGAAAAATTAAATAGAGAAATACAAAACATCGAAGCCAAAAAAGAAAGGGAGAAAGAAAGAAAGAAAGTCAGAAAGGAAGAAGGAGGAAGGAAGTAAAGAAAGCAATATCGAAAGAATAAAGGAAAAAGGAAAATGAGAAAAGAAGGAAAAAGGGAGACAAAAAAGCTGTTGAAAGCAAAAAAGAAGGAAAGTAATTGAAATTGAGAAAAAAGTCATATCATTTTGAGTAGCGTAGAGCTTGGAAAGTATTATAATCAGCGCCGTAGTGTATTTCTTCTAATATAGATGGAGATAGAACGCAACTTTTTCGCTTATCATTAAATAAATAATTACGGGATCATTAATTGTATTGGATCTGTGAAAAAGTAATTTCAGTTGTCCACCATCAACTATAAAAAATCATATCTCAGCAGAGAATAAAAGCTTTCAATCGAGATAAGAAGCTCCCAATTTTTACATTTTTGCTAACTAGAAACAAGTTCATTTATTCTTGAAGTATAGAATTCTGAAGTCCTGGGACTAATGAATTCTTCAGACGCGTTTGATTGTAGAAAAACTTCCTTTACAGAAAAGTGGTCATAATGATTGTAGAGGTGGTTGTCGGTTAGTCAGAGATCTAGTGTGTAAGCTTGGTGAGGTAAAGTTTCATAGCCAAGTTTGTTCGAATTCTGTAGGGTCATTTGTGCCACATGTCAAGTTATTTTTTTGCTTTTCCAATTCAGTACAACTGTTGGATGGTCAACGTTTAGTTCCTGTGCAACCTCTCGAGTTTTTTGCATGGGTCCACCTCAATAATGACCCTCAAATATCAATCACAGAAGAGCGTATGCTTCTTCAGTGGTCTCGTCTCTGATTCAAACGTTGAGCTGTACGTATGTCGGTCGGTTTCCTGGACAGAAATTTGGTTGATATTTCGAGCAGTTCCTGTTTTTTGAACTCATCAAGGAAGGTTAATTGAATTGGCTTTTTTCCATCTTTGATGTGACAGCCTGGAATAAACCAGAATAAATAGAGAGAAGTAAAACGTTCGGCTTGAATAATTAGAGTAAAATTCATGCTTTAAAATGGTATATTCCACGAACCTAACTAGATAATATTCTATTCGAAAATTAGCACCAATACGTAAAATAAAAATTAAAAAAACAGAATCATTTCTGCACAAACCTAATACATAGCAGATTTCATAGCTGCACCACTATCGTACGTGTTAATTGGCCTTCGGGATTGATATGATGCCCACTTATGCACTTGAAATGAAATCAGGATCATATAAATATGATTAATGAAAGATAGATATTTGAGGGAAGCTACAGCGAATTTCATTGTAACATCAAGAAATTGCTGACATATACCGAAACGACTGCATTGAGAGATGAAGTCTTTCTTAAACAATTTTTTAAAGTTATTTTTTAAAAATTTCAACGGACTGATACTTTATTGATAACTGTTGTTTAAAATTTTGAGTGAGCGTTTAATAATCACTGTAATGGTGACCATATCCTTTTTAGAGTACTTCTTACTTTGTTTAACCTGGCATTTGAATGACAAACATTGATAAAATCATTAAAAAACTTCAACTCAATGGAAAGCTGATCTTTTTATATCATTCTTCAGGATATTATCTCGAAGTATTCATGACTATCAAATATAGCATGGTCATTTATTATTAATTGTTCACTAGTATAGTTTTCATTTTCATTTCAGTTGCTTTACGTTGCAACTACTCAGACATTCTACTACAGTAAATATCGCGGATCATAAATGAAGAATTTGGTTTTGCGAGACGCGGACTTGAATCCCTTTTTCCTCAAGAACAGTCGATCTATTGCTTGAATAACAAAAGCTAACATTAACAAAAATCTCACCATATAGTTTTATTCTCTATATCCTCAAACGCTCGGTGCTGCCATCTCCAATGTTTGTTTATATACATTTGTAGTATTATTAGTAATATTATCTTGAATTTTTATTATTAGACTAAGCATTATCAATTATCAGCTTTTTTTTGACTAACATTTATTTCTCTCTCAGAGCTTCATCTTTATCTCTGATCTATGTAGTTTATTAACGAACATAAAATGGCAGTCTGAGTAGATACGAGAAAAAGCAACTGAAATCAAGATGAAAGTAATACTATCAGAACATAGATAATATTTTTCTAGGAGATTGTTAATTCTGACAGCACTTTTCCTACTTCATGCAAAACCTATTTACTCAAGTTAGCTTTGTCTGACATCTGGTAATAATATGTGGAGTACTACAGAAGTAATTATCTGCTATATTTGCTTCCTCACCATGACCCGATGACAAAGTGCACCATACAAAAAAGGACTATACAAAAAGTGATGTATCATTGTATTCATATGCTTGCATATTCTCAATGAAGAAGTTGTAAATTCAAAAGGGCAGGTTAATATTTAATTTGTTTTTTTTATTCGATGACAACAATCCTCGTCTGGTTCGAAGACATACTTGAGAAGGGAAAAATATCAAGGAAGATTTATTACTATCCCCATAAGAGCGAAAAGCTTTTTAAAAATGCGTTTTTACGCTTTTTAGTGGGATGATTCTAGTCTCATCCAAGAGACTCTCTTCAAAAGCTTTGAGACCGGATGAGGTTCGAGTGTGCAGAAATGAGTCCGTGTCTTGGAAGAAATATGTTGCTTCTAGACATTTAAAGCTGCGAAAGATATAATTTTCCCTTTTCCTGTGCAAAGAGGGGAGGAATTGAGAGATTGGTTGTCTATCAGGTAATCTTGTATTTTAACTAAGACAAATATGATGACCTCTTCCAAGACAGTATTTATTCATGATATTGTATTACAAGGGGATGCGACACAAATATGAAAAGATAATTCCAATTCAAAGTTTCCTTTCGAAACATTAAAAACTTAATGATTTTCTTGGAATGTCCTTGGTATTTTGTGCTCAATATCTAAATTGTGATCATGTTGGAAGTCACTTGTGAATAAGCTGTAATTTACCCAAGAGAGAGAGAGATACATCTGCAGCAATGCGTAAATATGCTGGATTTGCCCCAAATATATGGATCGGCATCTTACAACACGTGTACAATAGCTAGTCCAATCATTAAGATTACAGTTGCTTGAATCAAACAAAGTGGTTTTTATTTCATGCCTACTTATTGGCCGCGCAACACTTCCTAAAAGGATGAATTTTCTCCTCCAAAGTTCTGTTCTACACTGATAATGATAATGAAAACATTTGATGAAACCTTACGTAGTAAGTTAATGATAATGGAAATACACGACGAAACTTAATGTGAAAAGTTAATGATTATGAACTTATATGATCGGCACAAGGAACGTTTTGTTTGTAACAGATATTTTCATATAAATTAGATGTTCTCATCATCAAGCGACGGACTTGTTAATATATCTACGTATATTTATATATTGGCAACGATATACAAGGTGCGAGCCAAAAAATTCATAGGATGATGATGGATTAATTTACCTACCCTGACTCCTATTTTGAAGCGTCTCTTGCCTGCCGTTTGCTTAGTGGCTCATGAGGAGTATTATTCATGAAAGAATAGCGGTGAAATACTGCATTCAGTAATTGACCTCTATTTAAATACCTTAACTATTCCCACAAAACAACCATTGTCCATACAACGAGTTTGGGTCGATAAGTTTGTAACCTGATACGTTACTAATAGCTGAAATTTGAATATTTTACAATGTAATAGTCCATCTATCAGATTAATATTCACATCCTAATTAGTTTCATAGATGAGGGAAAAATTACGTTTAAAAATATTTTGTGTAAAATAAATGCATCTTTTCATCTTGAATTGCAGATACTTTGATCTAAGTACATATATTTACATATGAGACACGGTATACAAAGAGAGGCCAAAAAGTTAGAGGAATGGCCATTGGTAAATTGTCTTACCCAAAGATCTAGTTTCCACTGTTTATTTTGAAGTATCTGCATTGCATGCTGTTTTGTCACAAAAGGTACTGTTCACGCAGTATACTAATAAAATCTGTATCACATTCGGTTCTCGAGCGCTGTCCAAATACCCCCGGCTTTTACAATATCTTTTTGGATTGCACCTCTACACACAAAATAGTCTAATTCGCTAATATTGTCCAAACATGCGTATAAATGCATGCAGCAATTAATCAACCTCAGTTTGATCTGAAACTAAAGCACAATAACGTGACATCAAGTGGTGATCGGAAATGATAACCGTAGTCATGATTTTCTTGCCACTACTCTATGACCGGCGCCCCTATAGACATAAATCAATATCTATAGATAGAAATATAAACTGCTAATAAGTCAGGGATTTTTTTCGGAATAGCATCCTCATCCACAAACCTGAGACTGGTAATAAGAAAATCATTTAGCAACAATGATCCTTCATTTTAGAAATTTAGATAAAGACCGTAAGTTATCTCTCAAAAACCTGATGTCTTCGCAGTGACTTGAAAAACTTCAGAACAATATCAATTTCAATTTTTAATTAGAGGCATTGTCCACCATTATTGATTTTTGACTAATATTTCTTCCATTTTAATTTTTGTTGCTTTTCATCGCAATTTCTCAGTCTACGGTCATCAGTAAACAACACGGAATGAACATGAAGAATAAGTCTCGCCTGGTGGCCGTAGACTGACGATCTTAGAAGTTGCCTAAAAAATTTAGGAAAAAATGAAAATTCAAGACGGAAGAAGAACCTGTGAGAAATCCATCGTGATATCATTATCCTGACTAATATCAACACATATCAAATTGTTCTCCCTGTCAAAGATTTGTACTTCATCCCATAATGGCCAGTGTCCATCCTGCTCTCTTCCAGTTTGGAACGCCATGCCATATTTGTACATGTCACCACGTGTTACAGCCTCCCTGAGTTCTTCAATTTTTATTTTCTGTTACCGGCATGTCTCACCTTTATAGTATCTACTGCAGCTACGAGGGATGGAATATGCGCAGTTTCCAGTAGGTAGTTTAGGTCTGGAAAGGTGTGAGTGTAGGGTGGTCCTACTTTGGAATACAGCCCGGGTGTTGCGCTGATAGTATAATCTTTTAATTTACTCTGAAACACGTTTGATGTATGGGAGAACGACTGCGGAGTTTGTTCTTGTTTCCGTTGTGCCGTCCACTCAGTAGGCTTACGCGATCTGTCAATAATGGAGTTCAAAATTTATAGTGGGCGCTCAATTCGGTTATGGCTTCGTTGCTATCGTCTTCGAGTGTCTTTCGATATTTTATGTTTTTCTTTGTTCAATTTTCTCATTTGCTTAATCCATGCATTATAGCGTCAAATATTCCTGCATATAGTTACAGAAAACTGCAATGTAACGGCTATTTACCAGAAAGACCGGATTTATGATTAGGGTTCGAATTCCTATTGGGACTTCTTATAGCGCTCATGCACTAATGCCCTAAGGGAAGACATGAAACCATTTTTCCCTGTCTTCTTTTCAAACCACAATTATATTGACAGGGATACAATTTTTTGAAAATGAAAAAGAGGTCAAATGAGTATATGCATAACCCTTTCTCTTTTTACTCTATATCATCTGTCCAGACATTGGAAGAAAAATGGCTGTTATATCCGTTGTCAACCTTTGTAGATAGAGAGTGAACAGTATTATGAATATTAGTATCTTAAACAAGATGAACATGAAAAGGATGAAGATGATGGTGATGATGATGATAATGAAGCAGTGTCTCATTCTCTTTGATTTCATTTATGTTTACAAAAAATCCTTATTATCATGTTTTTTAATTACCCCCGCCCTATGACATCATCTCTCTCGTGTTGTATTCAAATATCTGTGTTGGCTTCATTGGCGGGAAGTGTGATTGCAGTTGCACCGAAACCTCGTCTCTCAGGAATCCACCAAATCTTGCGATCTTTCACCTCTTAAGATGTCGTTCCGTTCCAATCTCTCTGATGTTTCTTCAAGCCGACAAACATTTTTTTATTGTCCTATAAAGTCGACTCAGAGTTCTTTGTGTACAGACCTTTTGAAGATATGGTCGTTCAGATGATTTCAAAGGCATACAAGTTCAGCGGAAGAGGTATGAAAGAGAGAGAGAGAGAAAGAGAGATGAGGAAAGCGAATGAAAATATTGTCCCATTTTTCAGAAAGTTTTCGTATTTATTTCCAGTTAGCTTCACGTTAGTGCGACTTGAGAAATGTATAATCACATATTTACTCTGTTTACAGACATGTGTGAAATGAGCCAACATAAGTAGTAATACAATCGGAACACATGTGTAATGCTACTAATTTTTTTTTTTTCAATTATAGATTAAGTGAAGATTAAATCAACGGAAGACAAGTGCGTTTAGGTTGGATCATATAGATGGGTAATAGAAGAGCTTATGGCACATTATGACTGACGAACTCCAATCACTTCTGACAAAGCTAGAGAAATCAGTTCGAGAGTTCCATAAAGCGAGCAGTCTTTTGGATAAATATCGTTCAGAATGACCACTTATAATGAAAAAACGACTAATCAGGTGAAATCAACGACGGATTGGGAATTCCTTTTAGTAACATCACGAAGTTTTTGGAAGATGGCTGAAGCAACGCATCAACGGAGATACTGCGTTAGTACGTCTTGATCGAATTGCAAATTATGAAGACAAGTCGAATTGTTGATGGTGGAGAACATATTGGACATGTCATTAAGAAGGTTTATGTATATATATATATATATATATATATATATATATATATATATATAATCACTTCCGTGTTCAAACTCCATCCCCCCCAATTGATTATTGCAACAAAGTCTCCCACGTGCTGATTTCTTCTTATTGTGTCAGGCCAAGCGAGGCACTTCTTTTTCTTTCTGATACATCATTTTAAGTCTGATTGTCTCACCAGCCAGTTGGCTAACCCTTCGAAAACACACAAAGTCTATTCAGCTTGAAACAGAAATATTCAACGAGACAAAGAGACCATGCAAACAAACATTGAAAATATTTCCAGAGTATCGAAAACACCATCGAAGACCGGCATAATCTCTCCTGTACAATATTCATATACCCGAATACAGTGGTGGGAAGAAACTTACCAAATCTTGTAGTCTCTCAACTATTCGTATTGGAACTGTGTCTGGGATCTACCTAAGCCCGTTTTTACCTATGAATACGAAGGAACACCAGGATGCAATTACTGATGACAATTGTCAGTAGTGACAAAAAGGAGGAATGACTCTGACCTCTGAAGTTTACGGTTTTCTCCACGGCATACACACTATCTCATTATTCACACAAACCTCTCACCAACCTTGAGGAACATCAAAGCTATAAATATTCAATCTTTTACGATGAAATTCTTAAACCTATACAGCATCATATGGGATTTTTAACTACTGTACTCTACTTCATTTCTACACTTTATACAAGGAATAAAACTTTCGTTCCCCTTTGTTGTCATCTTTTTAGGTTTTATTCTTCATGCACTCTGGTCCAGCAATCTATTCAGCCACTTGGTTTGCTGCTACAAACCCAAGGGGGTGCTGCACCCATTTGCCAAATCACACCAGTATCTTACCGGTTTTTTTCAAAATGATGACTCAGTTTCAACCTAACTTATCGAAATCCATAAAATAGCTCACATCGATCCTACTACTACAATATTTCTCTTAGCCCAACAGAAATCACTTTGTTCGGTGGATTGATGAATTCTAGTGAGTAATGCATTTGCATTTGATGGCAGTGGTTGGTATTCGAATCGTGGTAAAAGTCAACTCTTGAATTATGTGTTTTTAGAACAAGGATCACTTACAAAAATGTTTCTAGTAGATCTTCTCACCGTTCATCTACGCTGTATTTAGCTAAGCTGAGTAAAAACAACTCGAATGGGTTGATGTTTATCCATAGGTATTGGCCCGAAATTAATGTAAATAGTGTCTACTGGGAATCAGGGAGGGTTCATCGATTTTTTATCCATTGTGTTAACTGATACGCTACTTGCACCGTCTAATTAGTAGTAGAAATTATATATGTACATATACCTATATCTACATGCGTTTGTGTACGTGTGTGTAAGACGGCTAGATCGATAGATAAATTGATAGATTGATAGATGGATAGATAGGTAGAAAATTGTAATATCTCAGTAAGAAAAAAGAAGTCTAGTGAAATCAGTACTTATTGAGAAACTCATCGAACACGTGCTTTTGACGGTAATATTATACGTGGCCAATTAAATTCTCTGTAAGTCCTTCCATGAACTTCTCAGAACG
>OY735200.1:44583949-44616449 GCA_963457665.1 Thysanoteuthis rhombus | reverse complement strand
AGTTTTGATCGAGCGTTTTTCTGTTTGTTTAGCCATTATCAAGTAGCAAGACCATGGAACTTGGAGGCAATCCCGATAGGCCCTAACCACTGACCAACGATCATTCGTACAGAAACAGGAAAAGTTAATAATCTTTGCCAAGTTATACCACACATACACACATACACATATACATATGTATACACACATACACACACATACTCACACAAGTATATATACATGATTGACTTATGCATAAACGCCCGCTTCCTAGTGTTTATCTATTGATTGATGGCTGTATTAGTATACATATATGAAGATTTGTGTAACGATATATGTATATATATATATATACATATATATATTTATATATATATATATATATATATATATATATATACATATATATATATATATATACATATATATATATATATATATATATATATATATATATATATATATATATATATATATATATATATATATCCTCGAAAAAGAATAAGATGTCAGATCAGAATGAATGCTGAGTATTTCGATATCTTCATCCACTTCGTCCATGTTTTCAAAGATATGAGAGAAAAATATTTCCGTGAGAAGAGAAAGGCATATCTTTGAACACCAAGAGACAACATTCAAAACAATTTCAGAGTAGAGGCAAGAAGCCAGGAAGAGAAAAAAAGAGTTTAATAAAGATTAAAATGCTTGACTGCTTCTTTCTTTTTGACCCAACGTTGATTAGTTGTCGCTTTGCCAATTTCACTGACCGCTAAATGTGAATTCGTTCTTTACTGGTCACTCCATGAGCGTGCAAAAGTTGGCATTGTCCAAAAATATCTCTTGAGTATGCCTGTCAAGATTTCAAGTTCCAGTCTGAGTTCCGAGTCAGAGACAATCTTTATAATGAAGTCGTTTGGAAGAAGAAAAAATAAAAGATTCTTTTATGCATCAGTTCTCATTCGCACATTCTTTTTTTTTTTGTCGAGGGTAGCAGAGAGAGAAGAAAAATTAGAGAGAAGAAAAGTATGTATGAAAATAGATAAAAATGACTTGAGGACAAAAGGAGTTTTATGCTGAATAAAAGAAATGGATGGTATGAGAAGTTAGAAATCAGAAAACAATAAGGAAGAAGCAAAATATTTTCAACAGAGGAACAAAGATTGGATAGAGAAGCAAAAAGAATTGTTTGACTAGTAAAGATTGAAAGTGTCTTTGTTACTCTCCTCTCTTTCTTTCATCTTCACTCCTTCATGAGAGATATAGAGGGAAAGAATGACGGGCTGATTTTTTTTTAAATGCATGCACATGAGCAAGAAAGTTATAGCAATAACTATCAATCATACTCTATACTAAAACCAGAAGAGCGTTTGTTCCTTCTAGAAGAAGAGCATGAAAAGAGAGAAGGGATTGAAGCGAAACAGAGAAAAAGACGAGAAACATAGAAAGGTAAGCGGGAAAAGACATAAGGAGAAAAGAAAGCAACAATCGGACAAAAAAGTTCTGGTGCAAGACTGAAGAACTTTAGTTTACCAAAGTACTGAACTGACTGAGATAAAAAAAAAAATTAAAAAGAAAGAAAATAAAAGTTCAAAGCAGCCAAATGAAAGAACACTATTTGGGAAGGGTTAATGGAGAGAAAGAGGAAATTAGAGGAGGAAAGTCAGAAGATATGAGAGAATGGTCATGAGAACCACCTACTATGAATGAGTTAGCCAGATTGTAACAAGTCAGTGAGTGTGTTAGTTAGTGATTGAGTGAGTGAGTGAGAAAGTGTTATCAAAAACAATGAGCGCAATTTGTTTCAACAGAAATAAATCACGTAATAACTTTACCCACAAAGTAAATAAAACAATAAAGCAGTCTAGAAGAAATAAATAGATAAATTCCCGAAAATAAGAAAATAATTGGTTAAACATGTACAGCAAGAGATGGGAGAGTGAGAGGATACAATATGATTTAGACAAGAGCTGATTTAAGTGAAGAAAGAGAAAGAGAGAAAATGCGTAAGATAGAAGAAAGATGAGACGTGGAAAGAAAGAAAGAAAACTAAGAACAATTACAAAAATGAATTATGAAACAGGCGAAAATAATAATAACAATAATAATAATAATAATAATAATAATGATGATGATAATAATAATAATAATAATAATAATAATAATAATAATAATAATAATAATAATAATAATAATAATAATATAAAAAATGATAAACAAGTAAATAAATCAATAGAAATTGACAAATGAAGAAATAAATGAATATAAATAATAAATAAAATGAGAAGTGAAAAAAGCTTGAACGCATATGTGTAAGAAGGGAGGGGGGCTGAGAGTCTGAATTATCATTCAAGTAAAAGTATATTTAGAGAGAGTGTGAGAAGATGGAATGCAGTTACCTTAGAGAGAGGGGCTAATGGACAAGACAGAGAGAAAAGGGCATTTGATTTGAGGAAGATATATTAAACTAAAGGAGGAGTATGATGGGGAAAAGGGGGGGGGGAAGGACAGCGAAGTCGCGAGAAATTGTGAGAAGTGGCGATACTTATTGCATCGCGTCTCTAATTATTTCAGCGCGGATAAAATAAATTATTCTTTCTCCTCAAGTCGACATATTCCCGGAGAGAAAAAATGTACACCACAGAGGAAAGAATGAAGAAAACAAAAGGGGTGGGTGGAGTGGTTGAAGTAGACAAAGAAAACGAGAAAAAGGAGAAGAATTCAATTAATGAACAGAACGCAAAGAAAGATACAAAATAAAGGAAAGAAAGAAAGAAAGAAAAACGGAAGAAAGAAAGAAAAGGAAAGAAAATAGTCGGAGTAATGTTCTACAGAAGAAGCTATTTTTTTTTAAATGGAAAGAAGGTTAGGAATACATAGAATGAGAAAATAATGACCGAAAAAGTGAAGAAGACAGTGAGTGTGAGAGAGAGAGAGAGGGGATAGGGAGAGAGAAAGAGAAAGTAACAAAATAACAGTAGATCAAATAAAGAGGTGAGATTGTAAATCAAGACAGAGAATGTACATAAAAAGAAAAGAAGGGAGAATGGAAGAGAAAAAAAGAGAAGGAAAGACCAGGAATACAAAGAAAGAAAGAATAGAGTATGAAGGAGAAAAAAAGAACGAAGAGCAGAAAGACAAATAAAATGAAAAAATGATAAGAGATATAATTTTTTTCAAAAAGGAGAAAAAGTACAAAAACCAATGTAAACAATGAAAGAAAGAAAGAACAAGACAAAAGAATAGGATTAGAATAAAAGAACAGAAAGAAAGAGACAAGGGAAGAAAGAAATGAATAAATTAGGAAATAGAGAGGGGGAACGGTTATCCAGGCATAAATAAGTGAGCTGGTAGAGAGCATCAGAGAAAATCAAGAGGAAAATAGAAACAGTTGAGGAGAGAAAGAATGAATAAGAGAGAACGAAAGAGAAAACAAAGAGAATGTAAGTGAAGCAAACCTAATTTGTCTCCGGAGCAACATTGTCTTATCAACAGCAATCTTTGCCGACTCGAACGTTGCTTTCCCAAAATCGATTTTTCTTCCTAATCCATAAATCCGGCTTCGATCTTTAAGAAGAAGAGAGCGAAAGTATGTAGATATTGGGCAAATAAGAGACGAATTGATGCGAAGTAGAAGTGTAGCGTGGAGTAGGCACACTTACAAAGCTTGGAGACTGTTTGAAGGATATTGAGTAGGATAAAATGAGATAAGGTGTACGAAGTATGTCCGAAAAGTATCCAGCCATTTAATAATAATGGAACAAATAGCCTACCTAGGGTAATGGTGCCTAAGTCACCACCAGAGTACTCCTTTGGGAACTCACAATCATTTCAGTGTTTCTTGCAATCTTAAAGCAGCATTTGAAGTCCTCTTTCGAGATCATTCTCAGCCGACTCGTTGCATTTCCCCTTTGATTTAGTTCACGGTCTGGAATCCCCCTTCCAACGGCAACTTTGGCTTTTTATTTGCATAAAGCCAAATGTGGATGATAGGAAGAGTGACACACCTAGGTGATGTAATGTTTTGCATAAAATTCTCTACGGGACGTGAATAATGGACGTTGGAAATGTAAAGATCCCGCAGGACACAGTCTGACTCAATAGCATCTCATTGCTGACTGATTAAAACAAAGTGTATCTGTTCATTAATGCTCAGAAAAGTCCCATCTGATTGAAATTTGGTTTCGTTCTGGATAGAACTCTTGTGTAGCAATGGCAACTAATCTGTAGAACAACTATTTTTCAAGTTATTATATCACCTATTTTACTTAAACAGATGTTCATCTGATGGGACCAACAATTTGCACCATTCCAATTACGAAACGTTATCGTTTCAAATAAATATCCAATATCAACCCTTGTACGTCCGAAGCTCAGTGGTCACCACTCATTGCTTACTGGGGAAAATGTAAATTTCGGAACAAATCTTTTTAAAACTTGAATGGTGTAAAAAAAAACAACCTCCCTCTACTAGTGTCAAACTGCAGTTCAATTATGAAATGTTTTTGAGGAATTTGCAGTTCAGTTTGTTTCCAAGAATAAAGACAGTCAATATCAGTACATATAGAATCTGAGTTATTCCTGAAGCGTAAGTTTTTTTTTCTCTATATGTTTTTCCATGTTTTTGTGAACATGAAAGAGTTATGGTATAAACATTTCTGAGCATTCCCTATCATATGCACTCACCTGAATGTTCACTTAATTGTTTTCTACTTACAAAAGGACTTATGAACTGACAATTGTCTTTTTCCCTTCAAGATTTATAGTTCGATCTCTGACTATTTGTGTGTTTAACTCCTTTGTTATATTTGCTGTTCTATTCCCTTTTTTCTGTCCCCTTCACACTGTCTTTCTCACTTTACGATCTTCCAACTTCTTTGCAGTCACTTCTTGGAGATTTTTCCACTTCTTCTGTCTTCATTTCTTTCAGGTAATTCTTAATCCCTTTGCTCTGCAATAAAAAAGATCCACATCCAACTCAAGGTTTCCAAGAGAAAAAAATATAACAAAAATTCTACTGCTGCTATTTCGCCTCTTAACAATCATCTTCTATCTTCACACCTGGTAGTTTTGTGATTGTACTAAAATAATAAGCAGTCACTTAGTAAACTGAACAACCTTTCATGGCTTGTTAGGCTAGTTTGAGTCAAGGAAGATTGGATAAACTCAAAACCACTTGGAAAATTTCGATGTTGCAAGTCTACGCAATGAGACAAAGACAACAGACTACTCATATATATATATACATATACTACTAAGAAATGGATAGAGAATCAAACTGAATATTTATCTATGCGTTATATTATTTCAAACTCTATTTTAAATGACTTACTGTTATTAAAGGGAGAATGAGTCACTTGGCCTGGACAGCGTAAATAGAATAAAAGATTGAAGAAATGGGGCTGTTTGGGGAAAAGCGACGCTATGTTGAAGTGGCTACTTTATCGATTGCATTTTTGGTTCCTGCACCAGACACACACACACACACACACACATATATATATATATATATATGCTCTGAAAGTGTTACTTGAACTTCTGCACAGATAGCTGTAATGTCGGATTACTCCTCTGAGCGGGAAGCAGAATACATACATACATACATACATATACATACATACATACATACATACATACATATATATATATATATATATATATATATATATATATATATATATATATGTATATATATATATATATATATATATATATATATATATATATATATATATATATGAGTGTATAGGTTGAGATTATGAATCATCTGACGAATCTCTGCACGTCGACAAGTCTAAGCTAACAACTAAGAGAAATGAATGATATAAGTGGGTTTCTGAACTTAGCAGTGAGTTCTTTGTTCAGTTGGTGAGAGCAGATCCACGTATAGACTACCTGGTGGATGCAGGTTTGATCCCTGCCTAACGCCTAATACTTCATTCATTTTAGCCATCTGGAACCGCTCAGTTTGTGAATGAGTTACATGAGTGCCAAGAAAATCATCTGTCGGGAATAAATTGTCTATCTACTGATACTCATACTGTCAGTAAAGAGAACACACACACACATACACGCACACACACACACACACATATATATATATACAATCGCAAAATAAAGAAATGAGTGAAATATATATATATATATATATATATATATATATATATATATATATATATATATATATATATATATATGTTCATGGAGCATATGTATGGCGTATCAACGCAGCCCTGTTTTGAAAGAATGCGACAAACTATACATTGGAATGTTACACTTTTCAAATAAATATTATTTTCTGCTGTTATATGATTTTCCTTGAATTTAATGCTAATTCAGAGCATTATCTTTTCTATTTCAACTAAATGTCACCTTTACAAGTTGTATAAAGTTCAATACTAACATGGCTCTCAAAAATTACATTTGAGACTTTCCCTTTTCTGACAAGACATATCAATCCATCTTCAACCTGCAGCGAAGAGGGAAGATCTTTATCATTCTGTCCATCTTCGAAAGAAAGAGGCCCAAGATTTGAAAGACGAGGAATAAGACCTTGAAATTCCAAGGAAGTGGAAGCAAAACCTCAGTCAAATATTTCAGTGCGTTACAATTGTCAGAAACAGTCATGAGTCTCTGTGGATGATGGTTTGAATATTTCCTGAATAGGGTTTCCAATCCAGATGGTGCATCGAAATATCTCTCTTGGATTCCCATAATGTAAACCACCGACATTAATTCATCCAGTATTACCGAGGCGATTACAAAGAGGGTTGTTTTACAATCTTCAGTAGTAAAACAACGCTTTGAATCTTATATTAAATAATTAAACATCGAAGTCGAAGTGTCATTAGTGAGACCGACCTGCACCAAAAATATCACATTGCATTTACTTTGAAATATTGTGAATATATGCAGATTATGATTTGTTAATGACCTAATAACATTCATAGAACAATTTTTTCGTACAATTCATGCAACCTTTCAATCTTCAGAACTATTCCACACAATTAATAATTTTTTGGCAATAAATGAAACTTGCTAAAAATAGTATCATAATGTCATGAAGCGAGATGATTACTCTCAATAATATGCATACATTAACCAAATTGTTTTAGATAATTTGTTTTCGTAGCAAATTGGAACAATCAACACATTTTCATTCAATGACGAAATATAAATGAAGACTTTGAAAATCGAAAGCCTCGGTAGAAACCCTCTGCTCCTGGTCATATTCCATTAAAAATTTATTTCTACAGCTTACTTTAATTTGTATATTGATAAATCAAAAGGTAGTGCAAAACTGGAAGAGAAATTGTGCTACCAGCATATGGAATTTAATCTAAATAAGATTTGATATTTGATTGGAAAAAAGTTTCAAAACATATGAATGGAATCTACCGAGTAGTAAAGTCTTAGTTAGTCATCCATACTATCCCTTTGATTGGTACATGTTCTGACAATCATTCATACGCAAACAGGCCAGAAAACACGTTGTTTTGCGTTTGTTACAAATGTATTTGATGGGGATGCATTGTTCTGATTTGCCACCACAGGTTTAAGGCTCAATACAGACTGCAGGGACAGCTACTATGAACATTAAAATTGGTGACAACAATTCATAAGCAACCAGCCTGGCTCCTGTACAGAAGCATTGTTCAAGATCATCTTGATGTTTGTGGTGGATTAACATGATAAGAAAATCAGAGTTGCGACTGCAGACAACGACACATCACTCCATGATTGGCAGCATCAGATGCACGTAACGTATGCGCATGTCTGCCTCTTCATCCGTTGGTTGAAGGTTCTGAAGTAATCTAGATAGAGAAGACGTTGCTATATCTTGGGATTCAAAACCCCCCAAAACAAACACTTCATATTCATAAGGAAGTTTTTGTGTCTGTTTCATAAATTTCAGAGTTTGATAAAGTTTTTCTTGTTCTCATCAAGTTTAATAGAATTAATCTATGATGCTTGTGGTTGCCTCTCAGTTATTCATCTGATTTTCTGTTACCTGGTATTTCACTTGTTTTTGCTTTATTGATTTTTTCCTTGTAAGTATCAAAGAATACTTCAACCCACTTGAAACTTTCCGAAAAAAATTTTTGAATAAAGCCCTGCAATATATATAAGCCAAATATCCAAACGTAGTAACATTTAAAAGTTTACAAATATATTGGACAAATGCCAGGGCATCTATGATAACACAAGTTTTATCCGTTGAGTGCAGTACGTCTTCATCATCATACCCTTTGGAGTGTCTGTCACACGCTGGTTCCTATCAGAAGATGCACGTGAAAGTTGAACTGATGTCAGTTCATGACAAAGAAGCCTGTAACAGCTGCACTGAAGAGACGCTTGACAAGATTTTGGTCGGCTTTGATGGTATTGCTGCAAATATTTTTTTTAAATTTTTCTTTGGGTATTTTATCTCGGAAAGCAGTTGTTTCATTTTCTGCAAGTTTTTTCCCTCTATTCTTAACAGTGAGATGATCATTCTTGAATTCGTTGTACACTATTGGTATCGTTTGATCAAACATCGTCTTATCTGCGAGATAAACTATGTCCCATTGATCATAACAAGCCATAAAAGCTATCATTACTTGGGAATTGTTGGTATGAAGTTTCCAATTCCAATATCGCCCAACTCTCATAAATGATAACAAAAGTTGGACCATTTCAAAATACTGTTTCCAGAAATCTAAAGTAGTATCTCTGGATTTGTACCCCAGTAAATTCTTGAATATCACGAGCTAAATCATCGATTTTGAGGAAAGATGTTGGAAAGTTCCCATGTTCATTTCTTGGTACGTATTGAGAAAAAAAGATATCCCCATTTTTAACGGCCAGTATAATTTTCAATATAGAGTCCAAAATGACCACCAAATACATATACTGCCTATTACTCGTTTATTATTCGTTCTAAACAAAGTTTTTGTTTGTAGCATCAAGCGTGCTTAATAGCATATCAGAATTCTACCACAGTTTGACCATTGGAAAAGTATCATTTTAAAGATGGCGTACAAATTCCTTATTGCAGACATTCTTCATGAGTAATAGATGTTTTCATACAGGGGTACATGCTTCAACCTTACCCTGCAGTCCACGTCTCCACAAAACTTCATTGAAATTCATTGACAACTTCCGGAGATATTGGGTGGACAAACATTACTAAATACAAAAATGTATGAAGAAAAATATCTGCAAAAGTTGATTTCAATATCCGTGTAGAACAGTAGGTCTCGTTGTAAGAAAGAAGTATCTCAGTATTGAGGTGGATCCCGGAATTCATTTTCGATTGAAGTTGTTTTCCGTCTTTATATTTTATACATTTCTATATTCTCTCTTCTCAATATAAACTACATGTTTAAAGGTTCTCAATGACTATCAACATCATGGAAAGGTAAGGCATGGAGTAAAAAAGAAAAATCTAAATTTGGGGAAGATCCAGGGAAATTTGTCTTTCAAAGGGACCATGCTCTTTGACACTCTGCAACATTCCCAAAAATTTAGCTGAAAGAAAAATACTTTGAAACACTGTTCTGGTCTAGCCAACGGCCGAATGTGAACCGAATCGAGAACATTTGGAATTTTTTACGATCAAAACAAACAGATAAGAAGTTTTCTAACAAAGATTGTGGATTGTGCATTGCCGTCAAAGAAAAGTGGAGTTCTCTGCTATTGATTTTTTCCAAGATGGTGAGTTGTTTAAGAATTACCAAAGTTAAACAGTCTAATGTTGCTTAAGGTCATAATACTTGTGTGAAAGGGTAGACATCTGCAGATGCCTCAGACTGGACATATTTTCAGTGATCCTCAGGTATTTGTGGTTATGTAACTTCCTATACCCTCCCTCAGGTGACCCAGCCGGGGCTGATCATACCCAAGTGTGTGTCAGACAAATATATACTTGCACCCCATGGATATCCCATTTTGTGCCAACACCATACTAAGGATCTCTCTGATTTTTGTTCATTATAAATAATTTACTGTCTTTTCATGTCTATCCTTCGAAACACATTTGTAAAATTATCGATGCATCGATTTCCGACTTATCAGCCAAAAAAATAATTTGCTCAGCTTTTTTTTTATTGTTCTTCTTTGTTGGCTGATGTATACATATAAAGGATTCTTTTTATTCAAATATCCTAAAATGCAATCATGATCAATAGTCACGATATCTTTGCTTTTTGGGTTTTGTTTAGGAAACTGTCTCTACTTTCAAATCTTCAACTCAGACAATCAGGTGCTTAGCGCATCCAAATTTCTCTTATTGGAAATATATTTGGCTTTTAAGCTGCATTTCTATTTTAATTTGAAGCAGTCACAGTTAAACGAAACATAACACTACCTTCCCGTTTTCAAATTCAAACGTAATTATAGTTGTATTTTGAATGTTTTTGGCATGAATTTCAATTCAATTAAATTTGTTTTTTTTTCAACTGACAGAAAAAGCTTTATTATGATTTTATTTCAATTGTTGAATATATTTCATGAATTCTATAAAACTATTGGGAACTGAAAAGAAAAGATCCTACACATTAATCTTGATCTAAAGGCCACAAAACACAAGACCGCAAAACACTAGACCACAAAACTAACACAATGCCAAGTTCGTTATGGTCAACGTGTTCGCTGCATTCATCAAATTCAGTAAAGTTCGTTATGTTTGATGTGCTTGTAAAAGTGAAAATTTGTTAGATCAAAGTTCGTTAGGGTTCACTATGAACCCCCCCAAAACATGGTACCCCAAATATAAAAAGCCATTTGTTGCTCCATAATTTGTCAAAACAAACATTAAATTCAAAACTGATTGCTGTATCCTAATTGTAATGATTACTTCTCTCTTGAACTGTCAACAATTGCAGTTTACACATCATGATGCAACTGGGAAATGGTGATTTTTGGTGAACGATAAGAATGAAATTTTTCAGGTAATTGCTCGTAAAATCAATGGATGCAATTTCCATTAATTGAGTATTTTGTACGAGGTAAATATCTCATCATCGCTACTTTAAGCCGAAAATCTGCGCAGAACCTAATAATTCCAAGTATTTCAATGGTACAAAAGACTAGAGCTGGCTTTGTATCTTTTGAGGTATGCAGAAAGTTTGTCTGTATTAGATTATAACTTTCAATATCCAGTACTATCTAAGAACTTTTTTAAAAAATTTTAACATTTAGTGTTGTGTCATAATTCACGTTGTGTTGTGAAAAGGATGAATAGAGCTCCAAGAGTAATAGTTTTGGAATTCATGGATGATTTTTTAGTAATGTATTGGGGGAGAAAGAAAAACTTCAACTATTACTGAATGAGTTTTTATCTTATAACATCAAACCATAAACAATTACCCTCATATTTTATGTAAAAAAAGAAATTTAGTTTATTTCTGAGGTATGCATACCTAATATCTATAGTACAGGAAGATCGCCCAAATTCTAGATATCCTTGGAAGAGGGTAAGTTCTGGAAGATAGGGTTACCAATGTTGTCGAATTAAGGCTACCCACACTAAATTTAGTGGGTTTCTCGTTTGGGGAGTGCAAAACTTTAACATTCACTGCTATTTTTTACACTATTTTTTAGCTGCTTTCTGGCCAAATTCATCCATATTCAACTATTAAAATGATCATAGAAAGACTAACAGCGTTTTTTGTGCGTTATAGCATTCTTGGCGCCTTTTGTAGGTCAATTTAACCCGGAAAAATGTTTGTGTTGGCAACCCTCAGGTGTTGATACCCTGAGTTTATCCAAACTAATACCAACCCTAGCGCCGCCACGGCTCCCAACATACGTAGCCAAGGCATAACATTCCAAATCTTTTCACAATTGAACTGCCTCTTCATGTTCTCGATGGTTTTTTGCAGAACATTCCTGACGATCAATTTGTAAAAAAAATATGGTCGGTATAACAACCATTTTTTTTTTGTCGACATTTTCTGAAATGATCTTTCTTACGGATTGTGCACATGACAAAGGGCTGAAGAATGAATTGGCCGAAATGTGATGATACACAAAATTCAAGAACATGATGAGTTCAATTTTCCAAACGATATTTGTTATATAATAATTGAAAATAATCGTTATGATTGTAATAGTACTCGCACACTGATCGTCTGTAGTGATTGTAACGATAATGAAACGCAGTGACAAAATGTTCTTCTAACAGTGGTCTTTGATTTGATGATAAAGAAGATTGTGCTATTGGAAACAGTATTATTCATAGAATGATGATCATGAGTGATGGTGGTGCTGACAGCTGTAGTGATGATGATGGTTGGTCTTCAGGTAACGCCTGCAGTAGTAGTAATTGTTATAGTTGTGGGGTTGGTAGTGATATAGCCATGATGGTGATGATGTTCATTGTAGCGGTACTGAAGTTGTTGCTTTTATCCCTGTTGATGGAGATGATAGTAATGGTGACTGTGGTATTGATAGTGACGTTGTTTGCGGTGATATGAACAGAGAGTGCGATGTCAAAAGCAGCCAACTTGTTGCATAAATATATACAAGATGGCGATATAATCAGAATGTGTCCGGGCAAAACTATGACTGAATATTCATAGAGACGTTGAAACACGACCCAGCCAGTTGACTTTCTTTGCTTCAACGAATACTTTTTATTGCTTCTTCCTTCTTTTGTGACCTTTATGTCATTCTTTTCTTAGTTTCCTTTCCTTCTTTTTTTCTTTATTTTTCCATATCTTTCATTCCTTATACTGATGTTTCTCCGTATTCTTCTTTTCTTTTTCTTCAATTGTTATTCTCTTTTTTCTTCGTGTTTCTAAAAACGTTACCTTTTGAATTTTACCATTTTACTCGATATCTTAAGTGTTTTCCTTATCCTTTCTTTGCGAAATATTACAATTCTAAATTGATATTTATCTATTTCATCCAATTCAGTAGCTTGAAATTTTGTTCACTTTGAGACCCTCTTTTTCTCCTTACTGGCTTCCTATCTTTATCAATTTTCTTATCTTTTTCTTTTTTCTTTCTTACATTCATCCATCTTTTTCCTCTTTTCTCTTTTTTTATATCTCTTCCTCTCTTATATTTCTTCATTCTTCCATTATTTCTCTTCTCTTTCTTTCTTACATTCTTCTTTCTTTCCTTTTCGGTCCTTTTATACTTCAACTTGTTTTTTGGGGTTTGTTTTTTTTTACATTTTTACATAATTAATCTGCTTTATTTTTTTTCTTTCCACGCATTTTTTCTTTTTCTTGTTCGTCTCTGCAAAAGCATACTTCTACATTTCTTTAATCTTCTCTTTCTTTTCATTGAATCAGGCCATATTTTGGTCAGCATCAAGCCTTTTATTTCCCTCCATTTCCGCATTATTTATTTGTTAATGGAGGTTTTATCCAAGTTCCAGAGAAATTCAGAATTAAAATAAAGCGATGCAGTTTTGAAATTGGATAAAAATAGATGAAAATGGACTTCGAAATTGATGACAGTGAAGGCTACATACGTTGTAAGAGTAAAGAAAAAGAAACAAAGATAGAAAGATAGAAAGGAAGGAAAGAACAAAAAAACTTATTGAAGGGAGGAAAAGAGGAAGAAAAGTATCAGGTTGAGCGAATGGAGAAAAAAAAATAACAAATCGCCAAAGGAAAAAAAATCTGGAAGAAGAAAATTGAATGTCCAAAGAGGACAACAAAAATAATGCAAGGAAGATCGATGAGAATGGAAACCAAAAATATCAGAAGGGAAAGAAAGTGATGAAGAAAGACATGTCGGAAAGAAGGAAAGAAAATGAGAAAGAAAGAAAGAAAGAGAAAGAAAGGAAATCAAAGAAATTAAAGAAAGAAACAAAGAAAGGAACAAAGGAACAGAGGAAAGAGAAAAAGGAAGAAAAAAGAAATGGAACGGGAAAAAGAAACGAAGAGAAAGGAAAGAAAGAAAGAAAGAAAGAAAGAAAGAAAGAAAGAAAGAAAGAGAGAAAGAAAGAAAGAAAGAAAGAAGGAAAAAAGAAAGAGAAACGGAAGAAACAAAGTAAAAGAGAGGAAAGAATAATAAAAGAAAAAAAGTAATGGGAGAAAGAAAGAAAGAAAGAAAGAAAGAAAGAAAGAAAGAAAGAAAGAAAGAAAAGAGAAATCTTTCCAGATAGATTAACAATCTGCCCATCAGGCCAGGATGATAATTTATTAATGTATTCTAATCCTGAAGATATTGGCTTCAGCTTCATAAATGCCACTCCCCTTCTTTCATGTATTTCCCTCCCTCTCTTCTATGTGATCCCTTCCTACTCATCCTGTAACACTCTCCTCCTATTTCGCTCGACACAACTAACGGTATTTTTGCTTCGTCCAAAAGATTTGCTGTGAGCGTTTCATATTTCTTGCTCTCTATGTCTTTTTCTGTCTCTCATCTCTCTCCCTCTGCGTGTTTCCCTCAATCATTTCTTTTTTCCATTGACCCTTTTACGCTCTATATATCTTGCTCTTTTTTTCCTCTTCGTATTGGATTCACTTCCCTGATTTCCTTCTTTCCATTTATGTTGCTATTCTTTGCTTGTTCGTTTACACGATTGATTTTCTTTCATCACTTCCAGCTTCAGCATATTCATTCCTCTCTCTCTCTCTCTCTCTCTCTCTCTCTCTCTCTCTCTCTCTCTCTCTCCTAATAATTCGTCTTTTCGAAGTTATTCTGTTTACTTTATATCAATTTTTCTTTAGGTTATGTTTATTTCTTTCGAGATTGCTATAATTCTCTCTGTATGCGTCATTATCTCCCCTTTTCTCTCTCTTTTTATTTTTCTTTCTCTCTCTCTCTCTCTCTCTCTCTCTCTCTCTCTCTCTCTCTCTCTCTCAATCTCACGTCTTTTCTTCGGATAAATTTTCTCTACTTTATGAGCTTTTTTTTTGCCTCCCCTGCCTCTTTCTCTCTCTGTCTCTGTCTCTGTCTCTGTGTGTCTCTCTCTCTCTCTCTCTTTCATATTATAGATCATTCTATCCACTTTCTACCGATTTTTATCTGTTTTTCTATCCTCCTTCTCTCTCTCCTTCTCCCTATGTTACCAAGCTCAACGTATTCACTAAAAAGTAATAAAATACGATTTAAAAAAAACAGTTTTGTCAAAGTTAAGAAATAAAGTACAATATAACGAAAAAAAAGCATCAAGTATAACAGAAAAGATAATTAAGAAAGAACAAAAAGAAAAAAATCAGGGATACAGATGAAATTAAAAAGAAAACATGAAATTGAAATTGAAGAAGAATTCAATTAAAGAAGAAAGAGACCGGCCAGTGATTAGAATAGAAGGAAGACTGAAAACTGGATGAAGAAAAAAGGATAAATGATAAAAGACATAAGAATGATTGGTGTTATAAAAAAGCGACCTGAGAAGAAAGAAGAACATAGAAAAAAACAACAGGGATTATACTCAGAAAATGGACGTGAAATATTATTCGGTTGACTGAGAGTAATTTAGGAAGTGAAAAAAAGAAATTTTTTCAAAGTTACATAAAAAAGAAGTCGGTTAGTGTAAGTATGGAAGGAAGTGAGATAGAAAATACGAGGAAAATAAATCAAAATCCTTTAAAGATGAAGAGGAGAGTATTGGGAGAAATTAGATAAACAGAACGCTGAAATAATGACGAAAAAGATTGAAATACATGAAAGTCTGTTTTACAAAGGTATAAGTAGGAAAAAGAAAGCATAATAAAAGACGAAACAGTATGAGATGGAAGGTAAAAGGGAGCCAAGATCTTTCATTGAGTTTTTGCAATATTCAAACCTTCTTCTTGTGGTCAAAATGCCAAGCCTCATTTCAATTTGTTACCTTCATTGGTTGTTAAATCATCCCATTAATCCATCCAAGAAACTCTTACAGCCCAGATAAAGTACTTTATTCACACCTTACAGTCTTGTTATGGTTTTGGCCTTTCTTCCGTTTCTTTCTCTTGTTTCGTCTTTCTTCTATTTACT
The DNA here is from genome assembly GCA_963457665.1 of Thysanoteuthis rhombus. Lineage (NCBI taxonomy): Eukaryota > Metazoa > Mollusca > Cephalopoda > Oegopsida > Thysanoteuthidae > Thysanoteuthis > Thysanoteuthis major. Next base: position 44,600,549 of record OY735200.1, on the reverse strand, counting down.
TTTTCGCTTCTTTATGATCCATTCATGTTTTTTTTTTTTCGCAATTATTGAATATTCATCAAAAAGTCTCTTCAACACTCTGATAGAAATAACAATAATGATAATGATAATGATAATGATGATGATGATGATGATGATGATGATGATGATGATGATGATGATGATGATGATTTGTATAAGTACACCAGAGGGATATTGCGGCTATTGATTAGGATTGAATAAGTCCCATCCATCAACATTCTCGCCAGAATTATTGCCAGCTTTAACACTGCTACAGCCTTGATAGTCTTGGTTCTTCCTCCTATATCCAAATCCCCCAAGTTCACAATTAGGAATTTATCGACTGTTCCTAATGCACAAATTACCGTAGGCGTGACTCTCCTCATCTTCTACAGCTTCTACAATTTGGAGGCAAGATCTTGCACAGTTTACCTGTTGCTCCAAAAGTATATTCAGTTTAGAGGGGGTCTTTCCCCATAAACTACGACTCCCTCCAACTACAAAGTGGGCAAAGATTCCGGGCCGATCCTTGATGCCATACATGTCTCAAAGGGGAGTGCTGAGGGAATTGGACAATTTTGTCATATATATCTATGCGTATGGGTACTAACTTAGAACTTAGAACATCCAACTTTCGAGACAGGGAGGTGAATGAATACTACCTTGCATTTCCACACTTTGTCAATTTTAACCTGTGGTTCTCAGATAGCAACAGCCAGGGTCTGTTCTTCATTCATGAATGAAGATGTTTGAATTTGAAAAGATTTCACTTTTTATCTGAAAAAATATTTGATTTCGATGACAATTATTCTGGACTCCGGAATAATCAGGGAGGAAAGGAATTATCGGGGAAGAGAAAAAGTAACAAACCTTAGTAAACCGGGGATCTGGAATAAACGTGGGTGAAGTATAAGAGGGCTAAGTGGCACAAACTGACTTAATAATTGAAAGACATGAAAGGAACACATGATATTGAAAACGAATTCGTTGCTAGATATAATGGCCCGATTGAAAGTTGTAGTGAACGACAAATATTAAGATGAAAATTTTTAAAAATAGTAAAATTTGATAAGAAATGGACAAATAGTGTTGTTTTCAAAGCTGTATTACAGAATAAAATAGATCGACTTACGTTTTGTTTTCAATGCACTTCTTCACACTGCATATTGTTTCATTGTACGTATTTTGCACCCATTTTTAAATGAGGAAGGAATAACGCTTCTTTCATGACGACACTATGTCTTTGCTTTGCATTTAGTCAGATATGCGGAGTTGCTGATTACTATTGGCTTTTCAGGTGGCGTTATGACTTAAGCTTCGGAAATCTCAACTGGGACGTCATCCATATTGCAGCTGTCATCACTCTAGTCTCATCGGTCATTATTGATCTCTTCTTCAGTTTTGTTACTTCGATTTTGATCCCCATCCCTCATGTCAAGTCATAATCGTAATCCATGAATTCGGCCCTTCTGATATTTCTAGCGGTGGGGGGACACTTTTTGGTGGAATCAGATTTATCAAAGCATCATGCTGATAATTTGGCACTTCTGGTTTCATCAGCTCTTCACGAAAAACTTAAATATCCTGTTCGATAAGATGGAAAAGATGAGCAGATACCAGGTGGTCCTCTGAACCATGTAACGTACTTTTTGCGAAAAGTGATTTGAAAGCTGTTTGCATATCAAGCTCCAGTTTAACACAAACAGAAACGAACATACAATCATTTCTTCCCACAAAGGTGCAGGGTTTTTCGAATTATTGGCTTGAAACTTAGAGAGCATTACGGTTGATTCTGCATTATGAAATATTTTTTAGAGGGCGATGAATTGGCTCGTCGATTTGTGGAACGTTGTAACACCCGAAGGGTAACCAAAACATATACTCTTTACCTGAGTGATTTTCTCACCTCAGGAATGATATGAACGGTATAGTCGTCCAATGCATTATACTTCGTCCCATCTTTATTTTTATTTACTCCAGCATCATATTTTTGTTTGTATTTGCGAGTTCAGCCAGTTCAAACTTCTCAACATTTGAATATTTCCACCAACTTTAGATAGCATCTTGTTTTTCTACGTAAACCTTGCAACGCAGTCACTTTTACAAAATAAAATTTCGTTTGTTCGTTTATATCAGTTGTGGGACACTAAGTGTTTTGTTTTGTATTTATAGTATGTTTACATGACGACTTTAAAGAGTTTTGTCTTAAATAAGAGGATATCTATTTGCAATGATCCATACGAGCAAAGTGTTTCACTGGAACTGCAGAGTTCAAGTTAAAATGCAATATTTTGGCTTGTTGGTAGTCACCCGTTGCGTTAAAAAATAGCTTTACGTACACACTGTGAATCAGCATTTATTGACGTATTGCAAGCAGTTTTTCGACTATTGTTACACCCCCCAATCCCCTTTGAAAAGTTCAAAATTAAAAACCTAAAATTAATTCTCAATTATGAAACTTTGTTTTCGTATAAATCTGAAAATTGAAATATTTCAAGGTCACAAGACCGAAAATTGATAAATTGAGGAACTGAATCAAGAATATCAGGAGTGGAATTTTGTCAAAATGTTTAGAAGCGGCGGGGGACATTTATTTGGGAGTCGAGCGTATTAACATTGCCGCTCTCTTCTTCTATTCTATTACGGTTTACTTTTTTTTTCATTCTCCTGATCTTTTCCCAATATCTTTTTTTTTTTTTGCGTTGTTTCTGTTTCAATTCTCGTTTTACGCTTCCAAGCTCTGTTTTATCTTTCCTTTCTTTTACTGATATTTTTCCCCCTTTTATTTTGATTCTGTTGTGATCTGACCTTTTTTCTCTCAGATTTTCCATCATTTCCATTCTGTCCTCTTTCCGTTACTTTCTAGTTCCTTTTCATCGTATGTTTTATTTCTTCCTTTTTTACTTTTTGTCCCCATTCCATTTTTGGGAAACACCTTTTCGACGTTTGATCATTATTTTTTCCTTCATTTCACTAGCGAAACTCATCGGCAGATTCTTGATATTTTTTCTTTCTTTTTGGATTTCATCATCGTTATTTATGCTGTTGATGAGTTCATTATTTATCTTAATCACAAGATCAATCTGGAAAAGAATCAACCAATCCGAATATCCTGAGAAGAGATAGACACCAGTTACTGCATTTTTGTTCCACTTTTACTCGACTTTCTACAGTATTTTCTTGAGAGAAAAAAACATTTGAATTCCTTGTAATACTTTAAGAAACACTTGCAGCAATTCTTTTGAGGGGATGGAATTATGAAGATCGAAGAGGATAGGGGGACAAACGTTGCTAAATAAATTATATAAATTTTAGAAGAATTGTCTTTTACTTGCTCAATCTGTGGAAATTACACAGTTGTTGACCACTAAGATTATCGATTATTTTATGTCTCGGATCTCTCTCTCCCTGTCCCCCTCTCTCTCTCTCTCTCTCTCTCTCTCTCTCTCTATATATATATATATATATATATATATATATATATATATATATATATATATAAAATATGGAAAGCAGAAAAGCTGCATGCGAAAATGGTAGACCTATCCGAAGATAGAGACCTTAACATATAACTCCACTACCTGATATTTGCAAACTATTTTCGACAATACTTACAAACAGATTTACAAAACACTCCAGATGAAAACCAACTGCACAAAAATAGAGTTGATTCGACGATAGACACTTACATACATTGAATCATATAATTAAGAAGGGTATAGAAGCCTTTGATGCAATAAAACTCACAGAGGTAATCAACAAAAAATTGATCAAGGCTTTTTAGCAAAAGGACTCTGCAATAATTAGATTTCATAAAGATACCAACAAGATGAAAATTAGTAAAGGAATGGGATAAAGTTATTAAATATCACCAAAACTCTTCGCAGTGACTTTTGAAAGTACGTTTCGAAAAGCAGATTGGTAAAACGTTTGAGTAAACATAGATGGATATTACTTGAACAAGTTAAGGTTATGTGATCATAATACAATAATATCAGAAAGTGCAGGCTATCTACTAAACATATCTTTAAATCAGGAAAGCCAAAAATAGGGCTAAAGATGGATGAAACAAAGACACAAGTATATTTAATTACGAAGTCCTGAAAAGACTATAAAAATAGATAGAAACTTAACAGGAAATCAACGAATATATCTACTTTGATGAGGCAATAAAAGTAGAGAAAGACTACGAAAATTAAACAAGACGGCTCATGAAGTTCGGTTGGAAAACATCTGGCATAAATAGAGACACACTGAAGATTAAATCGCCAGTATCTTCAAAACGTTAAGTACACAACAAAATGCATAACAGCAGCTATGACGTACGGATGCAAAACCTGCAAACTTTCAAAACCACTTGAAGACAAACTCAGGATAGCAAAGAGGGCAGAGAGAAGGGAATGTTAGGAAAATCTCTTAAGGATAGAAAAATTTAAACACAGATGAGAGTGAAGACTCGAGTTAAGTTATTCAAGAAGTAAAAATGAGGATGGTCAGGGCACACAGCGAGAAGAATGTCCCACAAATGACACTTGGTTTATCCATTGGTTCCCATTGGACAGTAAACGCAGTATAAAAAAAAGATACCGGAGGTTAAGACGAGATAGAAGAGTTTTCCAGTTAGACATTAGAGCAGAGATTAGTGCAATTACGCTTGTCATGGACGGAGATGAGAAAGACCTTCATGTTCCAATTGACGGCTGATGTTGAGATATATATATATATATATATATATATATATATATATATATATGTGTGTGTGTGTGTGTGTGTGTGTGTGTGTGTGTGTATACGTTCCTACACCTGCATGATTTCTATTACATTAGGATGCAACCTCCATGTATTCGTGCGTGGCTCTTTAAACTTTATATTACTTACGAAAAAATAATGCAGTAACTTTGATTTCTCCGAAAAAAATGACAATTCTTTGATGTCACGTTGATCTCGTCGTGCAAATGCAACCTCTCAGCCAGGGCTGCACTTGCTAACGTCACTAACAGTACGGATGTAAAAAGACCGCGAATAACTATCGTATTAACGACCGGAAACGGCGTTCTGACATTAATGCCAGTCAGAGATCGCACTAACTACCTACATCGGTTAAAGTCAGTTTTATGATGTTACAATTTCCCCGAACTGTGCCACAGCCGTTAGAAGGATTCGTTCAATCAAAGTCTTCCATCTTTGCCTTTTCCGGTTGGCTGATCTCAAGATCGGCTTCTGTCTTAAACCTGGTTTCGACAATATTCCGATAAAGGTTTGGCTGAAACAAGAAATATTTAGTAACACTCAGGAGCAGCAACAGATTACTATTATATCTCTGTCTCATCTTCATCTGTCAAGGTAGACTATGGGAGTAACAGCTTTTTAAATTTTCACACACCCTCTTTCTTCTCCGTCAACTAACACAGCGAGCCAGTGACAAAAACATTTGTCAATATATCTGATGATGAAACAGAGAGCCAAGTTCACCAATTTAGATAATTTTTGTTTTATTTTTCCAAATTTATGAGTCCAGTGTTTCTAGAAATTTAAAAAAATCATATCTGAATTGGCAACTCCAAGGAAAGCAGTAAAAAGTGCATCCATGTCTTTCTCAATGGCATTACTGCAAAGTGAACTCTTGCTACCTTTGGTGATGTTCGAACTCGGTTTATCGATTCTGTTTTCTGTGCTGGTAACCTTTAGGTCATCTCGTTTAGCATAATAGCTTTGTGTTCCTACCGAAGGACTCACCACAGAGAAAATATAGTATAGGTTTCAATACTTTTCCCCAGAGTAATTGAAGTTGCTATCAATAAGGTTATTAATCCATCTTTTCGTGAAGTTCTGACAATAGAAAATCTGCAATGCAATGAAAATAGATGAGGTTCATACCCAAATATTCGATGACGTTTTGAATATGCTTTTCTTTACAACTATTTAGCAATTAAGAACTGTGCTTTGCCTTTCCACAAGCTGAGCATCACAAAATTCAACTCTTGAACCATAATAGTTGAGAGGAAACCGAAGCAGTTTAACAGAAGATTGTATCTGACGAGTTTTCCTCCGTAATGCAATTGGGATTGAAGAGTTGTGGTTTTATTCTCTTATTTTTTCTTTCTTTTGTTCTGTTTTCTGTTTTTCGGTTTATGAAGTTGCACATTGTTCAGCCCTGATTAAAAATGACAAAGAATCACTTTTCAGATATTCACGTCATGGTTCTCTTTATGTCATACTAAATATTGTGATTTTTTCCCAAATTATTATTACTCTCATTTTATTTCAGTTGCTTTCTATCACAACATTGGGGTCGTTTTTACATTTATTGTACGACCGTTAAATAAGCAGCATGAATCGGAAAGGAGGGAAACGTTTCTGGTAAGATTTGAGCTTGCATCGCTTATCATTTTGAGAACATTGCACATTAGACAACGGGAAATCAACTAATAAGCGTTGTTTAAATGAGCCATATTGATATAGTCTTTGGTTTTATGATGTCTGAATTTTTAAGATGAAGCAGTGTCTTCATCATTTCTCTACTGATATTTGTTTCATCATATTTTATTGTTTTGTATTCTCAGGTTTTCTCTAAATTGAGTTCAACAAATCTCATGAAGGCGACAAGGATGGCAAATAGAGAATAAGGTCCCAGCCAGATTGTAACCAAAATACACCATTATATCTTATATTTCCTAAACATTCAGGTAGGATGCCATCTTGTTGCATGTATAAAATCGATATTCAAAAAGTTGTGCATTTAATACTTCTCTGTGTCTGTTCAAGAACACTTGCAAAATATTCGTCGGTGTGCCTAAAGTTTACAAAGGGTTTGTTCTGGAAGCCTTCTAAGAAGAATACATGATAGTTCACAGCTATTCGTAAAACTCGTTCTCATAGCTGTGGATGAATGAAGATCATTATTGAAAAATTATCCCTTGAAAGAGGAATTTTGGAGCCAGATTTGGTATTCAGTGTGCATAGGACTGTCAGTGGTCAAGTATGAATGCAAATGGAATTGAACAGAATGGCCTATTGCATGTAGAATTATTTTCAGTTTCACATTAGATGTTTCTGATTGGGAGTATAGCTGAGGAAGAAGTGACAGTAAGATCTCCAGCACAGTTTTCTGTATTCTTGCCAACTTCAACAGTGCAGTGGTCTGAATCATTCAACTTCTATGGCTGGGGTTCTGATCTGGATTGGGTGATGAATATATCTATTCATGGAATTCCATGTTTTTTGTTTGTTTGTTTGCTTTTCTGAATCAGATTCTTGTTTGCTCATAAACAATGGTTTTGCAGAGTTCCAAGTGATTGAACTTCAAAACACAACTTTGCCTTTCTTTCCTATTTTTTTGGGGGGGGGGGATTTAATCATTATATGATTAGCATCTATCTGCATATAGTCTGCATTAGATATTTTACTGTGCCCCGTCTATCTTGGTCTTGGTGTGTTTTTTTTCCATGGAATCGTTCTGGATCACTCTTTTTAGGGATCTGGTTTCTCTCACTTTTGATCACAAAGAAAAGGAAAACGTTCCAATCACTCGTGAGCCGTTGAAGGGGAAAAGGTTCTCTTCCTTTCAATGTAAAATTCAAAAAGAGGTCTGATCAGAATACGAAGTAAAGTAAAAAAGAAGTTTAAAGTTTGAATTTTAGAAAGAATAGCTACGATGCAGGAGAGGTGACTCTATGGATCACGCAAAGAAATGATATTTCAGATGCCGACATGAAATTCGGTATTCCTTTTAATTTTGGTCTAGATCGGTCGAGTAGCTTCTAAGTTACGAATTTTAGGGCAAATATCTACGATGCAAGGGAGAGAACTGTAACGATCGGTCACAAAAATTTAAATTCGAGATTCAAGATATCTATGTATATAAAGTAAAGTAAAAGAAGTCGTAAAATTCTCTAATGATGTCACTAAGTTGTATCTCGGCTTCATACCCAATGAATACAAAATAAGAGTTTAGTTCTGCATACGGAGACATGATTATAGAGAAATATAGAAACGAGGATACGGCAATAGAGTGATATAACTAAATAGAAATAGACATAGGCATGGGCGGATAATACTGAATGTATGGTGGAGATTTGTACAAGATGATACAACGAAGAGAGGGAAGGAAGAAAATCAAATTGCATGCTTTAACATTAGAGTAATAAATGAAAGATGAAGGAAATTAGATTATATTACGTGCTACTCGCCTGGAGTCAGCCGAGAAAGGAAAAGTATAAGGGACTGAATGAGAAACTGGCGTAAAATAGGCACAGGAATAAAAGGGGGAACAAAAATCTCCATGAAAGAAATCTTGTACACAATGCCAACGATGTTATCAAGGTTATCATGACTTGGTTTCGCAAACGAAGACTAGGGCGGGTTTATCGGATCCGTTGCAGGTGGCTCTCAAGGTAGATGCATTTGAGAGTCCTTGCGCCTGTACGACATACTTATGGCGGACCTCATCCTTTGAACCAAGGCTTTACATACCATGCCGAGATGAAACGAAGGGAGAAAAGTCCTAAGGTCGTATGTTTTTTGTTAGAGTTGCCCGAGTTGGCTAAGATACACAGACAAATCAAATTGACCTTCCAGTTTGAGCCAACGTCTTTTTTCATTCTGTCAGATTCAAATCTACTCCAGGCCAGATCGACTCGTCACAAATGATCAGTTTTAAAATCAGCCTTATCTCTGCATTCCAGATCCTCTGTTATATAAAAAAATCTCCCTGGTCCTCGATAGATTTGCATTGCACCTCTTCGTATTCTGTTGATAGGCTTATGTTGATGACTAGCAACAGGGAAGTGGTTGGTCCCTATGTTTGTGTGTAAGAGAGAAATTACGTGTCTATAAATCGTATATCAGGGTGGCGGGTAGATGGAGAGATGCCTGCGTGAACATACCAGAAAATATTTTCAGCAAGGGATCACGTTAGGATCGAGACATACCCATTGGCTACACCTGTCGCCACCGTTGCATTTATATACACTAACACTCACAATAGATTAGCCCAAAAATGGAAAAATCGGCCTTCGAATCTAAGGAACACGGTAAAAAGAGCAAGCCAGTGCTATTCCAGAAAAAACAGTCATATAAATAACTACTCAAGTGGATCTAATTAGTGCTCTCCATGTCTGTTGGTTTTTCTGTCTGTAGATTTTTTGAGATGAGAACCAAATATATACTCGGCCAACGCAAGGTGAGCCTGGTTCGTTGGCCTGGAAGGGTCGAGGAAATGTGGCTCAAGGAAGGCGGGTGAAATAGATTGAGTTCACTTGGAGAATTCAGGAGACTAATGAGGTATTGACTTGGAATAGGCAGTAAAATTATTGCTTTTATTCGTCATTGTATTCACCTTTGTTTCATATGATACATTAAATCATGCAGCTAATTTATAAAATTCTGTACTTGCATGCACACACGCCCACACATCAATGTTCACACACACACACACACACACACACACATATATATATATATATATATATATATATATATATATATATATATATATACAACCGGTCAAAATTTGAGAACGATTTATTCAAATGTAGTTCTCATTAATGGTAATTACCACAGGATCTTGAAACTTATAGAAATCGTAACCCTTTGTATATTCTTCTTGCACCAAAAGGCTTTTATCAAAAATAGTCACGGAAAAACATATTAAAAAAAACTCTTCCATTGAAAAAATACAGAGATACTAATCTGTAATAATGTACCTATGCAAGTATAATTCTGTCCACATTTTTCTATGCATCTGCGTTTTACATTTGTGCACATATGTATGTAAGTGTGTGCATGAAATATAGTGAAAGTGCAAGGAGGTGTAATGGTTACGAGTATAGAAAACGAAATCGGGGAAAAAAGTTTGGATTTTTTGCAAAGTTGGTCGATGTCAACTTAGGTTTATTGCCCTTGGGAAGACATGAATCCACTCCTGTCTACATCTTGTCCCATTCCTAGACGATAGAATACCATATCACTGGAATGCCAAAATGTTTGAAGGGGAAGACTGTAGGTGATTGAGCAAACGACTCTCCCATAACTATCTTAACACCAAGGCATAGTAACGGATAAAAATTGTCACCCACATAGTCAACTTTGACAACAGACAGCTATTTACTATGATTCGGTTACTGAGGCACACATCCAAAATGCAGGAAAGTAAAAAAAAAAACTGAAAAATACTGATTAGACCATGCAACGCAATTTTGGTTCCTGGGTAGCGAGTGTTGTTTTTCTAATTGTTTTAAGATCAAGAGCATTCCAAAAAGGGCCATTATTTCCTTCAAACTTGGCTTTTGTGACGAGGTTAGTGATAATTTGAAATTTATATATTCCTAATTGTACAGAGGGGAAAATTGCAAGTTCACATCAAAGAATACATTTTCTCAGAAAAAAAAAACGGCAACATATGATGAATTCACTTTCATTAATTTCGTTCATTGTCTGGAATCTGAGTTTCAACGGCAATTTTAGCTTTGGAAAAAGCTCTTGGTAACATGAAGACAAATTTTAACTTTGATACTCATTGGTGATGCTATATTTTGCAGAAAATCCTTCCTCGAGATGAGAAAAATGGACCCTGTGAATGTGTTGAATACAGGCTTTGGTAGAGTTCACCAACAGGAGAGTGTCTGTTAACACATGCACAGTGAAATTTCTTCTTATCTATGGCCAAATGGAATAAAAGCTACACACACACACACAGACTTACACATAAATTATATGTATGTGCATTTGTGTATCTGTATCTAGTCTAAAAAGCTTTACTGCTTTAAACACTAAACATTAAAAACTTATTCTTGATATTTTTTGTGTCACTTCAGTAACATATTTCCCAATATCTGTCAATGAAATTTATGTGATTTTTTTCCGTGTTTTCCCCTGTTTTACGCACACTCTGGTATTATGGTACTTTGTTTGTTTTTTCTCTCGTTGGTATCATCAGTTGTTTACCATGTAACCGTTTTGAGGATTTAAAAACAAAATATTTCTCATTTTCATAGGGTGTCGTGTGTCCTGTGTATCAAAATTTTTCATTGTACATATCTATTTTTCAAACAGATCACCCAAAAACGTATCTGGCGATGAAGGACCAATAAGTATAACAATAGATGCATCCGTTCGTGTCATTTCTATTGAATGTTAACCCATGTGAGTATCGAATCGGCTGTGTCGGTTTTAATCTCAGACTGTATGCAAACCAACTTATGATATCAACCTTGAGAATACTAATTACACAAAAAAAACTTCTTTGATTTGTTTTTCTACATACTTATTCAAACGAGAAATTTTACAACTTTTCCACTAACTTTAAAGTTAATTTCAACTCTCAACTTTTAATTATTAAATAAGGTATCCATATATACATGGTTGAAACAGAAAAAAACCACTTTCTAGCGGGTAGTAACACCTCAATAGGCGATTCCATTATTATACTTTGACAATTAGTTTCATGGCATTCTATGTACGATCTCTCATCCACTACCTATCAATCAAACAAATGAACCGGAGCCAAATGTTTTCCCCTTTACTTGATTCCAGTCACTGCAATGATTTTTTACACTGACAAAGACTCGCTCCATCTATTTTGATAACCTAATTTCCCTAAAATTAATACAAATTCATTCGTTTTCATGTACATTATTCATCTATTCAATTTTCATGGTCCCGTTAACATATTCTTTAATTTTCGTTATTATTTCACGATGGTCAAGCTGATGAGTTTTGAAGGAATCAGGATGTATAATCATAGTTTTACTAAATTGTCTAAAAAAAATTTTGATTGACAATTCTTTGAAATAGAGAAACAATTTCTGGTATGAAATCAATAAATCTAAAAGTTCCTTAGCGATTCTCAAATATTCTGATAATAATGTTCCGTAAAATATGATATGGAATACTACTTCTTCTAAAAGGTTGAACGGAAAGGAATCTCGTTTATCACACAATTTGTTGTTGAACATTCGATCCTCAATTTTAACATCCAAATCTAAGAACGCTGCTTGCGTTCCATCATGTTCACATTTTAATTCAAGATCCTTAGGGAATATATTATTATACGATTTTCCGAATTCTCCTCCATCATTAAGATAACATGAGTCGTCGATAAAACGGGTACAACCTAAAAATGAACGAGTTTGTTTTATATCAGCTGTAATTAAAGACTACATGAATATATACTCGTGTCTATGTACATACACATTGCCAATTACTTGGGATCAATTCCCATAAGGACACCTAGGATCTGATAAAATATTTCATTCCCTTTTTAAAGTAACATTCCCAAATAAGAGGCTCATCGTGTTCAAAGTCCCAGTACTGTTAGAAGGAGAGTGAATCCATCTCCCGTTGCGGTCTATTAATTGCCATAGATCTAGGCAAATCGCTACTCGTCACTAGCATCTCGTAATGGTTGGAAAAATGAGTTGATGAGTGATCATTTACGCAAACCACTATCACTACATACCTTATATTTGTAGTTATATTAGTAGCTATGACGCTCATTGTAAACCTTGACGTGGCTTGACAGTCATTATATTTTTTTTCGTCGGTATACACTTTTTGCTCTCTTTCAACAGTCATTTTACTCGAGCCTACTGAAGACACGATCCACAAACGATCTGGCCTAAGCCCTTTGCAGGATTGGAAGTGCCAACTCCAGCCCGATTACTGCTCAGAAGCTCGTTGATGGAGCGAGGAAAGAAAGAGGTAGGCCACTTATCGAATTTAGATTTTGGTCTATGGGGCGGGGTGACTGGACATGGCCAAGACTTGTGTTGGTGTCAGGTCGGAGTGTGCAGCTCGAAACGGATTTCCTTGTTCGTTACTCCGCCCACTTTGGACTCCACTATCTTTCTTCTTCAACGTGATTCCCTCAAGACTAGCCAATTCCACCATCCACCGTGCCCTAGGCACCCACTAATCATACACTCCGGTTTATCCGTCCTAAAACCCCGTCCTGAAGCCCTTCATTCCTTCTGGTTGAACATTAATGCCAATGGGAGTAACATCACTGAGGGAGGGACTACGTTTTATACGAACACAAAACCACATGATCTCTCTATGTATACATGTGTTTGTATGTGCCCATTGGTCAGTATGTATTCATCCACATAAGCCACGCATGCTCACAAAAACACACATGCGTGCACAAGCATACACTCACATGTGTATACATGTGTGTGTGTGTATATATATATGTGTGTATGAGTTTGCCTTCTTATATGAAGCATTATCACTGTTATTAATTTATGGTTCGTACTTCTTTTATCCTGTCGCGTCTCCCAGATTGCAAGGATGAGAGATTGAAGTTCAAATCTTACTGGGTCATAAGATGGGAATCTTGGAGTTGAGTTGAAAAACAATAGAAATGAAATAAAACAAACACCAGTTTAAGTTATCAATTGGAATAGAATCGATAAATTTTTATCTGAAATTTGGATACGAGTTGTTCATGATGCTCATTGGATTTTAAGGTGATTTTGACTTTCTCTGTTTTTTTCTTGGTGTTTTTCGAATTTTTTTGCGCTTCGACTGTTTCGTTATCCAGCCTTACTTAGGTGAGATTTTCATCAAATATCAAGTTTACGGACTATTGGTGAAGATATCATGTGATTTTATGATATACTAGTCTTTAGAAATCCTATCTTTGTAGCGCTGTGATACTGTTCAGAATTATGTAACTACATAAAAGCATGATGTGTCAACTAATAGATTAAAGAAGTGTTTATAAAGATCAGATATGAACTGGAGCAACATTTACAGACGGGCGTACGATGTTTCTGATTCTTTGGAGTTGGTTCCAAAACGCAATAAGTACCATCGAACAAATAAATGCGTTTAATTAAATCAAAAATCAAATTTTAGATTTGATTTTTTTTATAACAATCTTTTCACATAGATGCAGCCTATAATGTTTTGAGAAGATTATAATTTCAAATCAAAGATATCTCTTTTAAATGGTGCCTATTGTGCGTTTTGGAACCAATTTCATATATATATATATATATATATATATATATATAGGAATGAAGATTCACTACACAAGCATGTTTAGGTTTCTATCTTGTTTTGGCTTCTCCACTCATTCCAATATCCTTCAAGCTCTACTCTAAAGCAAATTAAAGTTCAAAGTTGAATGTATCGAGCATTTTATGAAATAAAACCATCAAACATCGGATATTATATTATATAACATCGTTGATTCGTAATGCATATATATTTGTGTGCGTGTGTGTGTGTGGAATCTTCATTTCAAATCTGATTCCCACCTCTTGGCAATTTTTAAGCGAATATACGTATGAATAAATAGCATTTTTTAGGTGTACCTTCCCATTTATATACATAAACCATGTTGAAAAACACCAAGTATGTAATGACGCGTGGACAACAAACATCTCTTCCAATTTTTTCATATCAACATGTGTGTGAGTATGAATGATCCTAATAGAGATGTTTGTGCAGCCTCACTGGTTGATTTTTAGACGAGTAAAATTTAAACAAAGCCCACGTTTATGAAACATTCAGTGGGCATCGAACCTACGCTCAATTATTTAGAGACCAGAGATCTCTTAAGCTGCACACGCACACACACACACGCACACACATCACATCGATCTGCTTACTTGAAAGCATCAAATCAGCCTGTCTATCCGCGTCTTCTTCGTCTCACTTGCCTCTCGGCCTCTCCATCTTCCCTCCCTATCTTATCAGCCCCCATACAGGCTGTCTAGCTTTAGGTCTCGTGTCCTCAGAGTCAACGCACCAACAACCTCCTCCAGTGCACCCATCTCGGACAGTTGTCCAGCCCCCGCACCCCGGGTCTGATTCTTCTGTGCTCTGCTAGTCAAGTAAACTAAGTCAGTAGCTCCGTTGAATGGCAGGGTTTTACGCCGACATCTGGCTTGGCTTCTGATCAATAGAACTCTCACGTCTTCTTTACCAAGGACAGGCGTACACACGGACATACAGATGCATGGACAAACAGGCACACACTCAGCAAAGTAAGAGAGAAAATTACAGAGAAGTTAACATATAATCACACACACGCATACGCGCACGCACGCTCTCGCTTAACTTGCTTGACTTGGTTTGATGCACGTAAATAGGCAGAAAGTCGTACTAAAAGAGCGATAGTTTCCATTGAGTGGGGATAATACTGTGTCGTATATGAAAGGAAACAGACGTATACAGAGAGAGGTGAGAAGGATTGAGGCATTCTTCATCACTCATACATCTGGACAAGAGTAAGCAAGTTTTATTCGCAAATGCACATTCGTCAAAACAATCAGAGACACACATACTGACAGTTTTTTACACAATTTTGTTACTACTCAATGACGAGCTGTTTATGCAATCTGTGATATCACCGGTGGGGATTATTATACAAACACGTCAAAACTTGACTGATAGGTCAACTTCTGACGTTAGGCAAAAAAAAAAATATGAAAAAACATGGTTTTATGTTGGCTCTGACTGTATTTGAACCTGGTTTACATATGCGAAGTTTCGACTTATCACATCACTGGAGATTGACTTCATCAATACTCCTCTACTCTTCAGCTTCGCTTACGTCATTTTTGTGATGTAGGGCCTAAAATTTGTCTAAGTTCATTTATTTATTGCAATTTTATACGCTTTGCATAGAAAATAATTATAAAAACGGATTGTTAGACATAAGAAGTCAATGCAAATCTTATTAACAGAATAGAGGTATTAAACGTTCGAACAAGCTGTTTACGTAAAAAAATGATTTATTCTAAAAAATGAATAACTCATGCCTTTCAAAAGGACCAGCATGAACAAAATAAAAATGGCTCAACATAACAACAATAAAAATACTAGTGACATGCCAGGACATTCTGGGCTAAAGCAGCCGAAATGAATCGACAAAATTTGGGAAATTATTCCTAACCAATCAAAATATTATGAGTAAATATCTACTTTCCTACCTTTGTTTACATGCTAATGAATGCATCATGTATTCTATTTTGCACAATTCCAAGACAATGGAGTGTTTGACAATCACAAAAGAAATGTGCAAACTGAAAAGGAACGAATCGTGTTTCAAGTTTTTGAACTAAGTGTCAAGTGAGATTTCAATGTTTCATTCATACATTGGATGAATCTCAGCTCAAAACTATTATGTCCCTTTGGAGAAATCAAGGCATTCATTGATATTCATGCTGAATACTAGTGGCATTCTTTGGGTAGTCAACATTTGAACTGATGCATCATTCTGGAAAATGACTCGTACCAGATAACTAACCCAAAGTCAAGCATGTATACATATATCAATTAAGTATGTAAAAAGACAAATCCTGTCCTTTAAAAGATACTAACAGAAATAGTTCTATAAAACATGAAGAAACTGGGGAATAACAGTTACGTCAAAAAGCAAATTGGAATTTACATCGTTTTTGTTGGATACCCGGGATTCAGTCAAATTTTATCGCAATACATAAATTGATAATTGTTCCAATGAATAAATTTTCACGCAAATACTTTTTCAATACTTCAATTAGTAGATGATGATAAAAGAAATAACGCCAAAGTCAATTACTATAAGTATGTGTGTGTGTATATGTGTGTGTGTTACATCAATTAATTT
>OY735200.1:44406449-44576449 GCA_963457665.1 Thysanoteuthis rhombus | reverse complement strand
AAATGGATGAAAACGGTAGGAAAAATTTCTCAATCTCTTTAAGGTGTCAGAAGTTAAGGGAGACTTTCGTCTCTCTAAAGGCGTCTAAAGTGGGGGAAAACCATTTTCTATCAAATCTGACAGCTTTATTCCTTGAATAATTAACGCAGTGTGGACAGGTACTCAAGATAATTACTATAATTCCCAAAATATCAGACAAAACTCAAAAAAACGGCTGAAGGTAGGTTGCCGAATTTTTAGTGGAGTGTGGATTTTACGATGGAATTTTCAGGCTGAGTTAGTCCCTTAGTTTGTGTCCAGATTTCACGATAATTTAGACATTTTGTATCTTAATATCATTTATCATATGTCCGTCTGTCAGTTGCAAAACAGAAGAACAGCCAGATTTATGACCACCTAAATATCAGTGGTTACTGATCAGACTCAAGTGTAGGATTTTATCAAGCCAGATATTAAACATCTCGCCCCCTTTCAAATTAGGTTGGGGTCAATCTTGTGTCCATTAACACTCACTCTTACCCAAAAATACACAATGTAGATAAGAAATTAGTAAAGTATAATGAGGTTTGTACATTGTATTATAACACAGAGGATAAACAATGATGAATTCGAAATCAGCAGGTGCGAAGTTTTTTCCAGAACACATTTTAGGCTAAATTGGGCAAAAATAAAATCATCATTTTATACAGGATCTGTATTCACTCCCAAGTAAAATGGTTTACCTATAAATGTTTTTTCTTATCTTCTACCAGAATTTTTCCCTAAAGCTATAAAATTAGATAGATGGATTCATTTCAAGATCACCCAAGGGAAGTTTTTGTACTATTCATTTAAATGTACAGATGTTAGGTCAGATGTTTTTATTTTTTTCAAATTTTTTCTAATTTTCACTAAAGTTATCTATGTATCTCGGTAACTGTGCTTTGAATTGGAAACAGTCTCTGGCTGATTTTCATTCAAAAAAGCATGTTATTCAGAAAGTCCACCGTGTGTAATTATTTAAATTAGCATACTTGTCAATTCTATATCTCTCTGAATACATATCACGTGTTCAGGTCTTTATCAACTGATTTCCGTGATTCGTATGATGTATGTTTATATATAATTCCTGTATGGGTCAAAAGTAAAGATGAAATTTTTCTCCACTCGAGGAGTTAGAAGTTTTGGGAAACCTTTCCCTTTTGAGGGGCCAAAAGCGTGAGAAAAAGGGTCGATCAGAAAGACAATTGAATTGAAATCTTCTGAAAATGTTAGAATAGTCTAACAAGTGCTTTTTTTTAATCATAGGTATATAGGAAATGTATTTGAACGCGATAAAAAAAATCCCAGGAGAAGCTATTGTGCATTTATCAGTTTGTCGCAATTACAAGAACAGCCTCCGAAAAATCAAATGAGAACAACATGTGAAAACATGTGAAAAGGCGGACAAAGATTTGAGAGGGGAAAAAGGAGTTTAATTGGACAGAACGGAAACGTTGAAAAGGGAATATCCACAACAAACTCCACAGATAAGTAAAGCGTATCTAAAACTGTACTATCGTTTATAGTTGGTCGTTCAGTCTTCCATCACATATGAACAAAACCAGCTAGCTACTTCATTTAGTTCCCGACAGGTGAGGGAGAGATATGGACGCTACCAATGTGTTTTTCCGATTGCTTACATACATGCATACAATTCAAATTTCCCTGCCGCTGATACTGTTGCTTGGGGTGTCTTTGTTTAAAGAGTCAACAAATGAGAAAAGAGGATTACTTCAAAGCTGTACGCTGGTTGGCTAGGAGAATCAGAAATCTTTGTATGAGAGACTGCGATTGGCCTATCGACCCCACAACTTGAAAGTAACGGTTTATTTTCTTTTGTCCGATATGCAAACACGTGTTTCGCTACATTTGCCTGTGTGTGCTGATTTTGCAATTAATTACTTTAAACATACATGTTCCCACACACATACATATTCAAATGTTTCAAAATACATCTCTCTATTTATATATGTGTGTATGTGCGCGTGTAAGTGTGTGTGTGTGTGTTCGTGCACAGAGAGGTTTATCGGTTAGTTACCTTATGATAGTCGGTCTCGTTCAACAGCTTCCCAAGAGAATGGACAGGGCGATAACGAACACACAGATACAAAGTCGTGCTTTATTCCAACTTTTCTTTGCAAACATGGTTTTCGGTGTCTGTTAGCCACACAGACACACAGACATGAAAGAAATCCAAGAGAACAAGTGGTTACGAGCTGTAATGACTACCTAACAATGTCCATATACACAGGCATATATACAAATCAATACACAACCTCAGAGAAAAACACATGCTGACAGGCTTCAACACATATGTGCATGTGTGTTTGTGTGTGTGTGTGTGTGTGTGTGTGTGTGAGTATGTGCGTGCACGTATGCATACGTGTGTGCGTGTGTTTCGTATTTGGTCAGATTCGTATATTCAAGAACACACTCAAATAAGCATACGCACATACTCACATTTAAATATTATATTATATTAAACCCAAAGAGAAAGCTGAAAACACATACAAATACATTAATACACATGGATACACACACACACACACACACACACACACACACACACACACACATATATATATATATATATATATATATATATGCATGAATACATACACACATATGTATATAACATACACACACACTTATATATATATAAGGTTAGTCCAAACAGTATCCAACCATTCCTGCAATGGTGCCTCAGTCTCCTTGAGTTCTTATACGCACATAGCCAAACCCCTTTCACTTTCCAAAACGTTACACAGATCACCATTGAGTACCTAAACGTATTTTCCTTAATCTTGTCCATGGTGTGAAATACATTTGGAAATAGCCAAAATTTCCACAGCTGACAGGTCTGGGTAATGTGATGTTTCGACCCCACCCCCAAGTCATTTTCTTTGTCAGAATGATTGTAACACAGTGCGTAAACTCACCCAATGATGTCTCGCAGGCCGACTGAATATCAAAACAGAATATCTGCTCACGCACGCATCGTAATGTTCCTTTTGCTTTGTTGCCGAAGCTGCGCAACTGATTCTACAAAAATTCAAAATGGCTGGATACTTTCCAAGTATATCTCCTGCATAAATCATCATCAATAGCTATTGAAAGTACACTGCTGACTGAAAAGCCTCTCCCATCTCCGTCCATGATGAGCGTGATTGCGCTGATCTCTGTCGGCAACCCTCCTTATCTTGGCTCTCTTTTTGTACTGTGCCTTTTGCTCCATCTGCTATACTTTCTCGTAATATGCCCAGTCCATCTCCATTTTTGATGCTTAATTACTTGTATGATATCTTTCACCCTGATCCTCTCTGAAGTAAATGTTTTTTTTTGTTGAATTTCGCTATCGGTTCTTGAATTATTTCGTTAGCTTAAACGTCTGCAACTATTACTGCTATTGATATTTACGTACAGAATGAACGAATGCAGATAAATTTAAAACTGTATTCTATTAAGCTTTTAAACTGTTAGTTTTACAGTTACGTTTAATATAATCATAAAAATCATAAAACTAAAATATACAATGGCAACTAGCAATTTGAATTTGTTAAACAATTTGTTTCTATCTCTGATACTGTTCCTCAAAATGAATTAATGTAAATAGCCTGTAAAAGGTCTCTAATAGCACCGAATAGTTGCCATAATTTCTGTTCAGAGATTAACAGCGAAATTTGTTTGCAATAATACTTTGGAGAATACTTTGATTCCAAGAACCAGACGACAAGCGTCGCTCTGATATTGAATTCACGGACCGATATCAAACCATTACCTTTTTCCTATTTCTAAAAGTTTTTCCCTAACATTGCTCTCTCTCTCTCTCTCTCTCTCTCTCTCTCTCTCTCTCTCTCTCTCTCTCTCTCTCTCTCTGTTATTCTGACTTTGTTTTTGAGTGGTTTTCCATGTTTCGCGCCCGTATTTCAAAGTTGGCATTATGCATTGATTGTATTCGTTGCGTTTTAATCATATTGACAATTTGCTTTTCAGTACGTTTCTGTTTATATCAAAAGCTTTCCAGCCGATCGTTATGAGTCGTCGTATTTTATCTCCTTGGTATTTCTTTTACTTCATCGCCTGTGCTAAATAGAAGTATTTCTTGACTTTTTCTGTGCTTAACTGCATCTTCTGATCGTCTTTTTCGGGACTTTTTCATTCAACATTATTTTTGCCTATCTTTTGTTCATCTTAAACCCTTTTGGGGCGGGGGGTTATTCATTTAAATCACTCATCATATTTTGTGGATCCTCCACACTTTCTGACATTAAAGCAATATCATCACAGTACCTTAGATTTTTCGAATATTCTCCGTAGATGTTAACTCCCACGTATCCTTGTTAGTTTTCCGAAAAATGCTCTCAAGGTTTCCTGTAAAGAGTTTCAGTGATATCAGATAACCTTTTTCTAAACTTTATCTTCTCAGTATCTTTACGTAAGTGCTCACTCACACAAACACACACACACACACATATACATATATATGTATATACAAATATAAGTGCATTCATATACGCATGTATTACACACACACACATACAGACACACACCAAAATTTATATATATATATATATATATATATATATATATAGTAACAAGATAAAACATGTCCCAGAAAATGGCTGGAGATTGTACCAGTTGAGATGTTGTGTAAAATGTTTGAATGATGACGTCAATATGAAAAGCTCATCGCACAGATAATAAGTAGGTGAAAGGAACCTAAAATTATATATATATATATATATATATATATATATATATATATATATATATATATATATATATATATATATACATATATATATATATACACACACATATGTGTGTGAGTGTGTGTGTTTGTGTGCATGTGCATTTGTGTTTGTGCGTGTCTAATTGTATGCGTGTGTATATACACCATCACGAGGTGCTGCGCTAATATTTGAATTTGGGCGGTAAAATAAATCCTGGCTTTTTAAAAGTTCGAACACCTTGATTCTCCATACACCGAAATAAATATATATATATATATATATTTATATATATATATATATATATATATATATATATATATATATATATATATATATATATATATATATTCCTATCAGAATGTCTAGATATGGATGCAAGAGGCGTCATCTTCAAAGATTGAATTAATCACGTACATACTATTCTCACGTGTGTAAATTTCACACATATATATATATATATATATATATATATATATATATATATATATATATATATATATATATATATATATATATGATATACTTTTAATGATGTTTTTTATGTAGTCAAAGTAAAATCATGGTAATAATTATGTAATTATAATTTATGAAAATAACAATCCTTTTTTAAACAATGGCTACAAATGAAAAAAAACACACAAACTCAATTTAACATACAAATTGTTGCTGCCTTAAATAGAACAGACTCATCATTTGACGTGATCGGAGCGTCAACTGCTTGAAACGTAAAAACAACAAGAAGCTTGGTTTCCTTTGAAATCAAACACCCTGGCTTCATTAAAATCTAAAAAGTAAAGAGATCAAAATTCATTTCGCAATACATTATTATTCTGAAACTACGCACCTCATTTCAACTCTTTTATTAACTTTTTCCTGTAAATACAATTTGCTAATATTAGTAGAACAAGTCAACCTGAGTTGGGCTTTAGAAGTGGGAGTGAATTCGCCATCAGTTTTTACGTACGTCACCGCTGCATACTGTCACTTCTTCTGGTCATTGTCATCATTACGCACGAAAATAAATTCTAAAATTCTAAAATCAATAGTAAGGGTTTGATAAAAGAAGGAAAAGGCCGACTTAAACTTATGATTAATCCATAACTAGCGTCGAAAGCAAGCAAGAAAGGAAAGCCTACTAATAGTTAATCCGCCATTGAACTCGAAAGCAGGCAAAAAGCAAAAATTATTTTGCATCCGGTTGGATTTCATCCCAAAATCAACTGATGTTTAGCAGAACGCCCTAAACCACTGAACCGCAGTAATTCTACTGAAAAAATTATCAATTTGTAATTATAGATAATATGGACGAATATCTACTTTCTTTCTAAAATTTAATTTTTTGGTATTGTTTAATGGCTCTAATCATATTAACTGTTTTAATGACATCCTTAGTAGCAAGGTAATTTTCACCTGAAAAGGAAAACAAATAAAACATATAAACTTGTTAATATATAAACATAATATTTTTCATAACCGAAATTCAATGTCAACAAAAAAGAAATAGCAAGAACATAGAAATGCAAGTAAACACAAAATGATGTGGAATTTATCTTTCTTTTCCACTTGCAGTGTTATTCATACTGGAATTCACACATCTTAAATTCAAAACCTGATTAATCCTATAATTAAAATCCACTCTCGAGAGTTTGGCATTAATAAAAATTCGAAATTTAGAGGAGTAACACGTTGTAAAAGAACAGTATAAAAACAAGTTTGTATTATTGATAAGTAGAATAAAACACGTAACGAATTCGTTTTGGTAATATATATATATATATATATATATATATATATATATATATATATATATATATATATATATATATATATATATATATATATATATCGGGCGTTTGTTTGTCTGCTTATTTACTGGTTTGCTCATAGTTTGTATTTGGACTGAGGAGTTTCAAGCCGCAACTTAGGACCCATGGAATTGAAATTAGGTCGTGGTACATCTTTCAATGCTGAAATTTGAATTTGCAATGGAGTGCATGATGAAAGTCATAGTCCATTGAAGTTGAGATGGAAGGCGACTATGGTACTTTTTATTTACATTCTGTCAAGATTGCTGGCCATTTCCAGACTTCTTTAAACCCCTTCGTAGTGTTCCTCCCTAATAAGCCATTTATGGTTTTATTTTACCGCTCTTCAATTTGGCTTGGAAAATATCAGAGTTAACTTTTCTCCAGAAAAAGTATCTCCTGGTGAGACTGCAAGGGTTATGAAGCCCTAAAAATTGATTCTGAGATAATCGGATGGAATTCTTCTGAAAAAAAAATTACCTCAAATGTAACACTTCTTGGGGCAGATTCACCAACGTTTGTATGAATAGATTGAACTATTATTCACTAAAATTCAAAATACGTTACTTTCCATGCTTTCAAAAACACTTGAAATTATGTGTCTTTATTGTAATGGTCATATGTTTTGATCATCAGAAAAATATTTAATGCTTTCGAACTCTGGTTCAATATTTTACTCAAATACATCAAATGAGAATAATCCAATAGAGTTTTTTTTACTTCAACACTCCTTCGTCTAACCAAATACTAACCGACCCCGAAATCAATTTTTTCACCATTTCCGAGGACTCATAACTCTCAAACTATAAAATAAAGATGAAATAAATCCATTTCTGCCTTATTCTGATGGGAAATTTCCGCTAGATATCTTTCTAAATACCATAGATATGAAGTGTTCAGTTCAGCGAAATCATGTTCGCGGCTGCAAATTCAAGATAATTTCAACTCATCATAATTTCTGACCCTTCTGTTTCATAAAGCTGAAATTGTCAGGGTTGAATTTCCTCTTAAAAAAAAGGGTGTTAGCCACCGAAATTTCATCAAAATTTGTGGGGGTGACCTAAGAAATATTAGGTGATCTTACAAGGAATGATATGACCATGAAAGTGAAATGAAACGACGTATAATTATCTGCAGCGAATCATTTGGTATGAAGAGAGATGTATTGAAACAGCTCCTTGCCAATATGCTTGAAGTACAAAGTATATAATGAATGCATAATGATTTAAGATACGAAACATGGAAAGTAAGAAAACGAACTGAGAATCAACCTAGAATCACACAATGAGCCAAGGAAAAAAAAGCAACATGGTTCAGAGGAAAGATTAAAAGGAAATATATGATAGAAATAATTAAGGAACACAAATTCAGATTGGTGAGACACTTTGCATGAAAGGATGTCAAAAGATGGAGTAAGAGGTTTGATTGATGCCCACGGGACAGCAAACACAGTAAGAAAATACCAGACAGGAGTGATGAGATAAAGAGGTTTGCCGGTAGGACCATAGCAGAGATTATGTGAGTGACTTGCTCCATCAAAGAGAAGCAAAATCTGCAACAAAATACATATCATGTGAAAATTGAAATATTTGCCCAGTATACAGCAATGAACGATATATTTCAAGTTCCATCTTTAATGCCAACTCAGTGACACTAATTGCAAATCGTGGTCAGATAAGAAACATACAGTTCTAAATCAAGATATCTTTTCTGTAATCATAAAACTGATGCAGATATTCAGCTGTCATCAACCATTGAACAGTAGCCCTTACGATGCACACTTCGATGTCGTTTCCTTTAAGTTCTCCCTAGATTTTCTGCTTCTCTTATTGTCTTTTATTCTTTTCACCGCTTTTGATCATCTTAAAACTGTCACTATTCATCACAGGTTTACATGATTTTGGTGAAAATCCCGCCTATAACATATAACAATACACATGAACACGAACATATCAATATATATATATATATATATATATACATATATATATATATATATATATATATATATATGTGTGTGTGTGTGTGTGTGTGTACGCACGTATGTGCATGCATATGTGTGTGAGCACGTGCGTACATGTGCATGTATGTGTTTGTGTGTGCTGAGGTTTGGGTTTTAAAGGAAATGGGGTATTAAATGTGATTAAAAAAGACAATTTAGGTCTATCCTACTTCGAGGAGGGAGCTTTTAAAAATCCCCTTCGTGTGTAGTGCATATGCTGTCCTCGGCTGGCTATGCAACTCTTTCATTATATTTACGATTTCTCGGAAAGCCTTTGTTGTACATCCGCTCTGTATTTCAGGAAAATTATACTAGAGAACACCGGGATTACTCAACAACAATTTACAGTTCCAAAACTATATTTAATCCTAATCGATAAAAGTTTAAGCTTTTATATTCTTTCTGCTGTCCATGTTATTGTTATAAAAGAATCCCGCCCCCTCCAACACTGCTACAACTTTCTTCTTTTTTCTCTTCTTTTCTCATCTTTCTTTCTTTTTCTTTCATCATTATGTTGTATCACGAATTATAAACAAGGTGCTTCTTATTAAGCACTCTTGGGTTGATACGACGTTTCAAAGAATCTTAATCGTTTTGTATCGTCGAATCCATTGCATTATATCTGGTGTCCAACTAGCAATCTTCTTGATGCGGACTCGGGCATCTTTAGAAATATATTTTTTTTTAAAAACAAACTCCTATATTGAGATCGTCTCCAACATATTTACAACAATTGGCGTGAATCTCATATTCCATAATCTGTTAGTTTTTCCACGCATTTTGTTTATTCAAGCCTGTTGTAGGCGGTTATCATCTGAAATCAAGTGACAGCAAACTCTTTGAAGAATTTCCCCAGTAACCCAAACGACTGCAGCTCTGTTTTAGTTTTGAATTTTTCGAATTTCCAATTTCTTCGATCACGTTTCTATATTTTATTCACCATCATCTTTGCCATTATCGTCCTCGTGCTTCTTGTCGTATTATTATTATTATTATCATTATTATTATTATTATTATTATTATTATTATTATTATTATTATTGTTATTATTAATGAACAAACGTAGCCACCAAAAGTTGCAAATGGATCTGTCTCTTTTTATAAGTGAGTGTGTTCGTGTATTTGTGTGCTCTTATATCCTAGAGCTCCTGGCGATACTGTTTTTTCAGCAGACCTGAACATTGGTATCAGTACTCCACTAGATTTCTTCTAAATGATACATTTATATTTCACATTTTTGAGAAAAAAGCTTTGCGACTCTTTTCAGGGGTTTATTTTAACCTGTTTATTACTAATACCTTGCTTCTTTAGAATCTAAATGTTTCTACATGATTTTTACTCAATTTTAAATGTTTCCCAGTAGAACAAGCCAATGATTTCATGAATAGAATTTATTTTTACCATGTCTATTCTTTGATGGAATTTGGTATTTTCTTATATGAATTCGAATTTCGACACTGCGGTTGTTCAGTTATTGACTGTGATGACATCATCATCATCATTATTATTATTATTATTATTATTATTATTATTATTATTATTATTATTATTATTATTATTATTATTATTATTCCCAGGATCTCGTATTTTAGTTTCTTTGGAGGGCCCTTTGTGAACGTTCTCGGTATTTTCAATGTTCATGAGGATGCCTTTTACAACACATTATTTTTGCTTTGCAGCCCTTGGGGAGGATCCTGATCCGTATAGATTTTCTCTCTTTCAGTTTTGCTTTGTCGTTTGATTTTCCTGCTAAATATCTTCCTTCTAAAATTTGTTCGAATCCTTTTTTTAATCACAACGTTTCGTCTTATCTGTTTCACTGTCTCCTTTGGACATAACGTTTCTATGGAATAAGAAAGAGAGAGAGAGACACTCACTGATAAACATAATTTCTCCTTTTGGTAAAGCAAAACCAGAAATACTACCACCAAAAACGAATGTGTTCCCATCTTATAAATGATCCGGAAGATTTTGCTGCAACAATTCATCGACAACAATTAATCAAGATATACTGCATTTATCGGCAAATGTTTCCTGGATCTGCCCCTAATCTATTCTCTTATCTCTTAACCGATGACCTACATTTCCTCAAAATGTCATTGAAATTCATTTATAACATTTAGTGGTTCTGTGTATGATAACACACAAACATGGATAAGTACGTTTCTGTCTAATTTGTTGATTGGTGGGACAAAATCCTAAATATTCATTACAACCTTAGACATATTCTTAAGTGTTTGTTACTGGTTCTTGCAATTTGATTTTCAATATAAGACGTGTATATTTGATATAGTATTTCTCGGTAAATTGCTGTCGGTAAATCATAAATGTATCGCCTCATATATCTGTTTTCACACCAAATTCTCGACTTGCTCATTCTTAGTCTATTCATTTCTTTCAGTACAACAGTCATGTGTTGAAAAATGTATATATGTATGTATGAACAAACAGAATGATTATAAATTGCGTTATATTGTATAGAAACTTATTTGAAATGATCTCCCGTATTTACATGGTTAATGTATCTCTCTTCTTTGACTACAAAAATTGAATAAACAATTAAAGAACACGTGCATTCTGCAGGAATCGAACCCTCCACCGATGGTGTAGCTGCTTGGACGTAGTAATGCTCTTACAATTGCGCTAAACATCCACCAGTAATACAAAGGCCATCATATCTGTTTGCATCATCGGTGGTTCTTTAACTCAATGGTGTGAGCATCACTACGTTAAGGCAGCTACCCTATCGGTAACACGTCCGGTTCCTGCAGCAGCCCGAGTTCCTCAAAATCTGCATTCTGTTTACGTTGTCTAGGGCAAGTGATGCATTAACTGTATAACCACGGAAAATTGTTTCAAATAAGTTTCCATATAATATAACGCAATTTATGATGTGTTATATATATATATATATATATATATATATATATATATATATATATATATATATATATATATATATATATATATATAATGCCAAATCCTCCCATTATACAGTTTGATTCTAATTCCGGAAAAGCACAAATCATTTTAGGCTGAGCAAAATTGTGAAAACGCATTTTCCATTATGCCACACCTGGATGGCTATAAACTTACCTTACTTTAATGACACATATACAGCTGTTCCCGTTGAGGCTGTATATCCATATTTTTGATTCGTTGCGTCATTATATCGATATGACAAAACTTGGAACGTTTGCTGAATTTTAGAAATCCAAAGTTCGTTGTATTCTGTGCCTAAAGTATTGACAAAATTTTAAAATCATTCAGCAAAACAAATAAATGTAATGATGATGAGAGACAAAAGGAGACAGAGGAAAAGAGAGGAAGAAATCCTATCCTGGCCAGACCAGGAAGAAGTCAAAAAATCAACAGACAAAATGGAAAGTAGTAAAGTTCGAAGCTACTCAGCAGGCCAAAAGATGTTTGTCAATATAGCGCCTCATCAAATGGATATCTAAACGAAACACTTGTTACTCTTTGTCTTCTATTCTATTTTGTAGCGAGGCTTTACGAGCAAGAGGATGTTTTCACCTGTGGTAGTAACGTTGGCAGTCTTTCTATTTGTCAGTAGGGTTGGAAAAATGGCCGCGGACCACGTCAGGAGATAGTGATGTTTTAGATTATTAATTGTTGGCACACGCAGGGTGCCTATCGGAAACTGTCTAGCGGATTTGAATAGGATGGGTTAATGAGTTCTGCACCCTACAACAAAAAGTGAGAGAGAGAGAGGAGGAATAGAGAAAGAATAGTTGAAGGAAAGCAGTTTTATAGGAGGAGGGGAAGCAGGAGAGATGGAGGGTGGAGAAGAGTGGATAGAGACAGGAAGGAAGTGAAGCGAAAGAAAAGAACATTTGAGAGAAAGCACTTATATACGTGGAGGGAGGGAGCTACAGAGAGACAGACGGTTACAGAGACCATAGCGCATTACGTGTAATGCGAAGAGGAGGAATACTAATAAGCGAGTGGCTTAATAAGCTCATAGTCTGACATTTGGTGAATATTGATCTGAAATTTTCACTGCATAATGTTTGATTCATGTGATTAATATTAAGCACTGAACCCACTGCATTGATAAGGCAGAATTTTATGTTGAAAAGAATATTTGTAATATAAAATGAATCAATAAATTCATAATTAGGCGACAGATTCATTAATGTATCAGCGTAGATTAGCAAGAATTTCTACCATTGTGTTCAAGAGTAAGACCGACATTTAGATGATTTTCATTTGTTGACACTATCATATTCATGGAAGTGTGATGTGGCGTAATGGTTATTAACACAGAACACAATATTTGACGATGCTTATATTCACTTGTTACTAATCCCCTATAAAATAAAAAAAAAGCATAATTTCACTCTTCCGTGTGCTCAGAATCATTGCCAAATATCTCGACAAAATGTCTCGCCACTGACATTCCAAGATTATTGATGGAGATAAGAGCGGATCTGTCAGCAGGTGGATAAACCATTCTCCCTTAACTATCTTGGACGCCCGGATGTTTGCTGCTTAAATCTGCTACTCCCATAGTCAACCTTGACAGGACCCTGTCGGATTCATAGAGCATCCCCCTGAGAGATTGACTCTTCAGTTGTCTGCATTATTAAATCACTGATCATTTCAGGATATTTCGGGATACTCTAGTAACATACCCTATAAACTGAATATAGCAAAAACAGACAATTTTTAATTCGCGAAAGAAATTTTCTGTTTTCGGAATTATTACCTTTTTCTCTCTTATGTCAATACACAAAACAGCAGATGTGAACACCCAAGCCTTGAGATAAGTAGAATTATACCCAGCACTTCTGAGAAGGGTTTCATACATAAACCACAAAAAAAAAACGGGAAAGTGCCGAGCCCTTCTGAACTAAAGATGCTTATTATAGTAAGTTCAGATAGAGAGAAAAAGACTTTATTTAAATGAAGCCCAAACTCTTTAATGCAGCAACTAGTATGAGTAAAACATATGATTATGGCATGAGATATACAAACTATTGTCCCAATCTTCGTTGGTTTTAACAAAACATTGTGGCTGGTGATTTCCTGTCAAATTTATGTCTAGTAAACCTTTAATGACGTCACTTTTTTTAAATTCAGATCGTATCAACTCGACAACTGAAACAATATCCTGATTCAAACATCTGAATATTTGAGACAGCACGCTCAGATAAATGGATACAATATACATATGACGAAGACTGGAAAACGATTCAGCCTAAATTCTACAATAAAATTGACAGAAATGAGAGGACTAGTTTGTATAATCAAGCGAATCAAAAACAATGCTACGTAACAAAAAAAATTGCGAAGAATCTACAAATTACATATACATTCAAGAAAACTCACCCATTTTTCGTCGTTTTTTTTTCTATAATAAGCAGCTAACCTCTATTTAGTTTTCTTTTTTTTTATATAAAAATATGATTGGTTTGAATCTTCGACTGGGCATCTAGATATCGGTCATATCCTCTTTGTAAAATGGGCGTATATTGTTGAGGCAAATGGTTGTGAGCTATGTTTAGTGGAAGACAGATATTGCGGTTCAAGTAACAATATCTTTTTTTTTGTCTCAGTATCACTCGGACACAAACACGTTCAATGGAAACAAGTGGTGTCCACTCCAAGCCGAGAATAGGTCGTTACAACTTTTTCATATGATAACATTTGGTGACCAAAACAACGAAAGGTCGTGTATAGAGCAGATATTCGAAGTTTGATAAAATCTTTTTGTCAAAAAAATTGGTCAAATATAGATCTAGGCATACTCATAGATATAAAAAAAAGTATATAGATTTGCTAAACTCGCAGGTGATTTTTCTTCATTTCCGTTCCACGTTGCTTACATAATGATCGAAGAATAAGGATCTGTAATTAACAGTGACAGAAATGAATTATCACTAATGATAATTGACTATGCTTCATCTCAAAGAATTTCAACACTATTTCAATTTGATTTTTTAATACGAGATGCTACCAAAACTTAACGGGATTTCAACAGAATCATCAAACTGCTTACACGGCATTTCCTGTGTCTGATATTTCACACAACTCTGGAAAAACTCCAAAATGGAATTTTGATAATTATACACACTTTCTTTCATTTTTTTCCTCCCTTTGAGGAAGTCATTTCATTTTGAGAAGCACTTTATTTGGGATAGACAGAACTATATAATGTGATTGATTTATGTCAAGGTTGATTATTAGAGTAACAATGTTTTGATGATACTACCTGGATAGTTAATCTAGTTATGGGGAATATGGTTTGCACGTGTTGTCACTCATCCATTGTCTTTTATATCAACCGTCGTGGTATCCTGGTGGCCTGACATGTTTGATGAAATATCTAGTGATAAGGCAAAACATAGAAGTGAATTCATGCTTTCCACAAAGGCATTTATGAAAAGTTAACATAAACTGCCCAAATTGAACTTCAATCTCAGTTGAATGATCCTGTATTCTGTTTTATATTATACAGTTATCAATTGATTCAGTTTCATCATTATTTTGAAGTTATCAAAATGCTCTTGGGGAAGGTTTTACAGAAAAAGAAGAGTACATATCCTTTTTTTTTCGTTGAATGTGTCGTCCAGTCCGATATCATAAACCTTCTTGTTTGAGTTCGACCATTAACCCTTGATTCAACATAACTTACTATGCTGTAGACCTGCCTCATTTGTTATAACGATTTCGTTACTCGTACTTATTTGTTTTGGAGATTAAAGCGAAAGGTTAGTAACTTTACTTTTAAAATATTTGGGCTCTTTTCATAACACCATAATTAATCTCGAGGATAATTCAGGATAGTTCGATCCTTACGGGTGTCTTGAACTAACTTAAATCAATCTGGAGTTCAATCGATCTGTCTGTTAGGTTATCTTGATAACTAAATCTGAGTGGTTTCAATCAGTTTTCGATTAGATATTTGTTTAACAAGAATAAGTGGGTCTTCTTTCAGAATTGCATTTTATTTTTCTATTATTTATCCATCTATCTACTAAACGTATCCGCCAGTTTTCGGAAGCTCGTTTTACGTCATTTTTTCGCTTTTACAAAAAAATGAGAGAAAGGAAATAGCATTCACTTTTCTTTCATTTGGAACCATTATAGAGGCAGTGTGCACTTTCTCCTGCTCTCCAGCAAGCCAGTCCCATGTACATCCTTCTATCCCTATCTCCAAGGAATCAGCCCATTATCAAAGAATAAAATAGTTGCTCCAACATAGCGTCGCCTTTAACCACTGAGCTAAACAGAAAGGCAAAAGCCCGAAAACCACTTTATCCCCACTCTTTCCATTTTGTTCAGTCACTGTCCATGACTGCACAAACCTGGCGCTGACAACTATATTATCAAGTAATGGATATATGATACGACTGAATATTTATGGATGCGTTATATCATTTCAAATGACCTCCCACTGTAACATAGAGAATGAATCGCTGGAAGGTCATTTTAAAGTGGTTATTTGGGTCCTCGCCTTTTCGTCGGGCTGTCGATAGTAAAGAGCGACGCTTTGCCGAAGTGGCCACCTCATTGGTTGCAGGTACGATTCCTGTAGCAGCCCCATCTTCCTCTTATGGTTAATTCTATTTATACTCTCTAGACCAAGAGACTCATTATCCGTGTACCAGCGGTTTGTCATTTCAAATAATATGACGCATTCATATATGTATATATATATAGACAGACAGAGAAAGAGTCAAAAACAATTTACTGATCTCAATTTAGACTGGTGCAAGCTCAAAAAGCATTTGAAATTCTGGCTTTTCCGAGATTCGCGCATTGACCTCTGACCAATAAAAAATACATAACTTCTTGATACACCGACCAAGCCAGGAAACTGTAATTTCATGAAGAAAGTGTTTAAACAGTAGCAATCACGTGTTAAATTACTCCTTAAATTTCCCGATTAAATTATCTCTATATATCATTAAAATGATAAAAGCTTCAATTTGAAAGATTTTACAAATTTCCCTATTAATTTTATGGCTACTAGGAGATTTAGGAAGCGCTGAATTTTTCAGATAATCACCAACTCTGAATCATTCGAAAACATTCCAAATCTGCACGTGACATCGCAGCATCTTGAACTAATCTTTACTTCTTTATATTTAAATTTTTCTATACTAATTAAGTTATTTCCATTATTGTTTTATTTGATTAAATTTGGTTTTATCTATGCCATACTTCTATTCATTTTTTGCTATCAAAATTCGATAAAGCTTCAACTGAACGTTATTTGTGAGAGAAAGACGTTACATTTCATGTAACTATCTGTATATCTGGTCTCCTATCTCCTCTTACGCGGTGCATGCAGTTTGAGATAAGACTTTTACGAAAGAATAATTATTACATGAGAAAATTGAAGATTAAAAAGAAATCGGATATAGGTTAATTAATACTAATTATGCTGACGTTGATGGGAAGATAATAATTTTCTCATTATTATTGTTCGTTATTGCAATGTGACTTGATGTAGAAAAATGTTTCTGAAAATTTTCAGACACTTTGGAATGAAAAATTGCAGCATGTTTTATATACAATGAAGAGCTCTGAAAACAATAAAGTTAGGAATATAAAAGCGTAAAACTCTATTACTAAGTCTCATTACCATGCTTTGTAACGTTTTAGAGGGTATCTCGTAATAAGAAATACTTTTTTGCAGTAGAAACTTTCGCTTCAAAAGAAACGTGCATATCATTCTTGATAAAACCTAACAATATTGACCTTTGGACGCACTGTTTCCTCTTATTTCCTTGTTCGTTTTTGTTTGTTTTTTTTTTTGGCAAATTGTACACACAATGTGAGCAGTGCACAAATTTCTATTTGGTGAAATAACATATCAAGTGTACCACTTTGGGGACCACACACTAGTTGCAAAAAAATTGATTTCTTCCGAAGAAAAAAAAAAGGAGGATTTCAACTTGAATTGATCTCACCAAAAATCTTAGAGCCATCATGAAGGGGCATGTTGAGAATGTCCTCTTGGATGTGACCTGAAAAATAGCAACATTCTTAACAGAATCTGACAAAGTCCTGTTCAACGATTCATTTCCTAACTTGTCGTGCACTTTTTCCCCAGATTAAATAAGACGAGTAAACACTGTCGAATGTGCGTCGGTAAAGTGAAATTATAACTTGTCTGCTAACAATTCTTAAGAGTATTTAAAAAATGTTCGAATTACAAAGACACTTTTGAAATTTCTCTAACATGGTTAGAAATGGCGCTGGATATATTGGCATAATCTAATAATAGTCGTGAAATATTTACCGTAAATTGCAGTGTACAATTAACTTACTAATTGTTGATTCCAAATTAACGTATGCCTTTGCATACGTCGGTCCTCATCTGCAGCTAATCTAAACCATTTACTGTTTAACTACTGAGACTAAACTCGTATTTGCAAACGCAGAGATTATAATAAAATAATAAAAATCCAGTGTTGCTAAACGATCTGCATGTCAAAGCCCATTGCATCCATCTGATACACACGAATGTCACTCCATTATTTTGGTAATAATTCTCACTCATGTTACCAGTAAAAACGACCAATCCAAAATTGAACACGGTGCAATTAACACTCGTATATTTCTCTAGTTGTCAGGCTAGCCAGGCTTTGGTAGCAATCTGATCAATTGTTCATGGTGTAACTGCTGCTAGAAATAAAGAGTGGTGTAGTGTTCATTCATTTCTGGCGCAATGTTATTATTTAACCATAAGCCCTTTATTTAATAAGTTAAATCAGTTGACTAAACAAGAATTTTAGAAGGAAATATTGTGGCGTGCTCACAAAAGATAGGCTAAGCAGATTTTCATACAACTGTTCCATTTCCTTGACACACTGGAGTTGAAGTTTTATACACAGTGTGTAAGAGAAAAGTTTTCAAGTACAAAATAATGACTAGTATAGTACAATTCGCGCTTAATGTTTCAAATATTGGCGTATGAAATGGTCTGAGCGTAATGGTGTCCGTGAACAGCTATTGGTACGATTTCAAAATCAGATGGTTTGTCATGTTGGCTGTTTTTATTACTGTAAGTGGTGGAGATGGCTAATAGGATCTTGTTAGCGATGATGGCAATGATAAAGACGCTCGGGCAAGGGTGATATTGATAACGATTGCGATATTTGCTGCACTTCTATTCCCACTCCGTCTTCGTTGCTTTTCTATGTTCTCTACCTCTCCAGTACGTACAGCCTCTCTCTCAACCTCTTTCGAATGTCTAATTACGCACACACACACACAAACACGTGCCATCTGCAGACGATTATCACTACACTGGTAGACGCCATCACCGACCCGACCAACCTTTGTTGGTTTTGCTTCGTTAGCATTCAATCTGTGGTTATTCTACCCTTTGTTTTTCTCCATCCAGGCAGATTTTCATCGGACACGCATCGATAAACCAGCGGTGATCAATTCAAAATCTCAGATGGGTCAGTCCCGCTCGGTTGGTCACACTTCTGACCTCATCCCATACACCTACTATCCCACACCCAACTGATCCCTGAGCGTCCTCCTCGTTGACGCTGCGTAGGAGGAGAACGTGGGAAATAAGATACTATGTGCCGACTGAACTCTCTGCAAAAAAAAATATGCACGGACATGGGTCCTCAAAGTGTGCTTGTACGATAGGGAGACGGCCACTATCAGGTCTTTGCTTTTGTACCCCCCTATCGAATCGACTAATTCTGTAAAATCTTGACACCGACCTCTCAAGTATGTCTCTTTGAAGTTATAATCCTTCTTTATTACACACTAATCTTCCAAGTCAGTAAGGGAAGAAATGATGGCAGTTAAATTGATAACGTATAGTTTGTTTCAGAATGTTCGTTTCAGAATGAATACATACTGTAATGTTGGGTTGCCTAAAAGCCTTTCCGATGTTTGTTTTAAGATGGCATTAGAATGGTTCAGTTTTAACTACATTCGAAAAGATCGCTTCGGATTGCATTATGACAGCTACCATATCAGCATTGCATTTTCATAAAAATGATAAATTGGCATAGCTTTGTTTATTGGATTCTTTCGCCATTTCTATTATGTCATTTTTTTTCAATTTACCAAAGGTAAAAGTGTAATTCAAACGCAAAAACGATTCGTGCACTTTATACGGTAGTTGCTGTGAATGATCGAAGATGTCAAAAGTGGTTTTCCAATTTTCTTACTGGGGGTTCCTTGCTGAATGATGCACCTTCGTCGCGTAATCTAGTTGAGGCTCAAACCAATCAAAATCAGAAATTACTTTAAAATAATCAACGCCAACAAAAGCAAAATATCGAAATGAAACGCTGAAAGTCATTAGTACCTGCTTAGTTATTTTTGTTGCTTTGATGTTACTTCTTCATAAGTTGAGTGAAAAAGATCTACTGAACTGTATTTCCGTGTGCGATTTGCAACGTAAACATGATGAAAATGTTTTGTGACGGATGATTAAAGTGCATACTCTACAACAACAGAGAATGCAGCCAGTAAAATGAACCACCACTAAATGTACCGAAGCTCGGATGATGAAGCTTTTCTTTTCTACAATATCTTTCTGAATATGACTATTGATTCGGTTTTGTGATGTTCTCAATTAGACCAATTGAAGACAGTAAATAAACAAAAAGGCAAATGGTACCAGTTAGGAGAAAGGGCATGATATTTTCGGAAGAGAAGTACAGACTACATATTTTTGGTGACGAGGCAGGAGTTTTTACAGCTTGGCTGGGATATTTTCACTCATCTACCGTATTCACCTGATATTGCATTTTCGAGTTACCATTTATTCCAGTCTTCACAGAGTACCCTAAATGAAATAATTTAATTTCTCTAGAATTTTACAAAAGCACATTAAGCAGGTTTTTGCCAAGAAAGATAATAAGTTCTTGGAGGATAGAATTATGTTGGATAATTGACAGAAGATAAGAGAACAAAGCCGTGAATATGTTGTTCAATAAAGTTTTTGATGAAATTAAAAATTGAATGGTGATCTTTTATTTCTACTTAATAAACCGAACGAAATTTCTGTTCACAAGGGTATGATCAATGATGTTGACGATAGATATAACTGACATGTTCATGAGCTACATAGTGACAGATTGAAAGAGAAAAACTCACATATACAATAATTATCGATGTGTAGATGTTTTCTGTCACCCATTTCATTCATCTTCTAATGACGGAATTAAAATGCTGGATTTAAAGAATGGTGCAAAAATATTTAAAAAATACTAGATAAAAAATCCATCCGTAGTAAAGAGAACGCAATCGTACGAGCTCACTGCAATCCAACTCTCTATTATGCACGCATATAAAATGCGAAGAGTATCAAAATATTTCATATATGCCGACAATTTTGACAGCACTGTTAAACTAGTAACGTAAGAATAATGAATTGGAAATAAGCTTCCTACGAGATTTGTCTCTAATTTTCCGTGAACTCTCTCATCGTTACACTCTCTTACTGATTAGGCTACGAATTCCAACCAACAGGAGTTGTTTAAATTTACCCCCACAGTTACGTTCCATTTTTCGCCAATTAATATCACCATATCTTTTACACTGAGATAAAAATTATATCTTCAAAATGAAGACCCGAGAGTTGCTGTAAAAAGCAGTAGAAATAAGATAAATGAAAGAAGAAAATGATAATGACATCACTTCATCGAAGAAATTCGAAGACTAATAACGTGAGACTTACTTTTCATCTCTTTAAAGATGTAAACTTACTGTAGAATCATCACATCATTATATCCCTCTTTATTTTCTATCGTCATTAGCTTAACTTTGATTTGAGGTCAAAAGTATGGATCAGTCAATGAAGATAGAAATTATCAAGATAGTGCAGCTCAACGAGACTAGCTATCTGTCTACTATTCCACTGTGATCATTTATCTTTTTTTTTTTGACGAAAATGTCAGTGATGTTTTGTTTTCCTTATCAATAGATAACTATTTATATAGAGATGTGTCTGCGTGGATACGCGTAAGTGCGTACATTTGTTTGAACGTATGTGCATGTATGTTACTGTTACAAACTAACGAGCAATATCAGCAAAATGAGCTGAATTGACCAACAACAAAAAAAAGCAACGTCCCGTCATCAGAAATTCGAACATAATCTAGATGAACGAGTCGAATGAGTATGAGTTTTTCTTATGGGACACCTACAAAATCTTCTGTCTACCCCCCCTCCCTACTCCAAAAAAAGAGTTCTGGTAGCGATATGAAAACAAATATACAGATTGAAGAGGGAATGTCGATGTGAGTTTTGAAAGCTGTGCTGATTATAACGATTCTGATGGTGACGAGGACATTTGCATGGGAATAGGAGCCTGCGTACTGAACAGTTACTATGATCAATAATCGAAAGACTGGTTACAGCAGCATTGATGTTAATACATTTATAATGACCACAATTGTGGGTTGATGGCTATGAAACGTTTACAAAGCGGATGAAGACGATGCCAGTTTGGAACATTTACTGATAGAAATATTGATATGAACGGCAAAATGGATTGGTTTTTCTTATTTTCCCTTTTTTGATAAATGCATTTTTGATTACAATGAAAATAAGGACAATAAATAACAGGATAAGGATCGTAAGTTAGGCGTGGTGAGATTAATATTAATCGATTGTTTTCCTTTCATCGCGAAAATCATTTAGTATAGTATTTCTTTCATCTTACTCTGGTTGCTTTTTTATCGCAAATTTTTCATGCTTTTTTTTTTACAATCATTCTACAACCTTTAGCAAACAACATGGATCAGAAATAAAGAATAAGCTTCCGACGAGTTTTTAATTCACATCCCTCGTGCTTCAAAGCCTAACTCACCTTGACAGTGCCTCACTGATTAGGCTACAATATCTCTTTCAAATATTTGCCATATGGCTATATTCCCTTTTTTCTTCCGATCACTATACTACTGTCTAGTTTGATTACATTAGTAATATTCTATCTAATAATCTTGATCAGTTTAAAATTCTTATATAGTACATTGACATTACTTTGACTTCTGGACTAGTGTTCCTGTCAAATTATTTTGGTTGCTTTTAATGACAATTCGTAGGTCGTTTTTACATTTAATGTACGACTATCAGCAAAGTAGCCTTGATGGAAAATAATGAAAAGCTCTTCACGATCTGAGAGTTGCGACGAAAAACAACAAATATAAGATGAAAAGAATATTAGTTTTAAATTATTGCTAAAGATATTGGATTGGGATATTTTAAATTTGTAGTGTCACTTGGAATACACAGACGTGAAATTCAGAGCTCAAAATCTTCTCATTTAAATTAACTTGCATAAGAAATAACTGTATCGCCTCCTCGGGACATCATTGAGAAATCATGTAACAAAACAGGAAAAATAAAGAACTACATTAGCAACAGTGGCTTTAAGAACTAGATATTAGCGGCCAGAAGATGAAAAGGGGCCAAGGATAGCGGGCTTTGTCTTCAGAGTTCATGCGACCCGGAAAATGAAGTTTTGTGGCAAATGATGAACTCTGGATGACATATTCGCGGAACTGATGATTCACGTGTGTATGAACTGGAAGTATTTTGATAATGGGAATTCGCTGTCAGGAATTCGAAATAACGCATAAAAGACGGGAAAAGGCCACCGAATGAGATTAGTACCGCAATGATTAATCTCTTGTTTTATCAAGTCATAGAATAGAATCAAGATCTCAGCCCTTCCTTATGTTGTCGACTTGGAAGTATGCCTGTATCAACAACAGACAAAGCCGGTTATTGTGATCATTTTAGATGAAAAATAACCAGCTAATAACATTAAGCAAAGGATACGTAGTGGAAGTTACATTATGATTATGTTGCTGCTACTGATGGTTGCGGTAGTTTCACTTCTGTGACTCATGATATTGG
The DNA here is from genome assembly GCA_963457665.1 of Thysanoteuthis rhombus. Taxonomy (NCBI): domain Eukaryota; kingdom Metazoa; phylum Mollusca; class Cephalopoda; order Oegopsida; family Thysanoteuthidae; genus Thysanoteuthis; species Thysanoteuthis major. The sequence continues at coordinate 44,553,011 of OY735200.1, read as the reverse complement.
TGATCGTTTTATTTGCAATGATGATTATAGATGCTTAGGTAGGTACCTGTGATGGTAACAATGACTATCACTGATTATTGGGGTCTTGGTTTTAATATTAAAGTCACGATGATTAGGATAATAGCCATAAGGATAACGATGGTATAGAAGGGGTTATAGATATAGTAGTAAAAATAGTGACATCATGATGATGATGATGATGATGATGATGATTACTTTACTCAGCTATTCAACAAAGCCAATTATAACCGGTAAATTAATAACAATATCCGTAATGGAACAAAAGGCAAGGATGGTGTTGGCGATTGTTGAGGATTGATGATTATGCAATGTTGTGCCATCATCCGTGGATGTAGTCCAGCCGAGAGCAACGTTTTCTTTCGTTGACTCCTTGCCTGGCGATTCTGGAAATTGCATGCTGTCAAAATCAAAACCGTCCTGATTATAATTAAATTATAATTCAATATTTGCAGCAATTGCGATAACAATTGATCTATTACCTGACTGAAGATGCACCCCAAAGACTAGATATTAATCGAATTTTAGTGCACAATTTTTCGACATTACGTTGGCCTGTCAAAAAACAGGATAAATAGCGGATTATTTCTCTGAAAAGAGTTACATATATATGTGTGTGTGTGTGTGTGTGTGTGTATAGTTGTATTCATTTATTCATTTGTGCTTCTGCAATGATAGTTTATCTCCTCAGTTTAAGTTATCAATGTATAACATGATGCTTTAACCAGTGACCTGTGCTGCAGGCTCGTCAACAAACTGAGATTTTGAGTATTCACACCACTTCTGTAGCTACACAAGCTAAAATTACACTCCAGCAGTTTAGTTATTTACTAAACTTTGCCCAGTATAGCGCAAGGCCGAAACCTTTGGCCACCCAGTGAGAACCGAATTCTCCACAATATTTATAGCTGGTGTGGATACACATACGTAAACGCGAGATCAGATCGACAAGTCGTTAATCTGACGAAGTTTGGCTGAATTTCTATATTTGAATTTTTTACTGTTTAGTTCGAGCCACGTGATCACTATAGAAGTGTTGGGTTAAGTGTAATAACAAAGAAAACGACTTTATTAAAAAAATGTTTCATGTATTTCTTTTTCATCATTACGGTATGGAAATGACATACCAACGTGCGTGTGAGTATCAAAGGTCTATATACAAGGTCTTACCGGAAAAGATGCAGCAAATTTGATTATATCGAATACCGTTTTCGTAACTTTGATAAAATTTGACAACCATTCAGAGAAAACCTTACTACCCATGTGCATTCAGCCATTCTCTCCTGGGTTTACCATCCAGTAGTGAAACACCATTGAGTGAGCTAGTGCCCCGTGTGACTGCTACATTCACAAAACTCATTCTTCATGTCTTGTCCAGGGATTTTGACAAAACAACGCATCATCTAGGTCTGTCATTTTTCTCCAAGTGTCCAGAATTGGTTCCCTGCGACTGCTAGCCTTTCCTAAAGCTAAAATCGCCGTTGAAAGGTAGATTTCAGAATGTGGAAGGGATTAAGGAGTGCATCAAGGCAACTGGTGGCGATCTCGAAAGAGGCCTTTGCTGACTATTTCGAAACCCTGGGATAAGTATGTAAAGTGACAAGGGGAATAATTCAAAAGGAACAAACGTACCATTGACTCAAGTTATTATTAATATTGAATGGCTCGACACTTTCTGGACGGAGTTCATATATATATATATGGGGGTGACGATCTGCCCAAGTAAAAATGAATACTGACCGTCAAATGAATGTTTTTTTCTACTTTGAACACAAGTCTGCAATGCGTGCTGAGCAAACTTGTAATAATCGGGGCCGGTATTCGAACCGGATTTAGCCGAGATTTTACCGCTTAGCAACCTCCCTTGGATATGACAAGCCGGCTTTGTTTAAATCTCCGAATAGAAACCCGAGTGGTCCCTGTTTTGTCCGTCTGATCGACATGTGTCCACTATCTTACATTATCTGCACCCTACTTTTCTCTCGCTCCATTTCCTTCCGTTTTCCTGCCTCTTTGCATCCATATAACCCAACCCTCAAACACCCTGCCGACTCCACTCTCTCTCTCCCCCCTCTCTCTCTCTCTCCCTTTATCATCCTCTTTGCACTCACTCACTTACACATCCACGTTGCTGCCCTCATCTCATTAGTCCATTTTTATCATTTCATTATGTCACCCAATCTCTACAACTGTCAGAAATTGATATTTCTTGAACGACTTGGCAGAATATGGCTTTCCTCTCCTGCTTCTTCTTCTTCTCATCATCATCATCATCATTATTATTATTATTATTATTATTATTATTATTATTATTATTATTATTATTATTATTCATGCGCCTGCATGTTCACACCAGATGCTTGGTGGTCGTCTCTGGAGACTGAATGATATCAAGTCTCTCCAAGTCCCCAGCTTTCCTATCAGTATCCCCGCTGTCCACAGTAGTGCTGTTGTTTGCATTTTCTCACTAGTTTTCTGGTGCCCATAGCTGAGGTCTGAGTGACAGTGAATATACTCAGTTCTCTAAACCTCCTTTCAGCGCCCTTAACTATAATAGCAGCACTTTCCCCTGCTTTCTAACATGCTATGTTATTTCTAGGTCCCCGCCAATTTCTTATTTCCAATATTCTCCTCTGTATTATTGCCGATCCTAATCCTTCCCTTTCTCTAACCTTTACTTTAACGTCTTTGGTGCAGTTCCCAGTGTGCCTATTATTATTAGCACTGCTCTGACCTTCATGTTCTACACTTTTCTCAACTCCCAGGCTTTCTGGTAGTTGTGGCACCTCTCGCCATAAGTAAAGTGGCAGCAAGTTTCATTATTGATCAAGCATTCTGCTCACTATTCTAGCCCTTTTAAGAAATGAATGTCTGATTCCAGCTCTTCCAGTCATTTTGCAAAAGGACTGCAGGATCCTTTCCAGCGCTCCAATAATTTCTATTTCACTATTTTTCCATTTTCTGACAAGGTGAAGGTATTTTTACAGGCTTTCCCTCTTCTGCTTTCACTGTTCGAGCTACAACCGTAACGTTCACACCAACAGATGGATCTTTTTTTCCTCTTTGCTTTTCACGACTTAATCTGATCTCATTATAATTTCATGGATTTGTATGTTGACATCTAATGTCTGGTCGTTGTCACTATATTTTCAATTCCATTGTTGTTGTTGCTGTCGTGGTGGTTGTTTTGTACTCCATCAATTTTTAGTTATCAAAATTAGGTGGTTCTCCCCCTTTTTAATTATTTTTACTGGGGACTTCCGAAAAATTTCAAACTTTCCAATAATGGTCGGTACTATTTGTCACCATCACATTCTACTCATTGGTAATATTCAGTTATTTATTCAACTTTCCCCGCAGTTTTAAATCCGCTATCATTCTAATAATCATTCCCATAATCCTTATCTCGATCTTTATTTGGTGATATTTTGCGATCATAAATAATCTATCATTATATCAACCCCTTCACCCACTTTCTGCCTTGTATCCTCACTTTTGTCCCGTTCCTTTCTTCTTCTTCTTCTTCTTCTTCTTCTTCTTCTTCTTCTTCTTCTTCTTCTTCTTCTTCTTCTTCTCCTCCTCCTTCTTCTTCTTCTTCTTCTTCTTCTTCTTCTTCTTCTTCTTCTTCTCCTCCTTCTTCTTCTTCTTCTTCTTCTTCTTCTTCTTCTTCTTCTTCTTCTTCTTCTTCTTCTTCTTCTTCTTCTTCTTCTTCTTTTCAGACATTTTTCCTTCTTCTCTTTCTTTGTTCTCGTTTCCTGAACTCATTAATTATTCTCATTTACCTGCACAATCTGCTTTCTCACTAACCCTCTCTTTCTATTCCTTATTTTCCATATCTTTTCATTTCCTTTATCATCGCTCCCACCCTTCACCTCCTCTTCTTGTTTTTACTTTTCTCTTTCTCTTACCTCTACAATCCTTTCAATTCATCCAACATGTCTTTTTGAATATCACCCCGATACGTGATTTTCACGCCTGCTTTCATTAACCTTTTGATAGATATAAAAACAATTTCAAAGCTTTGCGGCCAAAGAAAGCTACAATCTCATCAGAAAAATGTTGGTTTTCATTCGACGATAAATAAAATTAAAATCACTCGAATTCTCCACTTTAATTTTCAATCATCTTCTTTATTGAACCCTGAAAAAAACTTTGAAAAGAAGTGTAGCATTATTAATTGGCAATGCCGTAGGAAAAGTGTAATATTCAAACTTAATTGGTTTGGGGTTAATAATTTGTATTAATTATTAATGATCAAGGCATTCATTTATTAGAAACAATTTTATGAGAAGATTTATAAAGTTTGACAATGAAGACTTTACTGTCCAAAAGGAAAATAATTTTACTCGAACTCGAACAGATGTTAAATTTGTGCATAAATAATTATGAAGGTGTAAAATAGAGAAAAAAATGACAACAGTTTTTCATTCATTAAATATTGCTTAGTTAGAATATGCCTACAGTTGTTTTCATTGTTAACGTTTTGTAGTTGTTTGAGGGATTTGATTTTTGAGAAGTTTTTACGCTTATTTTAAATGTCTTCATGAGGTGGAAATAAGAGCGAAGAAAAACCTTGTTGTTTTCCGCTGGAGAAAAAAAGTATTTTCCTTTTTCTTTTGAAAACAATTTTACCAAAAGTAGAGTAAACCAATAGTTCAGTATTTGAGAAGAATATTTAAAACAATTGAATAAAGAATGACTCGATCAAATCTGTAACTTTGAAACTGAATATGTTTGCTTTTTAGCACCCCCCCCCCATACAAGTGATCTCCCTTCTTCTATGAAAAAATAATAATAACAGCAGCAATAATTAAATTGAACTCATGGAAGGGATTTCTAGGTTAAAGTATTAGGCTACATACCGCACCCGGTAAATAAGGGACCTTTATCTGACCGTTTTCGAACGATTGCGACTGTGGATAAGCGTGTGCTTTGTTAGGGCAGTTCCCATCAGAGTGGCTACGGGGCACGGGAGCGGGCAACGTGTCGAAGCTGAATGAAAGCAGACGAAAGGGGGTGGGAGGACGTGTAGGCTAATTTAAAAGGACCAGGTGGATAAAAAGTTAAGGTTTCGGGGATTTTGCTATTAGCATGAGTGCCAAGCGTGTGGCTGGAATGAAAACAAGAAATGTGAACCATGTTCAAATGCACCAAGAACCAAAAAACATACACGTACACGGGAAGAGACGCCGCTGTACGCAAAGTGGCGCTTATGATATTGAAAAGCATATTGTGCTCCCAAAATGTTTCAAATACAATAAAAAAATTTACACAGACAAGCACTCACGTATAAATGTACACACACACACACACATACATACACACACACACACACACACACACATATATATATATATATATACATATACATGTATATATATTTATATATATGTACATAAATATACTTATATATATACATATATATATACATATATATATATAAATATACTTATATATATATATATGTATACATATTTATATATATAAAATATATATATATATATATATATATATATATATATATATATATATATATATATATATATATATATATATATATATATATATATATATGGGTGAACAGCCATAAAGAGCCCGAAAATCCGCTTGTGAATAATCAGCAAACGAATTTAATGGGAGTTTGCACACACTCCCCATTTTGTGCTGCAAGGAATTAAGTTTAGTTTAAGAAATATCTGTACGTTGTTCTGAGCGTACATTTACTAAAGTTAGCAGAATCTGACACAAGGCTGCAATTAGGGTGACCAGTGAGAACATCTGTTTGGTTTATTCACAGGATACAGAATATCTCAAAAAATATTTTTTGATGTTTGCAATTCAACAAGGAAGTGAGAAGGTATTTACAAAGCATACCTTAGTCGAACCACTGGAGATAGTATTTATTTTGATTACCGATAAGATACTAAGAACCATTGTTTTTCTCACAACTAAGAAATCTCCTAGTGAGGATTTAATAGCAGTGGTCCGACCTTATTAAAGTTTACTTTACAGATGACACCCTAATTTGCTTATTTTGTATGTAATATCCAATATATCTGAGAGTGTGCATGTATTAGCTTATGATATAAAGGCGTTTACACATGCACGTTTGTGTGTGTGTGTGTGTGTGTGTGAATGTGTGTGCGTGCGTGTATGTGTGTGTGTGCGTGTGTGTGTGTGTGAATGTGTGTGCGTGAGTGTGTGTGTATGTGAGTGTGTGTGCGTGTCAGTGTGTGTCAGAGATGGTTTGTTTGCTGCTTCCTTCAAGAACTAATTTATTCGTGATATTGGGGTGTGGGCTTATCCCTGCGGGTGATAGGTGAGTATGTCAAACAATGGACAGAGAGACAAAAAGCACTGACGGTAATAACGTATAGTAAGTGGGATTGGGGTTATGTCGGCAGGGGTAATATTCTTATGCTTATTGGACTTATTCGGTTGGTGAAACGCCAGTGTTCCTGTCTTGACTCTAATCGAAGCAAAGGCTAAGATTTTTAAAGAAATCATGCGAGACTGGCACTGCACAATCTTCTTAACCATGTTAATATTCATGAACTTGTATAATCTGGTCTTATAGATATTTTTTATTTATTATTATTATTATTATTATTATTATTATTATTATTATTATTATTATTATTATTATTATTATTATTATTATTATTATCATTATTGTTATTATCATTAGAAACAAGAAAAATACAAGACTGTTTTGATAATGATAATATAAACCACATCGTTTCTGTGATATATAAAGACTTATGAGAAACCTTGCTTGTTAATATTTTAGGAGAAAGAAGAAAGACAAGATTGTTTTAATTTTTTAAATATGATATTTTATAACAATACTGAAAAATTTCGATGAATCATGAATCTTTGTCAGTCAAAACAAGAAAAAAAAATACTTTCGAAACATGCATGGTGTGTTCATTGAAGACCGATCTAGAATATCAAGTTCAAAGATCAAAATTCCAATGACGTGGAGCCTGTTTTGAAAAAATTATTTATTATATTCAAGTTGAAAAAGTGAAATGTGTATTCTGTCAGGGAAAACAAAGTATAAATTGTAAATCACACATTGATCTTAAAATAAACGTAGAGTAATTTTTAATTTCTGATAAACAATTACCAAATAGTTAATGGCGATTACGAACCAGTTTACCGAAATTATCAAGCCATTTGGTTTTTATTGCACAACGCACCATTAACATTTTGAAAGTTTTTTTGCATTTGAATTTGGCCCAACTAAGATATACAACACATCGAAATTTTTCAATGTCGTTATATCATCATGTTTTGTCATTCTTCTTTCTCTTTACAAGAAAGGTGTTATCAATCATCTCTCATGTTTCCTTATATCACAGCAACAATGTGGCCCGTATTATTATTATTATTATTATTATTATTATTATTATTATTATTATTATTATTATTATTATTATTATCATTATCATTATTATTATCATCATCATCATCAACAATTTCACACCAGTTACCTGGTGGTTACCGCAGGAAGTTGAGTGACAACAAGTCTCCTCAAGTTTCCAACCCTCCTCTTCACACTCTCATAGTCCACAAGCAGTACTGTGGTTTACAGTTTCGCGCCAGTTGCCCAATGATTATCTTTGAAGGCTGAGTGACAGTAAATCTCCTCAGGTCTTCAGCCCTCCTCTCATCTCATCTCTCCCTCACCCATCACAGCAGTGCTATGGTCTGTATCCCCACTATCATTTGAGTGTTTTTTTTTCTCCCTCCTCCTCTGTTAGGCCACTTCAAACAGTTGGGATCGTAGATCTTGTATTCCTAGAATTTTTTCAGTATTCGTGCAGTTCTTAGCTGTGCTTTGGTCTCCTTCCTTTTATCCTGAGTTCCTTCAATCACGTCTTCAGTGTCTTTGGTACAGTTCCTAGTGTAACTATGATTACTGGTACTACTCTGTCTTTCACGTTCCACATCTTCTTCAGTTTTCTTGCCAAATCTTGATATTTTCCCAGTTTTTCACTCTCTTTCCTTTTTACTCTATGGTTTACAGGCATGGCCACGTCTATTATTTGGCTGATTCTCCTCGTCTTACCCACGATTACCAGGCCCTGTCTTCTCGCCTGGATTGGATGGTCCGTATGGATGTTAAAGTCCCAAAGTGATTTGTGGTTTCCATTCTCCAGGACTGTCTCCAGTTTGTGCTGGTACCACTTTTCTGCATAGTTAAATCACACCCGTTTTCAGTGTATAACTGTTGCTACTCTATCATGTCTATGTTTATACTCCTGTGCTAGTTGACTACATTCACTAGTTATGTGGTTTCATCTCTTTCCCCACATAGGTAGCACTTGCTGTTTGTCAGTGTTCTGTCAATTTTTGTTTTGATATAGTTTGTTATGATGCATTTGTTTTGAGCTGCCATGATGTGTAATTCTGTTTCTCTCTTCAGATTTCCTTTTCGTAGCCATGTCCACGATCTTCAGTCTGCAACATCCTGTATCTGCCTTTTAAATTCTCCATATAGCTTCTTCCGTTCCTATGTTTCTTTCTTTGTTTACTGTTCAGCTCCATTTTTTTCTCCTTTTTAGTTGTTCGTTGCGCTGGTTCGGGCGCTCTTAATGATGTCTTTTCTGCTTGCTAGCACATACCTCTCCAGTCCTGTCCCAGCCCTCTGGACACAGTCTCCGATTTTGATGAGCCCTGTGCCGCCTTCTTTTCACGTACAGTCTATGTTATCACTGAGATGTAAGGCCTTGTGCATTGTCATAAGCCTTCTTCTTGTTCGCCAGTCTATTGACTGGAGTTCTTCCTTTGTCCATCTAAGGAATGATCCTGAGTATCTCACAACTAATACAGCCCATGTGTTCATTCCTTTTATCAGATTCCAGCTGTCTATTTTGGTCTTTGATATTTTCCTTATCCTTCTAAGGTAATCTCTTCTTAATATCTCCTTCATTTCTTCCCGTTTTATCGTGTCACATTCAAGAACTCCCAGGTATTTGTATCGGTCTTGTGTGGTCAATACTGAAATCTTCTTGCTGTCTGGAAGTTCGATTCCTTCTGCAACTGCGAGCTTTCCTTTGTGCATTTCCATTAGTGCACATTTTTCAATTTCGAACTTCTTCCGAATTCCTTCACTTTGTTGAACAACGTTTCAATCTCTCCTTTATTCTTTGAAAATAGTTTCATGTCGTCCATGTAAATCAGGTTGTTGGCTTTTTGTTTTGGAGAATTGGTAACCTTTGCTGTTTTTCAGGATTCTGTTAAGTGACATCATAGTTAGAACAAATTATTATGGAGACAGAGTATATCCCTGGGAGATTCCCTTTTATTCTTACCTCAGCTAAGTTTTCTCCGGTGGCTGTCTAGTCTACTTTCCAGTTATTCATAGAGTTGGCTATGAATCTCATGAATGGTTCACTTATCTTGAATATTCTGAGGCATTCGTCTATCCATCTTATTGCAACGTTCATCTTCTTTTTTCTTACTTCTCTTAAGATCATCTGGTCAATGCAGAGCAAATCATTCGTCCCCTTGGTTCCTCTCCTGCAACTTTTGTTTTTTTCGGTAATAGTCCTCTTCTTTCCATGGATATACATATTCTCTCCGCTATTTGTCCAGTTAGTATTTTCCACTTGTGGTAGGCCTGTGATTTGACTATAATTGCTTGCCTGATTTTTTTTTTACATGGTCCTTTTGGATGAGGGTTGTTCTGCCTTAGGTCATCCATTCTGATACCTCGCTAACTTTGGAGTTGGTGGGTGAGCCTGTCGTGTAGTGTGAATTTCTTTAACCAGTAACTGTAAATCCCATCAGGACCTGGTACTTTCCGGTGGGCTATTTTTGAGAGCGTGTTTCAACGTGTTTTCATTTAATAATATTGGATCTCCACTGTCTATGTTTTTGAGTTCTTTTTTATGCTCTGTAACCATTCTGGGGCTCCGCTGTGTCTTCTCGGGTGCCCCCATGCGCTGTTCCAGAAATTCTTTGTCTCTCTAGCAACTTGCTTTATCTTCAGTTTCCTTTTTTCATCATTATTATTATAATTATTAATATTTTTGTGGTTGTATTTGTATGTAATCGTCCATACACCATCCCACTTAGTAGTCCATCTATTCTCACCTTTATTATCGTCATGATGGTTTTGATTTTATCTTGGATCAATTTTTCCTGGCTTCTTATTACGCTCTTTGAGCTTTTTCCAAGCAATCCAATAACGATGCACACGTTTTTTCAATTTTCTGGTAAGGTCTAAATATTTTATCAGCGCTTTCTTTCAATTTAACTCTGTGGTCTGCTTTGACAGCACAATTGACTGTAAAACAAAGTGATTAGGTGATCTGTTTGAATTCCAAAGACCCAGAAAATTTTATGTTTTTAAGACATATTCTGGTTTGTGCATTTACTATTAGTTTGTATGATCGAATCCTTGTCGTTTGTACAGTTCCTGGTGGATCATCCTCTCGACCCAGTTGTCCAGATTTTTGTATTCTTTCTCGGCCAACTTGCAACATTTGCTTATCATGTAGCTGATAATTTCGTATGTATCTCCACACAGTTTGTATTTGCTATTTTCATGTGTCTGATGCATTTTGGCTTGTACGTGATTATTTTTATGGCGCTGTTTTTCACCGTTATTGCTGTTGATTCAGTTTCTCTCTTCAGATGTCCTCTTCATATCCCTAAATTTGTCTCCTGGAGTTGTGGTACGATTAATTTTTCAAATAATACTTTTGAATATTTTCTTGTCAATAATATCCTTTAGACTTCGATAAAGTTGGGAATACAGTCTACTCAGGTGTTTATGTCAAGTTTATAATACTTATTTGAGTTATTATTGTTCTTTTCCTGATTATTTCGATCTTTGTTCCTGTTATTACTATTTCATTACTGGAAGTGCAAAGGGGCCAAACAGTTTTCAGTCTGGAATATAGAACCATCAAACCATCAAAGACTAGATTTATCGCACTGATACATTCGGAGAAAACTCTTCATGTTCCCTGTTCATCTATCCATCACCTTGAGTGACTGGACAGATGCATTTTCATCCCTATTATGAATATTGTACTGAGTCAGTGGATATAAAATTGCTGTTATATTCATTTGTCAGTACTGTTGTGGTCTTGTTTTATCGAAATATGTGCATAATCAAGTGAGAACTGTACTAGTAGTAGTAGCAGAATCTATAGTGGTCGTGAGAGTGAATATTTATCTTTTTTAAATTTTTCTGGTCATCATGGAAATGAGTCAATGATTGTTTGAAAACAATTAATCTAAAACAAAAATAATACAATATCAGCAGGCAGAAGTTGAAGATCATAAAATGTCAGATAGAGGCGTAGAAAAATTATTTATTTGTCTTGGTATGACACCTTTCACAACAGACTTACATTCGTCTAGAGGAAAATTTTTAGAACTCCTTGGATACAGAAAAAACATATTACGTAATTAGCAACAATTCCTTTATTAGTTCCTTAATTCGACAGTTCTCAGAACGGCGAAAATTTTATGTTAAGACCGATTTTCAAATCGGTTGACAGCATTTGTAAAAAAAACAAGAGACCCAAAGAGATAGTGATTAAATAAGGATAGTGTTTTTTTTTCTTTTTGAATCATTGCATACCGTTGGTAAAGATAGAAAGATACGATGCAGGGAGTGAACAAAGGAAGAAGAATATTTTTCTCCCTGCTTTACGTCCTACATCACATCATTCTGTTTTTAATCCATTATTATGAAAAAATAAAAAGTACAAGAAAAATAAGCTTGGCTGCTCCCTTGCTTCATTAAAATGCTAACAAAACAGAATTGATTTCTCCATACAATATCAGTCCCGATACATGTTCCATTTCAACTATTTTATTACCATTTCCTGTAAATGGGATTTGCAAATTGTAGCAAAACAAGTCGACCTGAGTTGGGCTTTAGAAGTAGGAAATAAATTCGTCGTGTTTAGCGTACGTCACTGAGCCACTGTTATTCATGCATGACGTCAGTGTTTTTATGTCATTGCTATCCATCATCCATTCTTGTTGTTACATATAAAAATAGAGTCAAAACTCAATGGTAAGAGTTTGACAGAAGAAAGAAAGAAAAACGTCCACCATTAGCCATCATAAGCCTCGAAAGCAACGAAGGGGGAAAGACACAGAAAGCGTTCTCAGCCTAACATTTAATCCACTACAAAATTGATACTTGTTAGTACTTATAAACAATATTATATCATGTACAGATTTAGAGACATACTTGGTAGTTTCTGCTGAGAAGAAAAACAAAATATCTATGTACACCATTATTATTAATATTTGCTACTATTTACTTTCATCTCAAGTGTTGTTGCTTTTTATCGCAACTTAGGTGGAAATAAATAATAAAGGTTGTTTCTTTGTGAAAAGGTTTTTGTGTTGATATTTTTTGTAAACTAAACCGAGCAAACGTCTATCTAATTGCAAGTGTGAACTAATTTATCAGTTAACTAATCCTATTTCTAATAGAGGAACCCTAAATAAAGTTTAAATGAGGCAGAGAACTTTTTTAATATCTTTCAAAATCAAAAGAAAGAAAACAGCAGCCATTTGAATGAAAAGAAAACATATGTATTGAATGAGCAACGATACCCATGATGTTTGTTTTTGAACAATGTCAATTTATTCCAATACGACACCATCCATATCCCTACCCAGCCACTTTTAATCATATGCTGAAATTTTAGCATCTAAAATTTTAACATCTAACTAATTGCAATAATTAGGTTCACTCTGGTGGAGTTAAAAGGAGAGTCGTAAATATAGAAAAAGATATTCAGTGTCTATATACACTCCATATATATATATATATATATATATATATATATATATATATATACCAGTATTCACCTGTCCTAAATGATACGGTTATTTATGTATGACTCAGCACTAAGGAGCCTAACGCTATTTTATTAGGTAATTTGTTTTTAATGATTCGTCTATCCTAATTATAAGTTTTTTTCGAAGTTTCAACTCATAAGGACAACAAATTTTCATGAAACCCTCAAAGGAAGAAGAAATCAAGCAAAGAATCAATTCAAGTTGGCAAGCCTTTGGCAGAGCAAGCCTAGCCTCAAAAAACAAGAACACCTTATTGATCCTAAATAGAAGGGTATACAACCAATGCATCCTCCGATAGTCACTTTTAGAGCTGAAATATGAAGCCTAACCAAGAGACAGACCTGCAAACTGAGAAGCATGCAACGTGCACATGAAAGAACTATGCCCAACATCACATGGAAAGATCACATGACAGCACAATATACACGGGAGAAAATGAGAGTTCGAAACATCATAGAATTCATTTAAAAACTCAAATGGCAATGGGCTGGCCATGTTGCAAGAATAGCAGACAACTGATGGCCATCACGACTCACAGAGATCACATTCGCAACCAAGGCCGGCAGAATCCTTGATGGTGAGAAGAATATGACACACCCAGAAAGTACTGGCTCCACGACACCCACGATAGAGAAGTGTTGCAAATCCTTGAAAAGATCTATGTCCAACGATGGACATTAAGAGACTGGTGATAATAATGATGAGATCAACCAATGAGATCATCCCATCCAAGTGCAAACAAATAAACAACACTTTGCATATAAGTTCATTATATAATTAGGTGAATAAGAACAAAGAAAAGGTCAAGGTTTTAAACTTTAGGAAAACAACAGTAAGAAGTACGAAATCTCCTAATAAAAGCATTAATTCACAAATAACTTAATTGATAAATCACTAAACCCGAAAAAAAGTACTGCGTGATAGTGAGGGCACAAATCCAAAATGTTTGACTCCCGTCTGCATTTTCTGTCAAAAGCAATTTCTTCTATTGATTCTCTTAGTTAGTATATTGGATTTTGAGAGACATTTTTCGTTTTATCTTTGATGGAATCATTATTTTGTTTCGGATGTTTGAACGGGAGTTAGCTTGGATACCTAAATAGTTTCATTAGTGAGACAAATGTAGACAAATGCTTTCAAAAATGTTTGTACAACATCGTAGTTTTTGAACAGAGTCAATTTTGTTTCTTCGATCGACTCGAACGATTTTAGATCGATTAAAAATTTCATAAAGTCCTCAATCAGGCTCTTCTTTTTTTTTTCTCGAATGTTGTTTGTCTTCGCTCTTCCCATGACAAACTGAGTTTAATCAGCTTTAAAGATCGTTTTTGATTAAATTTTCTTTTACTACTATGAAGTGACGGAAATATTCCCAATATAATTGGAGTGGACGGTCATGATCTATACAAGTAAAAAGAAACCTTATTTTATTGAAAGAGTCCACGTTTCAGTGTATTGTGAGGATTGTTTATAATATTTTTCGTTAGTGCGATTTTCAAATGCTTCAAATGTGAACTTGTCAATTTTTAATTAAAAAAAATGAAATGCTGATGTTGATATCTTAAAGAAGGGTTATGAATTGATACAGACAAACTTCTACCGAGGTTAAAGTTGAGAGAAGCAGCTATTTGCATTTATGTGTGAGTTTTCCCACTCATATCATAGTCAAACGTTTTATTTATGCAGGTTTATATAGATATCTATGGAATGCTTCTCAGCCATAATTCCTCAACATACATACATACATACATACATACATACATACATACATTCATTCATACATACATACATACATACATACATACATACATACACACAGGCAGAAAGTTGTCGAAAGTTAACCCAATGACTATATATTTCATTAAAGTATTAATATATGGATTTTTAGAGATATACAATTTCAGAACGAATAACTTTTTCCCCACAATTTACACGTACATGCACACACAAACACACACACACACACACACACATATATATATATATATATATATATATAAAATATCCGAATTGCAGCCTTCAAAGCGCAAATACGCCTACAGAATATAATCTTCTTTTTCTCCTTCTTCTCACTATTCTCTTTCTTCCTCATCATGTCATCATTATTAATATTATTATCAATATTTCTATTATCATCAGTAGTAGTAGTAGTAGTAGTAAAAGAAAGAAGAAAAACAAGGGAAAATCAACAAAATTCAATTGTAAAACAACTTTCAAAATCATTAACGTTTTGGAAGTTACGTTACGTTTGAATTTTGACCAACTATGCATCAATTTTTCTTAGTTTTGTTTGATAATATCATATTTAGAAAATTAAAATACTCGTTTTTCTTCTGTCTTTCAAGATATCAATAAGCCATGCGTTATCGACCATTTCTCATCATCATCATCATTGTTATTATTATTATTATTATTATTATCATTGTCATTATTATTATTATTATTATTATTATTATTATTATTATTATTATTATTATTATTATTATTATTATCATCATCATCATCATCATTATCATTATCTCTGACATTAATTGATAAATCATCATCTCCCTGAGTATTCAAACCTAAGTAACCACCATTGTCAACTGAAAAACTATTACAGTCACCATTGAGGTGCGGCAATATCATTAACATTAAAATAAGGAATTATAGACTGCAAGGCACTTAATCATGGGCGCCAAAATACGTGCTACAACCATGACGACCGCCAACATCTTTGCCATTACGATGTGCGCCCCCAGTGCTCTATAATTCAGCATCAATAGAGGCAGTACCAACAATAGATTTTATAGCCACGGTATCACTACAGACGCCAATTCCACACGATCGCCAAAGCCACCACCAACTGTTCCATTCTAACGCTGTGGATATCTATACAGACATTTCCACTACTACTATCATCCCCGTCAGGATCCCCAATGTGTCAACCATTACGAATACCATCATCATTAGCACTACAACTAATCCAGCTGTCATTACCTTTTCGTCTTCTTGCCCCCCACCATTACACTGAATCAAACCATTTATTCCCCAATCAGAAGCAGTAGGAGAAAGATTCTTAGAGAACATAGAAATGGTTGTGTTCACAATCTATCTGTTCTTTATTCGCATCTGATCATAGGTTGCCGCCGTTGGACTCCAGAGGATGCGTTTCTATATTGGCTGAAGGCCCGCGTTGGGAAAATGACACAAGTAGAAAGATCTTCCCAAGGCCTGGGTCGAATGCTGGTCAGAAAATGCCAAGCCAACAAATATTTGGTGCCACCTTTCCTGTTTTCTGGGGGTTTTTTTTCTATATGAATGGAAATAGCAGTAAAATGTTGATGCAAGTAGCTGGATGGGGAGAGTATCGCCAAGCAAGTGATCAATAAAATGAGTAAAAGCGCGTAAGATGGAGAGTGAGATGTCGATAGATGAAAGCGTTTTCATGAGTATTTCTACTTGATCTTCCCCTCTGTGTGTGTGTGTGTGTGTGTGTGTGTGTGTGTGTGTTTGTGTGTGTGTGTGTGTGTGTGTGTGTAACATGATGTGAGCGATGATGAAACAGAAATATATAACCATGAAATTAAGAAAAAAAAAGAAAGGGATGTTTTATAAGAGAAGTATTACATAGTTTAGTATAAACGATACGCAATTGTTTGTTTTTATACTTATTTATCGATAATACAATGATGATATACCAAAACAAAAATTCTGTTTCGTGGAATTTCCAAGGCCTGTCTTGGCCCAGACTGAAATCATCTTCTGCTTCTTCCATTGTAATCTGAATGGTGATGGACGTGACATCCTTTTTCAGCAAGATTCGAATGAATGTTGAGAAACACGAAAAACATATCCAGCTTTCCATGTTTACATTCACTGAAACAGGTGACCAACTTACCACGTGATTATCAAGTCGAACGTGCAAAGCCACACCAATAAGTCTGCAGCCTAATAACGAAAAATCATTTAATCTACGCAAGAAATAATTATTTCTCAACATGGTGATCTTTCCTCATTAATGCACTTGATTCAGTGGCTGATAATCACGTACATCAAACATAATACAGTGAAAATTACAGGTAGAATCCGACTAATAGATAAGAGTCTGGCAATAGACCTATCGATTCACTTTGGTAGCCTAATGATAACAATGCATTCATTTTACACAAAAAATATTTATTTTTCAGCATAATCTCTTTCTTTGTCTAGGTACACAATTCAGTATTGAATAATGATAACATAGATCAAATATTATACAATGGAATTTCGAAATTAAAATCAATTTAATGATTAAATGTCAGGCTTCGGACTAATTGACCATCCGTCGTATACTTGCACACATATGCCAAGAGCATTATAAACAAAATCAAAGAGAAAAATAATCATAGAAAACAGTGCAATAGGTATAACATAAAAAAGAAACAATGAAAAGTTCACCGACGGACAAGGGGAGAACAACTTAATACTCACAATGCTTGGAAGGCTAGAGATATAGATAATTTTAGATTTAGAGAAGAGTCCATCATATATGTTCTCATCAAATTTATTTGTTGAATCACTTCTAGATATTGTCTCTCCCTATGGAACTTATTTCCAGGACCCTTTCCATGAGTAGAGAGAGAACAATCTTTTTGTAAGAAATAGAAATAGTGTAGAAACAACGATTTACTGGTGAAATGGAGTGATTGTATCATTGACGTTAAGAAGAGAGTTGTTTATGTAAAAAAGACGAATATTCTACAGACTTATTATAATCATATATTCAGAAGAATCTACAATAGCTGTGACGTAATCGAAAGGGCAATGAAGACAAAGAGTGTAAACACACAGGACAAAAAATGAACACATTGGCGATGAAAATAGTCCCACCATAATAAGGTTTCCTCTTGAAAGATATTCCTGGCTATTGGGCATGAGTGTTTATGTTGTGCAGGTTGAGCTGAAACCTCATTATGATCAGACTATTTATATCGTCAATGTGTTCATTTTTTTCGCAACGTTTCTGCTGTATTCCTCCGACCTTTGATGGGTGTTGTTGGTTTTAGAATGTGGTATCACTACTCGGTGCGCATGATTGGTTGGACTCGATGCATCATATTCGTTTTTATCTAGCATATCCGGGCTATGTCATCGGGGTATTTGTGAGTTCTCTCTCTTACATTACGTAATCCCTTTTTTTGTATGAAAGAACGAACATAAAGACGAAGTAAATAGTCCAACCATAAAGAACATAATGATTAATATACGCATTTAACAAAATTTTGACAAGAATAGTGTGGAAGCTTTCTTCGAACAAGAAACCTAAACGTTTGAGGTCCAGCAGGTTCCAAGATTTTCCGAAACCATAACTTTGGAAAACACATCTACTGCCACATTTCCTTCCTTCTCCAGTTTTGAGAGCTGCTCCCTGCTAGAAAGCCAAATTGTTTCGTCTATCTGGTAGAACGAAGTCAAAAACATCCCAGAACATTAGCTTTTCCCACCTAGAACACTCAACCCCCACGCACGCACTTTCTATCTCCAAGTACCGAGTGATGGCAAGTAACACTTTTTGGATCATCAAAACTGATAATATTTTGATGAAAATGGATAATCTATGACTTTTATCAGATATTTATTATGATATTTTATTTCAGAAAAAGAGTACTTAATTTCAGATGGTTGGTTGGTTGTATTTTTACCAGTAAAATTTCCCTTGTTTCCTAACTGGAAGAGGCCAGTGTCACGGACAGTGAACCAACAATATCATACAATTCATTATTAGAGTAGAAGATATCAAAAAAAAATCTAATTTCGTTTATATAATCATTCTGTGATTAAAGTTTGTGATGTTTAGTGTATTAGCCCTTCTAACTAATCTCAGTAAGAGGCGCGGAAGTTTCCCTCTACTGTGACATGCTAACACCATTAATCATCACCTAAATAGAGTGGACCCCTGAGACTGGGCAGTGGTCGGATTTTCACCGTGCTTATCTCTGTTTCCTTTGCATCCTGCCGCCCACAAAGCGTCAAATACATGACAAGAATAATCAGTGACCCAATGCACGTGTAAGGGGGCTGAGGTCGATGAGGTATGGAGAGGACTGAAGATATGTTCCTATGACAACGAACTGACGTCATAAATTGGAGAAAACGATAAATCTTGAATCAGTTTGCCAAGATGGTTGTTCAGTGTCACCGGAAACAGATTGCTGTAGCCGCTAGTGTCCCTTACATAAACTCATAAGAATAATTACAGAATTATATACCCACTATATGTGTGTGTGTGTGCGTGTGTCTGTGTCTGTGTCTGTGTGCGTCTGTGTCTGTGAGGGTGCACCTGTGTATACATATCCATTTCTTAAAACATAATGGTCACGTTGAAGGAAACGAAGAGAGCAGATATAGACCGTGGATGAGAAAAAATGGGTATTTGGGCGAGAGACATTTATTTGTGCCTTTGCTTTCCTGGTTGCTATATAGCTCGATAGTCTCGATAGTAAGAGCGACCCTACGTTGAAGTGACCACCTTATCGGTCACAGATTCGATTCCTGCAGCAGCCCCATTTTCTTTAATTGTTCGATTCATTTACTAGGCCAAGTGATATATCAATTGTATAATGACAGAAGAAATAAAAATTTTAATATAATATACCGTAATTTATGATTATTCTGTCAGATCATGCAAATCCATTTCTTGATGCATATATATATATATATATATATATATATATATATATATATGTATATATATATATATATATATATATATATATATAGATAGATATATATATAAAGAGAGACAGCATCCACGAAACAAATGTATTATGAATTTTTGCCGTTACACTACATGAGCAGTACTTTTTGTGAGCAACACCTTCCCTATGAAACGCAGCGCAGTTTACCTCCTGAAGAAGACTACTTCGATGGAAGCCATTGGTCACAACCAAAATATATCAACATTATAATAATTAATTTTTTTTTAATCCCCGAAACTGTAACATGGGGAACAATTGATACTCCTAACAAGAAAAAATTCACACAGAGCACTATAATATTAAAGTATGTGTGAAACATGAAAGAACACTGAAGAAAATTGCATGAATTACATTAACCAGTATTTAGAAAGTGTCTGAAGTGATACAAAAGGGTTTTGAAAAAGTTTTTCGATGTGGTTAGTGCTTGAAACTGTAAAGCTTTTTCGACAATATATATATATATATATATATATATATATATATATATATATATATATATATATATATATATATATATATATATATTAGCTTATACCCATAGATTTCTTTTACATATGTATGAATCGTCACTAATCCTAATTTAAAGATTTTCTAAAGATTCAACTCAACTCAAGCTGTTTTAATGTATGATCAGACATAAAGTCTCAAGCCTATCAATGATGTATTGTCTTTTGTTATGTCCTAACAACCTATTTCATCTTATTATAACCCTTTGATTGCTTTAATTGGCTCTATTTTATTCGGACAGATCCATTATAACTTTTAGTTTATCTCAGAAAAATAGGAAAGAACATGCAATCATGTAATTATAAAATTAAACTTACTAATTTACACACAGACACACAGACACACAGACACGCACACACAAACACACATATATATATATATATATATGTGTGTGTGTCTGTGTATATTTATGTACATGTCCTAGGTGAGAGATATTTAGTGGTCCCAAGATTCTCATCAATCCAATATGAAAGATTGGTTGGTCGGAATATACTGACTGAAAATTATTCGGTAACCTTCCCTGATTGCTTCAGTCAAATTATATTTACATCTTTTTGCAAAGATATCTGAATCTTTTCATACATGTATGTGTGTATATGTATGCATTTAGATCTGTTTTACATGAGTACACCGACACAGACATATATATGTATGTGTGTGGGTGTGTGGGTGAGTCTGTATCTGTATGTATACCGATATATACCACGACTTTTTTAAAAATAACTTCAGAAATAATTTTAATCAATATGATAAATCATCAACTAAATTATCGGTCGTTTCTTTCATCCATACCACTCACTGCATCAGTGGAATATTTTGATGCAAAAAGATTTCCATGTCACTTCTTCATATTATCAGTTCACAAGCATTAATGAGACATGTGGCAGGGAATGGCAGGGAGTTTGTGTTTGTGAACTATTAGTCCTGAGGAGTGACAGGGGAGTGTACAGACCGGCAAGAATAAAAGTACCGCTCCTCAAATATCATTCAATGTCTTGCAAGCAATACAAATGAAAACCAACCGGTTTCGAAAAAAAACCCACAAAATGCCTGATAACAGTATCTTCGTTTGTATCGCTTCTGACTGGACGACGGAAGCCGACCTTCTCGAAAAAGTCACACTTGTGTCAAACTAAACAATCACAGGACTTGGTCGAAAGAAGAAACATCGAAAAATGACATATTGCGCCTGGGTCGTTGGCAATATAGAGTTGGCAAGATAAATGCGTAAACAACACCCCCGCAAACAATTATCCAGACATCTACTTACAAGAACGGTTATTTATCAGGGATAAGAGGCAGGGATGGAGCCTCAAATAAGATTGGGGTCAGCGGATAGGCAGTCAATGACAGCTGACATCCTGCTTATTTTCTGTCTTCTCGTTAGCATCTGGATTTCAAGAATCTTCCATATTCGCAACCTATACAGATGGTGACCGAATAGAGATATTTTGAAGCCCAGAACTTTCCCTTAGAAATTTCCAAGTTGAATATCATGTCCATGGATTTCCTGTATAATTGTTCATTAATCCAATATATGCAATGCAATCTGGTTCGAATACATTCATTGAGAATTACAGAGCAGCCTTTCTGGATGACTTCTATCAAACTATGGATGCGTATATTTCTTCACGGCAACCATGTCAATTGTTGAATCAACTTTCAATACTTTTGTTATCTTTAGAACTATCGATGCAATAGGTGATATGGTTACCCTTTATCTCATTTCAGATCTGTCAGTTTAATAATTGGACTCTGATTTATAGATAAATAAATGCCTACTTGCTAAGTCAATAGGTGAAAGAAAGGTTCATCATTGTTATGATAAACAGAATAATTTAAAATCCAGGTTACGGCTTATCAAAATTTCTGTGGAGCACAAAAAATGCTGTAAGTGTCCAATTCTTGGAGATACAGAAGTTATATTATACACGACTTGGACAAATCTGATCTTTTGAACAGGTCAACTCATGACTGATTTTGTCGTAAAGACTATCGATAGAAATACATGTAAGATGTGAGTATAAGAAAGTGAGTATATATATATATATATATATATATATATATATATATATATGTGTGTGTGTGTGTGTGTGTGTGTGTGTGCGCGCGTGTGTGTGTGCATGTGTGTGCGTGTGTTTGTTTATGGATTGCATGTATGCACAGGTGGTGACAGGTGTGCGCATACACACACACACATATATATAGGTAGATAGGTTATTTTGTAATTCATGTATATTTCTTAGAAGTACACCTATACTCGAAAGTATCCCCAACACACTTATAGTGAATTTAAGTCAATAATTATCCGCACATTTGTTGTATTTTTCTATAGTCTGACCATTTTTGGGTTCTACTCGTGCATGTGGAATTGAGGATTGTCTGTCGTCGCAACAACGGACAATCGTCTTTTAAAAGTTAGTTCTCTTTATGTAAGTGGTAGAGTAAACATGGCCTATCCACTCTCGGTAGAGATGGAGAAAAACGAGCGTTAATCCTTTTTTATGTCTTGATGGTGTACCAAGGGTCGAAATCCATTGTAGTTTTCCAGCACAATATAGGAACAGTGCTCTTCAACAGCAGAGTATGTATATTATAGTCCTAACTTAGCTCTCACAGATTACCATCTATTTGGTCTCAAAGATGCCATTACATGTCATTGATTTGCAAGGGACCAAGATGGAAAAGAAGCCGTGCATACTTGGCTGACAGACCAACCGAAAGCATTTTTGTGGGGGCAGTTCAAAACTCCTGGAACGCAACACAAAGCAAAGAGATCATAATGAAAAATTATATACTTTTTAGTTCTATACTACTGTTCTAAAAAATATTATATCAAAAGTGTCGATAACTATTGTCACAACTTTGTAAATATATATATATATAATTTTTTTATGTACAATGTGGAAAACACAGATTGGATCAATAAGTATTTACGTAACGTCCGTGAATAAATACTTATACACCTTCTTTTCTTCATTGTGTTTTCACTATGTATGTGTGTGTCTGTATGTGTTTGTGCACACGTTTGTGTGTTTGTGTGTATGTGTGTGTGTGTGTGTGTGTGTGTGTGTGTGTGTCTGTTAATGTATGCAGATATTTACAAGGCTTGAATAGTCTGTTAAAAGACCAAATATTGGAAAATCCTGTCAGATTTGAAATCCCTAACCACGTCTCGCGAGATCATCTTACTAAACATTGCTGTGCTGCAGGCAGCCAGATGCAAATACATGTATGCAGATATTTACTAAGTTTAGCCCCCCGGAGCCCAGGGGTATTTGGGAGTTGAGTGGTTGTATTGTGTCAATATTTTTAAGTTGATTGGTTATTACTCACTGATTTCTCTCGGTACTTACAATTAACGCTTGTGAGAAACAAGCAACTATCTTAGCCATTGAGAAGGATATGTATGTATGTATGTATGAATGCATGTCAATAGAAATGCTTTTTGCCTTGGTGCATACTACTGAGTTCTGAGATATATCAATACTGAAAGCAGCAAATAGATGAACGATTCATCTCAAATCGACATAAGTTATTGTCTCATAATGTTTAGCCTGAGGTTCCACCTAATCCTTACATTGTGTTGGAAATGTCAATTACATTGTTAAGAGATGAATGGACGAATGTTTCGTGGCTGCAATTTTCAGTGCTCGTAACTAGTGCGGTCTCCTGCGAACTAAAATAGCACGGAAATAGAGAGAAATGTCCGACATGGGATTCACAGAGAAGATTACAAGAAGGCAACCAGATATGAATCGTCTCTGATAGTTATCTCCCCTTTTCAAATAGTCTGCTCCACAGGCTTTATTTAACTCCACTTCTATTCTAGGTTGTCTACAATCAAGTGATATTATACGACTTATGAATGCCAGAGCATCGCTAAATACGTATATATACATGTATATGTGTGTGTGTGTGTGTGTGTTAATGTGTATGTGTGCGTGAATTTGTATGTGTTTGCATGCGTGTGTGCGCATGTATATTCTTATTATCCAAGATATCTGTCTTCTCATATATTTATATGTATGTGCATGTGCACTTTGGTAGACCTAAGTGCACACACATACATTATTATTTCTATATGAGTGTACACACACACACTTATGTATATCTGGGTGTGCAGATGTGTCTAGAGATACTTTTGATGGATCGTAGCAAGAAAAACTGGAATTATACAGATAAATAGCGAATACCACCACGTAATGAGAGTAAAATAACTATAAAACAGTAAATTTGTGAGAATTCTGAACGAGGAAGTTGCCTGGGATGGGACTTTGAAATAAAATACTTACTGACCTGCAGTAAAGAATAAGACTGTAAAAGATACATTTATCGCAGCAGTGATGATGTTTTAAATGTCTAATTTTTAATATTCTGCTTTAAAAACACATTACCCCTACTTTTTTTGGCTGAATATTCTATTGGATGATGATGATCTCTCCAAAGGTCTACAATAGGCATAACAACCTTTTGCAGTTATTACTGCCTGGGCAATTGTGATGGGAGAGTAGATCCGCCAAAGTGTTCACTTAACCACACTTACCTGCTTTTAATCATTGTGACATACTAGCGACAAGACATATTGTATCGAGATACTTAGCACTTGGTCAAAGCCTAGTGATGCAGATTCATGCCTTTCCCAACATCATTAATGCTAAGTGAACATAAAAAAGCTCCAGCTGAAATTTGAACCTGGTTTACCGATAATGTTTTCAATGCCAATAACGGTCACGCTACCATGCACCAGTTTAATTGGCTATTTTCGATCCAATAGCACTGAAAATGTTTATTGAAAACATTTTTGCTCGCGAGTAAATAAGGTTTATCTTCAAATAAGGAAAAAAAAGAAATTTTCGAGGCGAAGCGGGATCAGTTGCAGTTGGTCAACTGTGATTCTTGTATCGTATCGCTATAAGACACTTCATGAAAACCGAATTGTTCAGGGTGACTGAATGACATCAGCTATTATAGTCTGTTCTGCGTACAGTCCTTTTATAATTGATCATGTCTACTTTCACCAATCACTTCAGGATTTATATTGATCTATATTTCTCCACTGACGTCTGGTCATTTGTATTCATTCACTCATCATGATGATATAAATATTGATTTAATTTGGGGGAACTAGGATATATGTATTTATTCGTACTTGCACACACAGAACAATTGAAAAATATACCTAGTCTTAAAACATTCACCTTTATACTGAAAAAATTAATGAATATGTTGAAAATTGAGATCTTATTACTGAATATGCCTTATCCTGAATCATTTCAATTTCAGGGTGATTTTCCAAAACTCATAAGGTATACGGGGGAGAAGTTACTAAACGATTTTAAATATTCCTTACACATATTTTCTTTTGTCTGTCTTTTTCTCTGTCTCCTGTCTCTCCTCTCCCCCTCTTTCTCTCTCTGACATTTTCTGTACATCCACACATATATACGTATGTGTGTGTGTGTGTGTGTGTGTGTGTGTGTGTGTGTGTGTCTGTCTGTCTGTCTGTCTGTCTGTCTGTAATATGTTGCACCATAATGATTTACCCATCGTTTGATTATATCTGATAAACTTGGCCCGTGAAATTTTACACAGGGCATCTCAAACGTCTGTCCTTTATATGTTTACAATTCCATTCGTCCATTCAAAACATGATTCGTGTGGGTATACGATAAAATCATCATTTTGAAGAAGGCTGGACTGAAAGACAATCAATTTTTGAAAGAACTGAAATTTCATCGTCACACCATTCATTACGTCCTGAAATTTCACTGAGACTGTCACAACCTTACGCAAGTCAAACAAGTGAAAAGAAATCCTCGCAGGGGCACAAGGAAAACTAAGAATTGAAAGGAAAACTGAGAATATTGAATGAGTCACCGAAAAGAATTGTAAAGGAGGATCTAAAGCTGAAGGCATATCAAGTACAATGTTGACACTTGAATTCACCAGTCTCAAGCCAAAAGTGGCTCGACAGAGGCGAGAAATTATCGGATGAAATTCATAAGGATGAAATTTATGAGGAAATTCATAAGTTTTCATCTGATCTTATGGAAAGATTTTCATTCAACAGACTGCAACAGACTCCCAAAATGATAAGGTTTATACTGCTGATGCTGAGAATATTTTGGAGGGCAGGAGAGAACCCATTTGGTCATCAGAAACTGATGTGATTGTATCAGATGGGACAAAGTCTCCTTCGTTATCTATTGAAGATGGCACGAAGGTAAATAGCCAAGTTTATCTTCAAATGCTTCAAGAAAAAGTGTTATTTTTGTCGCCGAAGCCTTTGGAGAGTGTTATGTCTTCCACCAAGGTGATGCACCTACTCACAGGTTAGGTGTCCAGGTATGGTGCAAAGAGCATTTCAGCAGATTCACACATCCATACATCAAAGTGACTAACATAACTGAGCTGGAGTAAATGATTATCAGCACTTCATTTGGATGTTGTTAGTAAATTGTATGAAGTCGATTGCATTCACGTATCATCTTTATTTGATTGCTATCAACTCCACGTACGATCATAGAGCATCAATCAACATGAATTCTCAAGCACAAATCTCTACAAATAACTTTTGACGTATTCATTTATTCAAAAGAACCTCTTTCATAAACTGCACTTATCTTTTTTGCGATAGAGTAGCATCATTTTTTTGATAAAAAATCACAATTTGCCTAAAATGTTGCTTATTTCCCCTCATCTTCAGTATTAGAATTAATGAGTAGGAAAATTTTGAATATATTTTTGAGGCAATGCATTCTGATATGACAGCGATCTCAATACAATCAAAATCAGTCTTTTTGAATGAAATTATTTGGAGCTATTCATTCCTTATGCCGTCAAACGAAAATCCCAGAACGGAGTTTTTGGCAAAACTAAACACTGTTTATACAAGAAAAGACATTCCAATTCTAAACTAGATAAGAGCGTTAGGAACGATAAAAAAACATTCTCTTTCTTGCTGTTTTAAGAGGTAGTCTCTATCAGTCGATTTATACACACATATAGATACAGATACACAAACATATATATATATATATATATATATATATATATATGTATATATATATATATATATATATATATATATATATATATATATATATATATAATTTGCAATAAACTCTTTCCGTAAATAAATTCATTCATAAATGAATAAGTGCTGAAAATTGTCATTGAAATCCGATAATTCGTTAATCTTTGACAGATTTGAAAGACATTCTCTGGTTCACCCATCACTGCTGTCAAAAAAGTGCTCATAAGCAGACTAAAAGATTTTGGGAAAAAACCGAGTTTGATGAAAAAAATTATTTCATCACAATTTAAATAATGTCAGGATTCGTTTTAGACTGCATTATCGTTCTCCTACATTTTTTCCTTTTTGTGTGTGTGTGTGTGTGTGTGTGTGTGTTTGTAATCCATTAAAGCTTTGGGCTTTCGGGAATGTGTCAGTTTTGAGGAAAGAAATTAAAAAATATGGGTGAGGGGGTTGCAATATAACAATAATGCTGGACTGAAATTTTACTTTTCATCCATCATACGAAACTACCCATGTGAAGTACCTGGCTACTTCTTTTCCCTTCACCATGGCATCTTACCCAAGTGAAGATTGTTATCAAAATTTTCTTGATTTAATCGAAGCGAACAAAGCAAATCTTGGATATCAATAGAGGCCTATACTTCTTTATAAGAAAATTTTATCCGTTGCAAGGATATGCTCAGTTGAACTGCAAAACAGAAATTTTATATTGTACATATTCATGCAAATATAACATAATCCAACGGATTTTATAGGCTACAAAAACAGACCCTCCTCCAATTTGTTAAAAAAATACACTTGAAATCATAAACACTGAATTCATTTCATGAACCTTATGGTGGCTGCAGATAACATACCACCCCGGATACTTGACAAAAAATGGCATGTATCAAAAAGTGAGAAACTTTTAACATATAAATTTTATCGTAATAATCCTTGTGTTATTGATAAGAGAAAAAGGTTGCTGAAAATCATAATCTGGAGAATACTTAGACAACATCAAATCGGTGATAATTGTAAAGTGTAAACTTGTTTACACTCGTGATCGAATGAACCATGATTGAAGGGATATATGCCCAATCTTTCCATAAATTCTGATTCTTCACCAAAAATATAGATATATAAAAAATATAAATATAAAAATAGGTCCTCAGAGATCAGTTGGAATTTTAATCGATACTGCAGGATATTTTTTAAATTGGCTTTGAATAGGCAAAAAGAAATTTTTAAAAATGAAACTTTCTTTTTTGATAGATTTCGTTGCTTTCTTAAAAATATGCTGTATACTGTCTTAGCAGACGGAATAAATATCTATTTTTAAAAATATATAAATTCAAAAAAAGATTAATGGAAATCAGATGGAGTTTAATTTAATTTACTTTTAAAATTGATCAAATGCAACTCTTTCTTTATACTGTTAAAATCCAGGCTGATTTGAAAAGGGGGAGGCTAATGCAGAAAAGACGGTAGGGTAACGTAAAAGTGGTGGGGGCAAATGTTGAAGAAGGGTTTGATATTAAAATAGAGAATTCGTAGAGGGGCTAAAATTAAGAAAAGGGGAATTAATATTTAAAAAAAATGTCGGACTAATCTCCAAAAACTGGAAAACAAAAGTAAAAAAAAAGTTGAATGGTGTGGAGGCTTACAGTATGTCCAAAAGAGGGGAGCCAATCTTAAAAAGTGGGGTTTATGTCCAAAAGGGAGGAGGTTATTCTTAAGAAAAGAGAAAAAGTTACCCTTTTCATTTGATCCCTAGGAGTAAAAAAAACTTTCCACATCTATTTCGATCAATAAAAGAATAAAAAAGTTCCCCTTTCAATTTTGACCCCTAAAAATTGACCCAACATTTTCACTACTAGAAGAAAATAAAAATTTCACTCTCAATTTGACCCCAAAATTTTAAAAAATTCCCCTCACAATGTCGACCATTAAAAGTGAAAAAAATGTCCATCCTTGATTTTGATCTTCAAAAATGAAAAAAAACCTCTCCGATTTTGACCCTTAAAAGCAAAAAAACTGTTCCCACTCGATTTTGATCGCTAAAAATGGAAATGAAAGTCCCCTTTCGATCTCAACGCCAAAAGGAGAAAAAATCATCCCTTTTGATTTGACCCCTAAGTATGAAAATGACAGATTTTGACCCCTGATAGTGAAAGAAAAATGTCCCCTGCATTTAAATAAATTTTTTGTCGATCATGACCCTTAATAGTGGAAAAAATGTTCTCCCACATTTCGAACACCGACAGCGAAAAATAAAAATCCAATAACGATTACGACTCCTAAAAATGAAGAATAAAAATTCTCTCTATATAATATACATAACCTCCCACCGTCTTATATAGTGTTCAAAAAATTATCCATCAATGAAGTTAAGTATAGTTACATCGTAAATTTTACATCACTTCGAGGTATTCCTGTACAACCAATAAACATGAGGCATGTTGAAATGATGGTCACCAAATAATCAAACGCAACTTATTGTCACATCTTGATTTCGAGAATTGATTTTTTTCGAAAAGAACATCAAATCTTTTTTTTTTTTTTTTTTTTGCCATAATACGCCATTGTACATTTAATACCCAAGAAAACCATATTTATGGTGCGGTTTTCGAAAACCAATTTGCCAATAACATTATCCTGTGTCACATTTGTACCCAAAGAAAAGTTCTTGGGTTTATGTCGGGTAGTTCTAGCGGAAGACGATTACATACGGATGGATTGAGTTTGGGAGAATTATATTAAGATTAAAATTCAGTATACACTTTTTTATCATCATTATCATCAGCCTTTTAGCATCTGTTTTTGACTAAAGACCTTCCCCAAGATTTTGCTGGCCTCTGTATCGTGGGCGTCATGGAGCTAATATTTTTTTACCTTTTTTAATTCGTCATGCCATCCTATATTTCGTCCCGGTGGTTTCTATGATGTGCTGGGCGCCTGTAACGTGTTATTCTGGTATGAATCGGCAATAAAGAGCCTAACGCTATTCTGCTTGGTAACTTATCTTTAATAATCCTAGATTTCTAATTTTAAGGGTTTTTTTTCTTAATTCTCTACTCACCTCAAGCTGTTAAAGAGCTGTAAAAAGTGATCAAACACAAAATCTTAAGCATTTCTGTGACATTACAATAAATACTTTCTCATTTCATTACCACCTTATAATTGTTTGTTTTTTTACCCATGTTAATCTACTTTGTATGGACTGATCCATTCTAACCTTGAGTTTATAACAGGACTCGGACAGGATACAAAAAATAGAGCATATCTGTGGCGTATTTGTTTAGTACACTCATTTTGTAATCGAGAGATCAGTAGTCCAAACCCCCAAGGAACATTTTTTTAAACAATAGTAATCATAGTTGAGGATGTCATGTATACATACTATTATTGAAAAAAACATGAGCTGTAAGAAAATACATTTTTGCAAAATGTGTTAATATAATTTTAAAAACTTTTTTAGATATTGAACAAGAATACTACAGCGCACAATAAACAATTTTTTTTAAGCAAAGATGAAATTGAAATATTTTATTTGACAAAGTTTAATAACCTATGGGTACGTGCCATGATATATATATATTTTTTTACTGCTACAGTATAGATTTTTTTTCGTTGATTTTATGATACAATATTCTTTTTCAGTGATTTTTAAGCTTTTACAATTGTATTAACACATGATGCAGGTAATCATTTGTCTTACTGGTAGTAATAGATGTATGATCGTATAACTTAGTATATACTTTACGTGTTTTATATTATTCCATTGATACGTTCGAGTATGCTTGGTTCTTTCGCTTATCTGGACTCAACGAGTTGAGTCCAGTATTTTTATTTGACTTTTAATACAATTTATAACTCTGTTGGATACGTATAAAGACGCCTTCCAGGAAGAGATGTCGTCTCGTTTTGTTTTTTGTTTTTTTTTCTTTTCAAACCACAAACGTCTTTTTTCCTATTTATTTATTGTACAATAATTTTCTTTCCGTTCTCTAACGCTCTCGACGATTGCAAAGAAGCTGTGTGTTCGGAGAAAAGGTAGACATAACAGACAAAGACCAAAATGTTGAACACACTCAGGAATTCTAAAGAAAAAAAAGATTTCTCCTCCAAGAGACACAAAACAACGAACAAGAGATATAAGTTACGAGTTCTAAGTTCGGAGATTTCCCAGAAGTTACACCATGGGTTGTAAAGCAAGCAATCAAACAAAAAACAGAAAGGCCCCCAGGCTAGATAACATCACCGTTGACCTACTAAAAAAACTACTAAAGGCATCACTAGCGATCATAATGCTTTAACAAAAGAAAAGGAATCCGGAAAATATACAGGCCAATAAACCTGTGCGTATATAAACTTCTCACCAAAGTGATCATCAACTGAATTCCCCAAACGATTCATGAAAAACAACCACGGGAACGGGCTGGCTTAAGAAGAAGCTACCCGACCATAGACCATCTCCATTGAGTAAATCAACTAAAAGATAAAGCAGCAGAATATAAGAATTCACTTGTTATAGCATCTGTTGACTTTGACTCAGTAAAAAACCCCAAAGTCAATGATGATCAGTAAAAACTGTCAAAGTCATTCATGATGTCATACAACAAGGTGTCGACCCTGTTTATATCAGAATCTACACAGCACGGCAATTCACAATCGTTTCTTCATCAGGCTACATAAAGACTATGATCTTGTCCTGCTCAGAAAAGGGTTAGTAAAGGCGATACCAACTCGCACAAACTTCGAGATGAGATTCCGAATCATACCCTGGGAAAACAAAGAAATCATAACAGATGGCGAATACATAACCTTAAATTAGTTGACAACATCATCCTCTTTTACGAGAACCTTCATGGCCTACAAATTATGCTAGACGAACTGAAAGCGAGTCACATGAGGCAGTCACATGAAATGTACTACTAACATGTACAGGACAAAGATACGACGGTCAGAATAGAAAATACAAAGTTGAAGAAAGTTAACGACTACATCTACAACAGACCTCTATGAAATAAGGCAAAGAATCATTTCATAATGGCAAACCTTCAAAATAAGAGAATCGCATTTATCCTGAAAAAATAATGCATCAACAACCAATGCCTCAACAACCAATTGAGTTGAAACAGTGACCAAAAGATTCAGACTCCAAGTTGAGAACTAGGCAACATGCACAAGGAAGAACCAGGCTCAGCATTACATGGGGAGATCACTATACAGCACAGTAGAGGGAAAAACACATGTTAGTTGTATGGAAACCATAAGAAAACTTAATGGCAATGGTCAGGCCATGTTGTACGAATGTCAGACAACCGATGGCCATAACGACTCACAACGTGGATTATATTCAATATGTGGCCAGCGAAATATAAGGTAGGTTGACGAACTAAACTAGTTAAGAAAAATATCAGCTCATGCTCATGATAGAGAGGTGTACGGGGGGTCTATGTCCAACAACAGATACGAAAAAGGCTGATGATGATGATCAGTGCACGCTCAGACGTACGTAAAAAATGAAACCTGATACACGAACAAAGATCAAATCGTGCTTGTGTTTGTATGTGAATCTCTGTCTACTGTGTGCATTCCTCTGTGTGTATTTATGTCTTTGTCTGTGCTTGCATCTTTGTCTGTATGTTAGTCTGAGTGTATCTCTCTCTCTCTCTCTATATATATATATATATATATATATATATATATATGTGTGTGTGTGTGTGTGTGTGTGCGCGCGCACGTGCGCGATGTGTATCTGTTTGTGTATCCATGTGAATGAGTGTGTTTTAGCATCTGTCTCTCTTTTTCACTCTCTCTGTCTCTCCCTGTTTCTGTCCCTCTCTCTCTCTCTTTATTCCTTCCTCTCTCTCTCTCTCTCTCTCTCTCTCTCTCTCTCTCTCTCTCTCTCTCTGTGCACAGCGTGTGTCTGTTAGTGTCTCAAGGCAAATGAGAGTGTGTCTGCTTCTGTCTCAGTTTGTGTATACGTTTGTGTGTCTAAAATGTGTCTGTGTATGTGTGCGTGTGTTTATTTTTGAATGCCTCTCTACGCTATAGGACCCAGTGTGCAACACCCATCATTCTGATTGCGCCAACTTGAAATAGTTCTTTGTTTTGATATCCATAAATAGTCATCTATGTGTATCGTTTCCATTTATAGATGATGAAGGCTGGTAATATCCATTTATTATATCTTCAGGATGACGTTGTGAAAAATTGGGTTCAAATATAAAATGTTTGTACTTGGAAACATTGGCAGGATTCGTCTACATTGCTACCTACCAATTGATATTCAAGATATCAGCTTCTTTTGGCACAAAAACACGTCTTTCTTTCTTTCTTTCTTTCTTTCTTTCTTTCTTTCTTTCTTTCTTTTTTCTTTCCTTTTATTTATTTATCTATTTATTTATCTACCTATCTATTTATCAATCTATGTATTTATCTATCTATGGTCATATATAACTAGTAAACTTGTATAGCAACAAATTTTCTTTGTATCAGTTATCAGTTATCTGCTTTTGAATTTGGGGAAAAATTGAGTTTTGCTTTTCATGGTATACAGGTTCTCTTAGATCGGTAGTAGACCTACAGTTAGTACATTCATAATCTTCAATCAAAATGTCACTATATATATATATATATATATATATATATATATATATATATATATATATATATATATATATATATATATATGTATAATGGCTTCGTTTTTCTGTATGTGAATAGGTTTTAACTATAAACCTAACAAAAACAGCACACTGTACAAATAATCTTTCCAGTTCCCCAATTCCAAGGTGAGGAATAAAATAAATCCTGGTGGCTTTCACCTGTTACATAATTTTGTTCTGGGGAGACCAATTTACCATACAATTCGGAACTGGACCCTTACTTCCGTTACACATATATCTAAAAATTTCTAAATTAATTCCCATTAAATTTTGTAGAAGAATGGACTATTGGCTCCAAAAAAAGTGTTCACATTTTGGGGCGGACCCAGGGATTCCCTCACGGCCACCCCCACTCCTGCATTGTAATTATATTCACACCACACAACATATCCAAAAGTTATCAATGAATTTCAATTATATCTTGTGGTAGAATAGTCAACACATTTTGGTGCAGATTCAGGAATTTCTTACAGTTCCCTTTCCTTTTGTGAATGTTTGTGGAAAAGTGGGCTATGGACGAAGGAAGGGGTGTTCATCGTCTGGGGTGGATCCAGGAAAAACTACAGTTATCTTCCCTGCATTATACCCAGCAATATGTATCCAAAACAATATATCCAGATATTATCAATTAATTTCAGTGAAACTATGTGTGAGGGTGATAAATGGGCTAAGGAATAGGTGTTCACGTTTTGAGGCGGATCCAGGAATGTTTCCACGGTCAACTCCTGCATCGTGGTTATATGTACACAGCAGAGTATTCTTCAAGGTTCTCGCTAAATCTCTGGGAAAATTTGTGAAAAAATGAAGAATTATTTAAAATTTTAGGTGGATTCGAGAAATTTCCACGGTTACATCCCCTTTATCGTAGCTATATGTACACAGTGCAATACCTCCAAAGGTTTTCAATGAATTTCACTGAAATTTTGTGGAAGGTTAGTCAAATATATTTTAGGGTGAATGCTCGAATTTTCTACCG
This sequence comes from Thysanoteuthis rhombus, assembly GCA_963457665.1. Taxonomy (NCBI): domain Eukaryota; kingdom Metazoa; phylum Mollusca; class Cephalopoda; order Oegopsida; family Thysanoteuthidae; genus Thysanoteuthis; species Thysanoteuthis major. Next base: position 44,518,247 of record OY735200.1, on the reverse strand, counting down.
TCACCCCCCCCCCCTACATCGTTGCTTTATGCTTACTACACAATATCTCCAAAAGTTTTCGATGAATTTGTGTAAAACTTTGTCGAATGGTTGATAATGGCAAAGGAATCGGTGTTCAAATTTTGGACCGGATCCAAGAATTTTATATGGTTACTTCCCCTGAATCGAAGCAATATATACGCAGCATACTTCCATAGGTTCTCAATGAATTTCAAAAGAAGTTTTATTGAAGAGTTCACTTATGTATTGTACGAATAAAATACATTTGCCATGCTGGTATTAGCACCCATAGGTATAACGCAGTTCGTTATAGTGCAGTTTACGTCCCCCTGATATAGTACATTTATACAAAATAAATGCCTTGACAATTTTTTTCGTTTTCTTTCTGCCTAAATTACATGCAGTTACAATTAACCCCATTTACAATGCACGAACAAACTTGTATTTTACATTCAATTCCAAGAAAAGTTCCAGACGGAAGCTGCTTGAAATGTAGTATACATACTGTTAATTGCCACTTCTCCTGAACCCAGACTGCACTATCATCAACTGCACATTTCAGCATGAGATGGGTGCTCGTTTGTAAAACTGAAAAAGTCTTTCTCCGGGTTTTCGTGTTTATAAACTGAATAGGATTACCGATTTTCTTTCTGCTCAAAATGAGTCGAACAGTGGTGTCAATTAGTGTTGCAAATAAAAATTAAAGCAAGTGATTCAAACTGCCCTTTGCCCTACTAATCCCAGTCTCCCCTACGTGTGGGGTTTTCACACGTGAATGTCTTTGTGCGTTCTCAGTCAAATATCAACCGATCGAAATCTTTTGTGTGTGTATTTATTCCGGCAGTCGGATTAGTATGTTTCGTATCTTTAGCTTCTATCAATCATAGCAACCAATTCATTGATATCGATAGTCATATATAGCTTTTCTCTGCACGGCGGTCATCAGAAATCCCCAGGCAACGCAAATAACTATCCACCGACCATAGTTATTTCTCAGATCGAGTCGGGCAAACTGACTCAACATGAAAGCGAAATATAAAGCCTCTGACATGGACTATAATCCCACTGGACGGTTTACTTTCATCCGAGTCTCTAAAATACATTCTCTGAGCATCTATTTAGCATGCAACATAACAACGTGATAACAGCGTTTAAAAAAAACGGACAGGTTAGTTCTCTCGCGGTGACTTAATGCTTAAAATAAGAATTCGGGGATAGATATCAAAATACGATAAAATTGAACTTTTCAGTGTTCAAGAAAGTGAAAATACGCAACTATCAAACTTACTAGGCAACACTAGCTTTCATTCATTGGTATATAAGACTAGTTGTGTAAACAACCCCCAGAATTATCATTGATGTAGTGTTTGTCGTTGGTCATAGTCTCTGTACCACATGATGTTATGGTTCATTTTTTTTAATTTTATACTTAGTTTTGGTATAATATTTTGAGGTTCTCTTATACACCAACATATATTCTCGACTTATCAACATTATAATTTTATTGTATATTTCACTAAATATATTGAAGAATATAGCTTTTTATATCACTCTACCCATGGAAAACGGGTTTCCTCTTGAGTAATGTCCTAAAAATTTGTTGTATGTCATCATTAGATTATATATTAGCTGAAGCTCTGAATTGAGTTGCTATTAATGAATTATCCAGACAATTACCGTCAATTTTCTTTTTCTTTCTGATGGTTATCCATCGTGTTCGTTAACTTGGGTTTCCACAATATTTTAAACATGGTCATTTAATATGTAATAAGATGAGATTGCTGTTACCCAGATGAAAGCCTAATACCGAAATACGTACCCAGCATCGCTTTCATCAGAATTAGATACAATTTTACGTGGATTTTTTTATCTTGTGCCGAAGTGTGAAATACCTTAACTCAGCGCGACACCAGCAAGTGAGCCCCCGTATTTTGGAGAAGGATAATCTTGATCTGAAATTTCCAGTGTATAATGTTCGATCTATTCGATTAAAACGTTGTTTAAAGTGCATTGACAAGGAAGGGAATTATGTTGAAACCTGAATATTTGCTGAGGAAATGTTTCACTCATCATCAGGCAACGGAGTAACTGACTCATCTACATGGTTGTGCCCATTTGAAAAATTGTTTATCAAAATGATCGCGGATTCCAATCACCAGAAAACTACAAGCGAGAGAAGGTACTGATGGTCGAACCTTTAAGCCCACGTCGGGATGAATGCGTGTATATTTAACAGAAGGCCGATCAGAAATTTTTGATAAACACATTTCCTTCCCATTGTAATACTCAAAATAATCTGTCTTTAGAAAAAATGATTTGAAAAAAGATCTTTTCTCGAAACATTTTATAATCTTTGCAGTTTTATTACAAAAATGAAGCAGGACAACAATGATCATAAGGAGGGTTACAAGAACAACGACAATAGGTTCATAAAACATCTACTCTCAACAAAACAAGGAAATAACAAGTTACAGAAAACAAAATATATCTGCAGAAGCAAAAGCAAAAAAAAAAACGAAATCCACTGAAGCTTCAAAACTAATGAAAAACGTTTCCACAGCAACGACGATGACAATGACAGCAAGGATATTATTGTAAGCCAAACGACTTTAGCACAAAATATGCACAATTTTTTAAATAATAATAATAATAATAATAATAATAATAATAATAATAATAATAATAATAATAATGATGATAAGATGATGATGATGATGATGATCAGCTAGTGTGCCTGACTTGCAGGAGGATCCGGATCCAATTTGCAGGCGAAGAGTGAGGGAAACTGTTCATTAGTACTAATTCCACTGTGATCTCAGCAGCTAACCGAGTACATCGTAAGCTGCGTAATGAGCGTGGAAAAATTAGAATGGAGTTGCATCCCCCCTATTTAGAGGGGTTTTACCAAATTATAAGAGGGGCTTTCGGTTGGCCCCCAAGTGCCAGTGCAATATGGACTTTGACATTAGCAACACCGGGAACGTTCATAAAGGCTCTTCCAAAGAAACTGAAATACAAGATCCAGGAAGTAATAATAATAATAATAATAATAATAATAATAATAATAATAATAATAATAATAATAATAATAATAATAATAATAATAATAATAATAATAATAATAATAATAATAATAATAATAATAATAATAATAATAATAATAATAATAATAATAATAATAATAATAATAATAACAACAACATCATCTGATTAATTATTCAATACAAACTGTCACGAGACTGGCGTCTCTGGTAGCATGCCATGTTAGGACTGATCGATTAAAACATTGGAAAAATGTGTGTTCGATGAAAAAGTTACTTCTCTCTTGCAGTTGAGTCATGATCGCAAAAATGTCGGAATTTCCACAAAAAAACAACGTAAATTCTGTTGAATACGAACTAAGTGGTCAGCTTAGTGTAGAGTTACATTGTTAACTGAATCCACCTCAAAAAAACTTTTTTCTTTAAAAAAAAGAAGGTTTTCTTTATATTATAAGTGAATGTTGAAAGATTCAGTCCTCCAGCTTCTTTGGTACGACCTGTACGCGTAATGCATCATCAACCTGCCAGCCAGACCAACTTGAAACTGAAGAAACCTATTTTGACACTTTTGCTGACAGTTTTAGTTGGCGGTTTCTAATAAGAAAAATAATATCATCTGTGTTATCAACAAGGATTTGTTCAACAGAAAAATCTGTTTATTTTTTACATGTGAGAACATATTTGAAAATAAACAAAGAATAAGGAAGAGAGAAGGAAAAAGAAGATTTTGAGAATCTTTTTGTGTTAATAGAGCATAAACAGACGTCCCAAATCAATATCAATGCTGCATATTACTCAGAAGCATATAATTCTATTCCATTTTCGATTTTCTTACGTGATTTCATGCTTAGCTCTGTGTTTTGTATTTTGAGGATATCCGAAAGTTCTGTGAAGCACACTACAAGAAGAAGGAAATCAGACATCTGACAATAACATAGAATTTGATGTTTAGTATTATTATCATTCCTTGCATAATACTTGTTAAGAAAGACGGGATTATTTACGTATCAATCGATTTTTCTGCCTTGGATCAAAGTAGCTGTGGCTATGCCTAGGATCAAAGTGTTGTCCTGGTCCTCAGCAAAAGATCAGTATAGTATCTATGTGTACTGCCTATGACCAAAGTGTCGCACCCTAGCACACCTACCTACGATCAGAGCATTACCGCCCAATTGCACTAAAATGGATGGGTCGGACTTGCCCCGACGCCATTGCGACACTAGTTGCAGGGACTGGAGCAATTTTTACCGCTCTTCCGTAACTGGAATTCCACATAAAAAACGATTTAGTGTCACATTTTGCTCTTATGGGAGTGCAAGTAAATACGGACCAGAACGTAATATCGGTTCGCTTCTTGAACCGAGAAATAATATCATTTTTATTCTTGGAAAAGACAAACATCTATTAGAAAAAAATATTGCCTAATCAATGACATGATCGTCCGTGGTATCTAACACAGTTGTCTACCTTAGAACCAACTTTTCAATCCTCTATTTCCAAGAGGAAGTTAACTTTCATGCAAAGCAGTCTGATAGCTTATGTTTGATCTCCTCAAGAGTTCAGAGAGTTTCACCACTTCGAAAGTGGTTTACAGATCAAATAAATGTTAGTCTGATGGCACAAAGTCAGGTGAGTTGGGTTGGTTGGGTATTCGATGGAGAAACAGCTCTTTCTCCCGTCTGTTCTTCAAAGTGCTATAAGTTGCTAGACACTGGACCCTGTTTTCCAGTTCGTGTGGGACTCAAATTCATTGTCTGTTGACTTTTTTGATCTCATGAAAATTGTTCAGTAGTCCATGTTGAATTCGGATTTTCTGGTAATTCTTCAATGGTATGACGAGGATCTGCCTCAGCAACAGAGTTCAGCTGTTTGTTGTCAAGCTCCTCTGGCCTTCCCAAACGATGGGCATGGTAGAGGTCGAAAATTCCAGACCTGTATCTGGTGTATCAATGTTGACATTTGCAAATATCTATAGCATTTTGATTAACACTGCAATTCATTTTAGTGGCCGTTGTTGCTGTTACATAAACGAAATTCACATAGTATACGATGCCAAAAATGACTTTTTCAACAGTTTTTTGTCTTCATCTTGTACTTGGAAAAAGCTATTCTAATCGAAATACTAACAACCAATTCTTCTGGAACCATATCAATTTAATTCTTAGTTGTTTCAAATGCTCAATGAATTACACCCATGATTATATTATGAAAAACGATATTGTTTTCCGATGCCTCTAATATATATAAATATTGATACATATTTTGTTTTATATAAGCTGATGCTGCTGCTTATTATTATTATTATTATTATTATTATTATTATTATTATTATTATTATTATTATTATTATTATTATTTTAGCAATCTCACACCAGTTGCCTGGTGGTAACCGCTAGAGTTTGAGTGACAGCAAGTCTCCTCAAGTCTCCAGCCCTCCTCTCCTAGTACTCATAGGTCGCAGTAATTCTGCGATTTACAGCTTCACACCGGTTGCCCAGTGGTTATCGCTGAAGGCTGAGTGACAATAAGTCTCCTCAGGTCTTCAGCTAACGTCTCCTCTCTCTTTCGCATATCATGACAGAGCAACGATTCGTTGCAGTCCTTATATCTCTAGCACCTTCCTCAGTATCCGTGCAGTTCCCAGCAGTGCTGTGGTCTGTACGGTCTCTATCCTCCCCCTAATCCCGATCTCCTCCAGTCTCTCCCTCAGCGTTTTTGGGACAGTTCCTAGTGCGCCCACTATGACCGGTACTACCCTGGTTTTCATGTTCCACATTTTCTTTAACTCCCTTGCTAGGTCCTGGTATTTTTCCCTTTTTTCACCCTCCTTCTTTTTTACTCTATGGTCTGCAGGTACAGCAACGTCTACTATTTGGCAGGCCCTCCTTTTTTTGTCTACTATTACTAAGTCCGGCCTTCTTGCCTGGATGAGGTGGTCAGTTTGGATGTCAAAGTCCCACAGTAGTTTGTGGTTGTCATTCTCCAAAACTGCCTCTGGCTTGTGCTGATACCACTTTTCCACATGGTTGAATCCCATTTGTTTACTTAGTTCCCAGTGTATCATAGTTGCTACTCTATCGTGTCTATGCTTATACTCCTTCTGGGCGAGTTGGCTACATTCACTAGTTATGTGGTTTACTGTCTCATCTCTTTCACCGCACATGCGGCATTTGCTGTTTGTCTGTGTTCTGTCGATTTTTGCTTTTATGTAGTTTGTCCTTATGCTTTTGTTTTGGGCTGCCATGATGAGCGATTCTGTTTCTCTCTTAAGGTTTCCCTTTCGTAACCACGTCCATGATTTCTCGTCTGCTATATCTTTTATCTGTCTTTTAAACTCGCCGTACAATTTTTTCCCTTCCCACTTTTTTTTTCTAGTTTGCTGTACTGTGCCATTGTTTTCTACTTTATTGTTTGTCGCACTATCCCTCGCGCTCTTTATGATTTCTTCACTATTTGTTTGTACATATCTATCTAGGACTACTTTAGCTCTCTGGACACAATCTTCTATGCTGATGAGCCCCCTACCACCTTCTTTTCTCTTAACGTATAGCCTATCTGTATCATCCCTAGGGTGTAATGCTTTATGCATCGTCATAAGTTTCCTTGTTCGCCTATCCATTGATTGGAGCTCTTCCTTTGTCCATCCTAGGAATGGTCCTGTATACCTAACTACTGACACAGCCCAGGTGTTCATTCCTTTTATTAGATTTCTGCTATTTAATTTGGTTTCTAATATTTTCCTTATCCTTCTAAGGTATTCCCTCTTAATTTTCTCCTTCATCTCTTCCCGTTTTATCGTGTCACATTCAAGGACACCTAGGTACTTGTATCGGTCTTGTGCAGTCAATGCCCTAATCTTGTTGTTGTCCGGAAGTTCAATTCCCTCAGTCATTGAAAGCCTTCCTTTGTGCATTACCATGATTGCGCATTTTTCTATCCCAAACTCCATTCCTCTGTCCTCACTATATTCCCTTACTTCGTTTAACAGAGTCTCAAGCTCTCCCCTGTTTTTCGCAAACAATTTAATATCGTCCATGTACATTAAGTGGTTGACCTTTCCTTTTGTTTTAGAGAAGTGGTATCCTTTGCTGTTTTTCAGGATTCTGTTAAGCGGTATCATTGTTAGAACAAATAATAGTGGGGACAACGAGTCTCCTTGGAAGATCCCCCTTTTTATCCCTACCTCGGCTAGTTTGTCCCCCGCGGCTGTCAAATCTACTTTCCAGTCTTCCATTGAATTACCAATGAATTTAACCACCGGTTCGCTAATTTTGAACATTCTAAGGCATTCGAGTATCCAGCTATGTGGAATCATATCGTATGCCTTTTTGTAATCTATCCATCCCATTGCGATATTCTTTCTCCTTTTCCTTACTTCTTTTAAGATCATCTGGTCTATGTAGAGTAAATCGTTTGCCCCTTTGGTTCCTATCCTACACCCTTTCTGTTCTTCTGGTAGTAGCCCCCTTCTATCCATTGACATGTATATTCTCTCTGCTATTTGCCCGGTCAGGATTTTCCACATAAGTGGTAGGCAAGTGATTGGTCTATAGTTGCTTGCTATGTTCCCCTTTCCCGGGTCTTTTTGGATGAGGGTGGTTCTGCCTTTAGTCATCCATTCTGGTGCTTTGCCTTCATTCAGACAATTTTGGAGTAGGTGAGTGAGTCTGCCGTGTAACGTGGTAAATTTTTTGAACCAATACCCATGGATCCCGTCGGGACCCGGTGCTTTCCAGTTGGCTACTTTCCTAAGAGTATGTTTCAATGTGGTTTCATTCAGTACTATTGGTTCTCCCTTGTCTATATCTCCTAGTTCTTTTCTCATGTTTCCTAACCATTGCGGTGTTACATTGTGTCTTTTTGGGTGCCCCCATATGCTATTCCAATAGTTCTTGGCCTCTGTGGCATCTGGTTTTATGTCCTGCCTTCTTTCCCCATTTAAATCTTGGTAAAACTTTTTCTCATTGTTTTGGAATGTGCGGTTTTGTGTGTATTGGGCCGTTCTTAGTCTGTATCTTTTTAGTCTTGCCTCTTTAGCTAGTCTTTTCTGGTGTAACTCTTCGACTACAGTTGCGATGCCTTTTTGCGCTACCTTATATTTGTTATAAAGTCTTACTCGTGGTCTGTCTGTGTGTGGTGTATTTCTAAGCAGTACTTCGTCTCTCTGTAGTTGGGAGATCTGCCTTTGTAACCTTCTCTCCCAGTTGGGTTTCCCTTCCCTATTATTGCTCAGGTTCCTATCTTGTGTTGTGAAGCTTTGTGCTACCATTTTCGCCCCTGCATAAATTAGGTTGTTGAGTTCTAGGAGGGTGTCTGTTTCTATGTGCTGTAAGAGGCAGTTGACCTGTTCGGTCACCTCTCCGACTTTTTTTCTATCTTTGTCTCTTAGGGAGGGGAGAGTTGTTTTCTCTCCTCGCATGATCTCTTCACACCAGTTGCCTGGTGGTAACTGCTGGAGTTTGAGTGACAGCAAGTCTCCTCAAGTCTCCAGCCCTCCTCTCCTAGTACTCATAGGTCACAGTAATACTGTGGTTTATAGTTTCCCACCAGTTGCCCGGTGGTCATTGTTGAAGGCTGAGTGACGATAAGTCTCCTCAGGTAATCAGCCAACATCTCCTCCCTCCCCAACCCATCATGTCGGTGCTGCAGCTCACATTTCTGTTTTCATTTCCCTTCCTCTGTTGGGTTACTACTAACCTTTAACGTTGCTGTCTTTATATTTCTAACACTTCCCTCAGTATCCACGCAGTTCCTAGCAGTGCTGTGGTCTGTACAGTCTCAATCCTTCCCCTTATCCCGATCTCCTCCAGTCTCACCCTCAGTGTCTTTGGGACAGTTCCCAGTGCGCCTACTATAACTGGCACTATCCTGGATTTCAGAGATTAGACAGTAAACCACTTAACAAGTGAATGTAGTCGACTAGTCCAGAAGGAGTATAAACACAGACACGATAGAGTAGCAACAGTGATACACTGGGAACAGAATAAACGAATTAGATTTAACCATGCGGGAGAGAGTTACCAGCACAAACTACGGACAGCCTTGGCAAATGGAAACCACTTTTGGACTTTGACATCTAAACGGACCACCCCATCTAGGCGAGAAGACTGGACTAAGTAATCGTAGATAAGAAGAGGAAAACCTGCCAAATAATAGACGTGGCTGTACCTGCAGACCATAGAGTAAAGAGGAAAGAGAGTGAAAATCTGGAAAATACCAGTATCTGGCCAGAGAACTAAAGAAGGTATGGAACATGAAAGTCAGGGTAGTACCAGTGATAATTGGTGCACTCGGAACCGTATCAAAGACACTGAAGGCAAGATTGGAGGAACACGGTATAAAAGTAAGGATTGAGATTGTGCAGACCCCAGCATTGCTTGGAAATGCACGTATACAGAGGAAAGTGCAAAAATATAAGATATACAACCCTGTGCATTGAAAGAGATAAGACCCTAAATCACATAACAAGTGAATGCAGTCAACTCGCTCAAAAGAAGTATAAGCATAGACACGATAGAGTAGCAACAATGATACACTGGGAACTGAGCAAATGAATGGGATTCAACCATGTGGAAAAGTGGTACCAGCACAAACCAGAGGAGGCCCTGGAAAATGGCAACCACAAACTACTGTGGGACTTTGACATCCAAACCGACCACCTCATCCAGGCAAGAAGACTGGACTTGGTAATTGTAGACGAGGAGAGGAAGAGCTGCCAAATAGTAGACGTGGCTGTACCTGCAGACCATAGAGTAAAAAGGAAGGAAAGTGAAAAGCGGGAAAAATAGCAGGACCTAACAAAAGAACTTGGAAGATTCCCTTTTTAATACCTCTGCTAAATTTTCTCTTGTAGCTGTCAAGCCTACTTCTTAGTTTTTTGTAGAGTTGGCGATGAATCCCACCACTGGTTCGGTAATTTCGAATATACCGAGGCATTTGAGTATCCAGCCGTGTGGAATCATGTCGTATGCTTTTATCATTATTATTAATTATTATCATTATTATTATTATTTGCAATCTCACACCAGTTGCCTGGTATTATTATTATTATTATTATTAGTAGTAGTAGTAGTAGTAGTAGTAGTAGTAGTAGCAGCAGTAGTAGTAGTGGTAGTAGTAGTATTCAGAAGTAGAAGAAGAAGAAGAAGAAGAAGGTGTAGCATAATGATTGGTGCATTGAACAAGAAGACATTTCAGCTATGTCCCCATTTCAATGCTACATTGATAAACCTCAGGCTCCTAGTCATTATGTAGCCTGATGAAGAAGCCGCTGTTACAGTATATATGTTGCAATACTCTGATATATACGGGATGTACACCTTGTAAAGTGATGGCCTCGAAGTCATTTCCGTTGAGCCAATGACCTCCTTGAAGGTGATACATGCTACAGCGAGTGGCACTTTATATTCTGCTGCTTTCTTTTTTAGTTGATTTTTACCTGTACACTTCAGATGAGTAAGATTTTTTTGATTTCAAATTCCAATGTCTATCTCTACTATCAGAAGTCTACTCCATTCTTTTCTCTTTCTCAAAAACAAAAATAAGATTATAAGTATGTGTATTGTATGTGTATACCAGCACTATAAGATTGAAACATGATCCTCCGAAAAGAGCAGCCTAGTAGGGTCAAGGAATCCACCTCCCAGATCATTCAATGGGGCCATCTAAGATGAGAGAAATCCCCTCAAAATGAGTAGATAATGTATCCACTAATTATGAAGCACCGCTACAGCTAGACAGTGTTAGTCACAATATATCAGCCTAGAGAGAGATGTGTGATCAGATAACCTTAGGGATATATGTCCCACAAAACTCAAGTATTAACATGCACAAACGCATCTGGACTGCCATATCCTTTCAACCTATAAATACGGACGAACACGACCATTAACCTTTGATATTTTCTAAAAATTACATGAAAAAGCTTCTCAGAGCCAAAACACAAATAGTGAACAAAAATTATACTCAAATTTACGAACTCTCTCTCTCTCTCTCTCTCTCTATATATATATATATATATATATATATATATATATATATATATATTGAAAAGAGCATCTAAAGAAATATAGACTAGCGTATCGAGTGTGATACGAGACTTAGTATCGAGACAATCATTCGAAGTATAAGATCACCTACGAAATTGTACGGATCAGTATGACTGATCATACAGAATTCAGGCAACGACAACAGTAACTTAGTACTGAAACAAGTGGCGACTAAAATACCATGAGGTATAGTTTGAGAAAATCTGATACTTTATTTATTTAGTTTTGAATGTGCTGTTACAGAATAGCCGAGCTCTTGTCAAAAATTGTGACGTAAAACACAGTATACAACAAAGAGTGACATTTGTGATTCTGTTACACTCATATTCTGTCACTGGCAAATGATGTCAATATCATGCTTTTTATTGAAATTGTAAAGAATTACATTGTCTTGTCAAATCAAACATAAAGATATGTTCACACTTTTATAAGCTATTGAAAACTTTATTGGTCACACAAATCAATTTTATAAATTTTTAATTATAGTTTTAATCATGAAAACGAGTGATCAATATGCTGAAGTTATGGCAGACGAAAAAAATTCTTTAGAGCCCCCTTTGTCTCTCATTCTGCCCCGAATCTGAATGAATACCTTTCACCCACTTTCTCTCTATTTCTTCTACATTGTTTGAAACTTAGTAACTGCCTATGAGAGAGCTGGATCAGTAAGTCGGCAGCCTGACATGTTATTATTAGCTAAATATCGATCTTTAAATTTCACTGGATAATGTTTGATCAATGTGGTCAATTTTCAACGTGCAATCAAGTATATTGGCAACGAACTTAACTATGTTGATAAATGAATGTTTTTTTACCATCATTAAACTATGGAATTATTAATGTACCAAGATCTATACATCGATATAAAAATATACAATCTCACATGTATATACAAATAAGTAAACATCATGTGTACAATAGACATCCTCTTAGTGAGGCTTGCATTTATTCCGTTTCATTGAATTTTATCTAGAACAAATTGGAAGTTACAAGTTTCAAATTTTAGCGCTTAATAATCAATTTTACTCTAACACCAGGAATATATACACTTTATTAGTACGGGAAATAATGAATACGAGGGTGGCTAAATAAGCCCATAGGTTGAGAGCTATTAGCTGAAAATTTCACCGTATAATATTCAATCTATGTAATTCATGGAGAAGCATTGGCTCAAATGTCTTTGAAGAATGGAGATTATGTTCAAAAATAAATATCTGTCGTGCAAAACTAATGCCTTTCTCACCAGTGGACAACAAACTTATTGGTGTACCTAATTGGGGAGTAGAGGAGGCTTAAAACTTATTTAATGAATATATATATATATATATATATATATATATATATATATATATATATATAACTACTGCTGTAGTGCATTCGATTCTCACTTGTTGTTTCACATATGTGGCCATGTATCGGATAGAACTAAGTTAAATATTGCATACATATTGATAGTAGATAACACACTCAACAGCTTCAGGGCATATATTGTCACTGAAAGTGGAATACACAACTGTCTCATTCACCAAACCAACCTATCAATAATTTGAAGTTTTCCTTATATCTTGTCATAACGGGTCTTTCACACATTGGCCGAGTCAAAATATCCAGGCTTTTCAATCGTGGAAGCTTGATTCAACTCCACTTGACAAATTCACCCTATTTTTGCCGTTCAGTCCTCCTATCCCGATACTTTGAAAATGTGTGTTCTTGATCTTGCCAGCCCCGCAGCGCCTGTGCGTGTTCGTCCACTGGGTCATCAAGCATTCACTGGCAGCCCTAGGCTAACTGGAGCGAATACATGCAAATCCCTGACCGATCGGGGATAAAAGGCAGAGGTCACTGATCATTCTGGTTCAAACAACAAAACAAAAACGACAAGACCGTTAGTGATGGGATGGGTATCGTTGCTTGGATGCTAAAGCCTTCGCTTTGTCATCGTTAGTTTGATGTGAATATGTAGGTTAAAACTTCGATCAGATCTACGAGTACATACTTAATGCATCCACCATCCAGTCAAAGTTTGTCTAGTATACTGATTTCGACTGATATTTGTCTATTCCAAGAATTTCAAAACAACATAAGCTGTCTTCAAATCACTCGAAATTCAGATCTTCTTAGGTGACAGACTGTAGCCATGACAACTCAAAATGAAAGTTGAAAATCTATTATCATTTTCATCACCGTCATTATCAGTAGTAGTAATAGAATGATTGTTGTTGTTGTTGTTGGTGGTGGTGGTGGTGGTGGTGGTAGTGCTGCTGCTGCTGCTGTTGCTGGTGGTAATTCTTTCAGTCTGATATGATTGCGTTAATTTATCTATCTCCTCATCTCAATCCAAGGTCTTTGAGTTGGAGGTTTTCTACACAGCCAACGAGTCATACTTCCAAAATGCAATTGTTCCCATAAAATAAAAGATGAACGAATGAAAAGATTTATGAAACGGAAAATACAATCGTTGAAAGAGAAAAGTTCATAAAGGCAACGCCTAGATGAGATACTGTGCCCTAGTGAAAAACAAAATGAATATATTGAGAGACAAAATCTCACCCGAAACCCTAAAACCACCCAGGTGCGAGTGTTTTTTATTTATGTATTCCTGTTCGAGTGCTGTGTAGGAGAGAGACAGTTTACGTTTCCATCATTCGATCAGTTAGAGAAATATCAAGAACAAGACGGAATAACTTTATACTAGGCTTGTCCATAAAGAAACCGTTCTAAAATACCAGATCTTCTCAGGCTATCTTTTTCCTCGTGTTTCCTCTTTGATAACGTGTAGTAGAGCTTCAAGAACATGTCACCAAAGATAGATTATGGTCCCAGGCTTTAACTACAGCTCAAGTAACAAAAGCAGCACCCGATCTGATAGATCGGTGCGATAAGTAGCCCCGATTGCCTTTTGAAACTTGACATTGTTCTTCAATCTTCTTGGAAGGTTTTGCAGAAGGTTCTTCTGACGAAGGAGCGATTGAGATCAATGGTTTATAGTCCTTTCAATCTTCATCCAAAGTAGATAGAGATGAGAGCGAGAGTACAAGCGCATATGATACCTTTTCTCAACTCTTGCTCTCATCTCTATTTTGCGAGTTTCCTTTTCTCTTGAGCTGTGGTTACTTTATTAATGCCAATCATACTTGGGTGTTGGTTCTGAACCTATCTTACTTCATCATATCACTGTCACGCCATTTTCAGTGATTCTAAGCGGTCAAATGCTTGAAAAGTTCCCTGATGCGAGATTCGATCCGTTGGGATGCAAGCTTGGTCCAATCCTTCTATCAACTTTTTGTATACCAGGTTCAGACTGGCAGGGATAGCTTGCCCTTCATTGGAGACATTTAGAAAGGTAGGGAGCTTTGATGTTCAGAGGTTTTCAGTTTGCTTTCCTCGAAGGCTTTTTCTTGTTTTAGCAATTTTACCAGGTGGATAATATATCGGCCAAGTTAGCAAATATAATGTATATGAAAATACATGTGTCATTTTGATAGAAATAACCTTTAAAAATTGTCTGAATCTAAATTTGTAATTTGTAATTAAATACATTATTAAAAAATATGCTTATACATAATCTAAATTTACTTAGATAAAATTCATTGCATTTTTAATGGGGATAAAGTTACGATAATTTTTCAATTTGTATGTCGCATTTTTGCATTGGATATTTTTTAATACTTTCAATCGCTACATTTTTCAAATACCTATATGACCTGAATGTTTCCATAGTATTGATGAATAGTCTATAAAGCAAGTTTTAAATTATTTATGATTAACAAAAATCTATAAACAGGGGAAGCTTTTCTTCAAAATTCTGACCGCTTTGATCGGTTTGACGAAATGCGTCTCGGTCCATCGCTAAAAATAGTGCAATAGAAAGTGAGTTAATATCTGAATGTACACCAATTTAACTGAAATTTTTCACACAGTGCTTGCACACCACAAGGGCAGAAACGAATGTTTTTGGACCACACAACCCCCTCTTTTTTCCGGCCTTTTTTGGCAGGAATAAAGTGTAGTATCTGTTCCACGGCATAGACCGAGGATTCGGTACTGACACTTGCCTGCTGAATGGGCCGGAGAGGAAGTGTGTGTCAAAGACCGGGTACACTGGTGCAATGCGTTAGCAAATGAGGTTTTACTGAGGCTACGCACTGCTAAGCGCATTGGGGAGCCTTTGGACTCGTCCTTGGGCTCTCCTTTTATTACTCGGCCCAGCTGCAGCTAGTGAATAAACAAACCCCTCCTTTTTCTGGCCTATTTGAAAGGATCAAAGTATAGCATCTGTTCCCTGGCAGTACTGACGCTTTCCTGTCGAATGACTGGGTTGTGGTTGGTATCAAGACCGAGTGCGCCGGTGCAGTGCGTCAGCCAATGAGGTTTTATCGAGGCTTCGCACTGCTACGTGCATTGGGAACCTTCCGGTTCCCTTTCTATTACTCGGCCCTACTGCAGGGGATCCGATGCAGCACTGCTCCATTGCACTTGAAGGTGCAAGTTGGGATTGTCCTGACGCTTTTGTGACGGGGATTCTTTTAGCAACTATGGTCGCTTGGCAATCAAAGTTGCGTCGGCTTGAGCCATTTTTGGATGGAGGGCTCCTATTTTCTCCAAGTTAAGCTCGACCTTGTGTTACATTTTGCTGTGGTGGGACAGCAAATAAATAGCACCCCGGGGCAGCACTGCTTCATTGCACTTAACGGAGCAGGTTAGGACTTGTCCTGATGCTTTCGTGGCGGAGGTTGCTTTGGTTGCTTAGCAAACCAAAGCCGCGTCGGCTGGAGCCATTTTTTCAGGGTAACTCCTATTTTCCCCACGTTAAGCTCGACGTTGTGTCACATTTTGATGTGGTGGGACAGTAAATAAATAGCACACACGCAAATTCATAAATGTATATACACATTCTCATACGCATGCACACGTTTAAAACTGGAGGGGCTTTTCTTAGAAATCGGGACCCGGTTCTTTACGTCGATACAACTGTGCCTCAGCGGATCCGACTGAACAGTATCTACTATGATATTTAGAATCTCTTTTTGGTTCCCTTCCGTCAAATGACGATCTACAAGGTGATCTGAGAGAAATATTTCTCAGATTTTGTGATGTTTGTTTTCGATAGGTAAACATTTACGTCAAAGGTCACTGGATAACTAATGTGTGTTCGCAATCAACTATCTATTGGCAGTAGGAGAAATAAACTCCAATTTTACTTACCTTTTGGTTTAAAAGTGATTAAATCGGGAAAATGAAAACTCGATATTCCATATTTCATCATTAATTAAACATAATTTTGAAAGATTGTTTTGCATCATGGAAACGACACAATGATGTGAAAAGATGACGGACAAGGAAATTCTTTTGGGCTCACTTTGTATCTCATTCTACCCAGAGTCTGAAGAAATTCCTCTCTCTCTCTCTCTCTCTCTCTCTCTCTCTCTCTCTCTCTCTCTCTCTCTCTCTCTCTCTCTCTCTCTTTCCAGCCTATTTCTTCAACATTATTTGAAACTTTCACTTTTCCAGATTATCAGTCCCGTACGATTTCTCCTTCTCTGATACTCTCTCCTAATTAAACACTCTCAATCTCTCTTCCTCGTTTTTCATTTCCTTCTTTTTTTCTTTTTAATTACATAAGCCTCTAACCCTATCTTATAATATGCTTCCTCACCTCACTCTGTCTACCTCTCTGGCCCTCCTATCACTGAATATCAAACACAATCTTTTTTATCCTCAATCAGTCCCTATTTCTTAGTTCATTTTTCACACATTCGTTTTCGCTCGGATTTTCTCGCTACAAGTTTGCATCAATCTAGTTTTGCACTCTTACACGTGCACCCATGAACATTTACTCACCTATACATTCTTTCCTGCACAGATACACGGATATTTGTTGACAGCAGTACACGCCTTATCAGCATGGTTTGTGCCGAAACCGGGTCAGGTAGCCAAACTTATATATATCTGGGTCTGAAGCAAATGTTTCGATCCTACCCCGCGGTACTGTTTGGATAGTCTATAGCCACACTCAAGAGTTACAATGCAACGAAACAGCTGTCTGTGGATGACTCAATTTTATATATATATATATATATATATATATATATATATATATATATATATATATATATATATATATATATATATATATATACACACACACACAAATTTTTTTCCCCTCTATATACGTTCTTATGATGAAATTTAGTTCCTCAATTTGACACAATAAGAGATTAACAGCAATAATCTATACTTGAATGTGTGGAGGTTTGTGACTATGGTGCATCACAACCGAAGATCTAGGATTTGAACGTGGAAAAAAAACGGAGTTAATTGTAGCATGCTAAAGGGATTTTAGGGGAAGTTATATTTTCTAAATAACTATAACGCTGAACTGGACCCCCGCTGTGTATTTCAAATAAGAAAACGTTTACCCTAATCAGATTCATTCATTTTTCAAAGATGTTTTTTACAGGTTTTTTTTTTACATTTTAATCATTTTACAGAACACAAAATTTGGAGGTGGGTAGGTTTTTATTTATGATTTACAGCTGAACCCTTTACTTTATCATTAAATCATTTTTTTTCCAAAACCCGAAATTTTGGAACGGTAGTTTTGTTGATTATGAGGAATTAGATTTTATTTTTTTCTGGGTACGTCATAATCGATGAGTTTCTTTTTCAATTTTATGGTTCAAAATATTAGGGGATTTTTCCTTCACTTTTAATGATCAAAATGAAAAATAAAAAAGTTTTCTCGATTTGAGGGTTCAAAATCGAGGGGATTTTCTTTTTTTTTTTTTTTTTTCTCCATTGGCCAACATTGAGGTAGGACATTTTTGGGGTTTAGGGGTCAAAATCGAGTGGGGACTTTTTTTTCAAAAGGTCAAGGTAGTGACAGAGCTATTTCTCAGTTTAGGAGGATTTTTTTCAATTTTTAAATCGGGAGGAAGTCACGTTCTAGTATCAAAATTGAGGGAATTTTTTTCACTTTTAGGTATCAAAATTGTCGGACAATTTTTCTCTTACTTTCAGAGGTCGAATTCGAGCGGAACATTTTTTCACTTTTTGGTGTCAAAATCGAGGCTGAATTTTTCTCCCTTTACTCGGGTCAAAAGCAAGTGGAATTACTTTTACGTTTTTTTTTGTTTGTTTTTTTTTCAGGTGTATAAAGCAAGGGGAAAACAGTTGTTATATTTGCAGTAATACCCATCTCCCGGCAGCGCTTGATATTATTGCTAGTCGATAATAAAAGAGACCTATTATAACAATATACAGAGATAAAACTTATGTGACAGATTGAAAGATAGTTTTTAGCGTAGATCTTAGCAACTTCAGTATTTCACCCTTCTGCTTGAAAGGAATACTTTACTGCTACTATTTGGTACATCCAAAATTGGAAGCATCACTAATCCTTTGTTTTGGGACCATCATTAAGTAAAATTCATGAATTGTTTATCTACTTATCTACCCGTCTATCTATCTACACGCACATAGATATTAACAAACATTAGCATAATCTGG
Organism: Thysanoteuthis rhombus; assembly: GCA_963457665.1. NCBI lineage: Eukaryota > Metazoa > Mollusca > Cephalopoda > Oegopsida > Thysanoteuthidae > Thysanoteuthis > Thysanoteuthis major. Next base: position 44,499,649 of record OY735200.1, on the reverse strand, counting down.
CACAAAACCAGTACAGTGATCAAACTCTAGCAATAAACAGCAATACTTACACTCATTCACCCACATACACACTCGCACTAACTCTCACATACATACTCATATACATATATATATATATGTATATATATATATATATATATATATATATATATATATATATATATATATATATACATACGTATATATATATATATATGTATATATATATATATATATATATATATATATATATATATATATATATATATATATTCCCAAAATTTTGTGTATTCAGTTTGTTTCCAATATTCATTTCCGCTGCCGCATTCCAGTTTTTATTGAATTTCTCTGTGTATACAATATAATAACATTTTTTTTCAACTGGCTATATACCTTTGTTTAAGTTTTCGTTAAATGAAAAACCAATAACCATGCAATTTGTGAAACCAAAAAAACAATAAAATATGATAATTGTAGGTTGGAAAAGGGAAAGCTAAAAACAATTACATTTGTTTGAACCTCCCTTTGTTTTTTTCTTTTTCATTCGCATAGACACGCACACAGAGAAAGATATTTCTTTACTGAAGCAGATCACACGTAATTGAATAAAAATGTGTACGTTTTATACAAGGCTGATGTGAAAGTTTCTGGCATGTGTTGACAAAATCTTTTATTCATCATTATTCAGTCATCAAAGAGTTTTCCCTGACTTACTACGATTATACGCCCCTTCCTAGCTGGAATGGGTGTAGCATTATACTTCACCGATATGATGTCACATTAACTGATAGTATGTAGGGTAAAATTAGAAAATATTCATTTGGATTTTCGAAAAGATCTCTTGAAATATCTGAACCTCAAGTAGGAAAGTTTTCCAATCTGAGGTGATACTATGGACTTAGTCAAGTTTAAAAAGATTTCGAATGCTGATTTTGAAGACAAACAAATAGGTGTAACAGTGTCCATCTCGCCTCATTTTCTTCATTTGGCTCAGTGCCCTTCTAAATTAAGCTTATTGAATATAACTGAACCAATGCAAAATCTTCCTATTATCATCATTCATCACGCTAAATAGCATCAAACTGCAACGGTGGCTGCGTTAGTTCCGACACCAAATTCGAGCATTACTCATTATTGTATAAAAGTGTACCTTGTGTGACCAATAAGCTGAATGTAAGCTCAATTGCATGGAGAGTCCGAATTCCGGTTGGATCATTTTGGGTCCACGTTGCACTAATGCCCTCATAAAAAAAGTATGAATCAACCATCCAATAGCCATAGGAAAACACCAGGACAGTTGGAGGCCTTTAGCCCTGTAACGCAGCCTATCTCTGGTGTTGGAATAGCAGTTCATACATACAAAACAAATTATTTCAAAACCATTGCCTAACATGCTACATCAGTTATACGTGTGATCTCCCTCGAGAGTTGGCAAAGCGCAGTAAATACCTAATTTTTTGTTGATTAGTTTATGTCTAATTATATCTGACCTTATTGACGGAATTACAATAAACATTTTTCAGCTCCTTTATTGTTAGCCATTCCAAGGTCAGTGAAACCTACTGTTAGAGGATCGTGATGGGAAGATTAGATGAGCATCGACCTCCGTAGTTGGAAGATCGATGTTTGCCTTTTCTCTTCAACCGATTTTTTTCTGATTGATCCAGACGATTTCGTTCACTGGGGAAAATCAATCTGCTTTTTACATGGAGTCAATTAATAATTGTTTTCTCTCCTCTAATTTCCCTAAACTAAATAGTAAATTAGCATCACTTGTGTTCATGCAAGGCGAAAGGTTGGAAGACCTGGACGAATACTTTTCTCGTGGGTATTAGCGCTCAAATGAGATCAGCACTTGGAGTCTGAATTGAAACTACTGTGCTCGTGACTGTTCTCGAAGGAATAGCTTCATTCCTTTTGCATATTCTTTCTTTCGCTTCTTTAAAGAAGGATCATTATTCAGTTTAAAACGCACGTACTTCTCTACTTGCGTCTATTCAGTAACAGTAGGTGTAAATATGTATCAGTTTATCTCATAACGAAGAGTGCTGGTTAAAGATTTTAAAAAAATTCTCACATTCTTAGATTCTGGTAATATGTTCACCATAGCAATTTACGTCAAAACTGTCATTCAGACAAACGATCCCCCGTATAGTAACACAGCTAATACCTAGTGTTCAGAGAAAGTATACAGAAATAAAAAATATCCTAAGTATATTTCACATATGAACAAATATACAAATATATTGATGAATTTAAAAAGTTCAGCATTAACACCTACTATCATTCTTACTATTACAAAATTCATTGAAATATCAACTTTAAAAGTGTTGAGAGGATAAAAATGGTATATTTTGGCTCCTTTCACAGAATGATCTTTAATTGTCTACTTCTAGCGAGACTTGGTCTGGACGTAAAATGTATACTAATAATGCTACTATCACTTAATTAACTCATTCAATCAAATCTGTGGAATTCGTTTAATGATTTACGAAAGGTTTAAAATCACCATAGTAACATATCTTAAAATTCGTATACGATGATTTAACTACTGAGTTTCGCAGTTTATTTATCTATGATTTTTTTCGGTGCAGGGACAAGTTTCAGAACTCAGTCCATTAAGGATCAGAGAGATTTATTGATAGAATAGGGCTTTCCATATCGAAATTCATTGAAATTCGGGAAGGGATTGTCAGTGATCAGGGTTTAATGCAAGCGATACTGACAGAATTAAATCCTATATGTGTAACTGAGATGAAAAATAAATCGACCATTTGCATAATATACAAATTGTGCAATTGTCACACTAGAACCAGCGATTAATCAGGTCATTAAGAAGTGATTAACAATGAATGCGGATTGACAATAAAAAAAACGTCTCAGTCATTCCATCTTGAGCCAGTCATAATTATGACACTACTTGAAAATCAACATTTCTATGAGATGAGCCGCAACTTAAATCCCCATTAATATTAGTAGTAGTAGTTTTGCACTTAGTTTTAGTAGTGGTGAGTTAATAGTATTTGCAGCGACTGTTGTTGCAGCTGCTGTTGTAGCTTGGAGGTGTACTCAGGCCAAATAAGAGGTGACAGACAGCTCTTGACTGATGGATGGGCTTGAATCTTATCACAATAGTTGTATCGTCTCTGACTCCGGCGTCTCCCGCGAGAGGGCGTCTGTGACACACATGTCGAGAGCCAAAGCCTACTTTTCATCATGGCGGGTGCGTGTGAGTGGTATCGATGAAGCAGACGTTAAATCATTTGCGTAGGCAGAAATATACGCACAGACACCGAAAGGATTGAGAGATGAAGAGAAGACACTCATTGGACATTGGGGAATTTTATTTTATATGCAATGCGTTGCTGTCACTTGCTCGAACCCTTCTCTTTGTGTTTTCTTTCACAGTCTCTCCAGACACGCCCTCTTTATTCCTTCCTTTCCACCTTTCTCTCCCTCTTTCCATCTTTCTTTCCCCCTTCTCCCTCTCTCTCTCTTTCTCTCTCTCTTTCTCTCTCTCTTTCTCTCTCTCGTGAATTTATTTTTCTATCTTCGCAAAGTCAGCTTCATAGACTTGTTACAGTTTGAAAAATATTTTTAGTACTTTCATATACATAGTGGTGAATGACAATGTTGCTTCATTACTGCTGAATTGTTTATATTTATCAGTTTGTAATATTTCTGCATGCAACGTCTTGGATATTCTCTTGCTTTTTGTTTTAACATCATTCCATACTGTTATTAACGTTTTTCCAGATTCCTCGAAAACTCCAGATGTTGTCAGTTTTTCTGAGATCTCAGATGAGAAATGAAATAGATGACAATGTTTTTAAGGTAATGTTTAAGATGAATTCATTTTGTTATGTTGTTTCTTGGATTCTTTTTCACCAGGGCTCTTGCCTAGGATAAGAAAAGGCTCTATTGCCGATAAAAGTTGGGATAAGCGACGATAACTCCAAAGTGTGCTCAAACAGTATTGACAGACTTTAATCTTTTTATCTTGATTCTGTTTATTCAAATGAATGAATCTATGTATCATTAGCTTTTTTTTGTTTGTTTTACACTTATGATAGAGAAAATCTAAAAAATGTTTCCGTTGCATTCTTGCACGCTCCTATGCTAAGAGAAACAAACACGTTTACAATTGTATGCTTAGTTGAATTTTTCACAGTTAAAATCATTGAAGTTCATTTTTTAGGGCCATATGGTTTTTCAATACTGTATTATTTAATTAGATAATTGTTTTCCCATGTTGTGATCATTTCAGTAACTCTTTTATTTGACTCTATCTCTAGTCTGAGAGAGTTCATATTTCCCACTGATTCGAGCCACGGGGAAGCAAGAATTTAAAAAAAAATGATTTCCAAGGCAAACACATCCCACCCCACATGGAATATTGATGCAAGATATTAGTTCCACCATCTAAAATTACTGCCTCAGTTGCCTCTCTCTATGCTGAGAAAAACTAGGTAAATTTCACTCAAATTGTGTTTCTAATCGAATAACACAGAAGAAAAATTCATGCACACACAACACGCACACATAGTGAGAGATAGATATACAGAGAGAGAGAGAGAGAGAGTCACACACACATATATATATATGTATATATATGTATATGTATTGTTTGAGAGTTGCATCACTAATGAGGGAGTAGTGCCCAAAATCAAAGGTAGAACATATGTATATTTTGACAGCGTAGACACAGAAATCAACGCTTCATGGTAACTACCGGTTTCACGCTTTCACAGTAATCTAACCATGTACCTGGTTGGACTATCTCTGTATGTGAAAGTTATTTAATGTCATGTGGGGTGTGGGGTATAGGGAAATGGGAGTGATGGAATGAAACGTTAATAAAGATTTTCTTAACAATATGTTTGTTGATTTTAGATTCTTAGTTATTAACTGTTAAATTGTGAAAGAGGGTTTGCAATTTCTTGAATTTTAAAGTAAAATTTATGCTTTTTCTAAAAGGAGTTTATTCAAAAAATTGAATTAATACTTCTTCAGATATAGTATTTTAGACTGCTTATTTAATTTTTGGATTTGGACAGTTAAATTGTTATTATCAACGCAGTCTCACTGATTTTGAAGTTACGCCTATGTTTTTGTTCTTTGTAGGGATTTTCAGTGAAAAATAATTCAAATTGATGGCTATCATTATCAGCATTTTTGCACCAGTTGCCAGGTGGTTACCGCCGGAGACTGGGTGACAGAAAGTCTCTAACACTCTTATTTGCACACTCACAGTTCACAGCAGTGCTGCAGATTATAGTTTCACATCAGTCGCCCAGTGGTTATCGCTGAACGCTGTGACAGTAAGTCTTCTTACGTCTTCTGCCTTCCTATCCTATCGCCCTCATCTATCACAGCAGCGCTGTGGTTTGTGTCGTTTTCACAATACCTTTTTCTTCTGTGAGACCAGTGCTAATAGTTGGGGAACATGAATCTCATATTTCCAGTGCTCTCCTCAGTATTTGTGCAGTCCCCAATAGTGCTGTGGTCTATACAATCTCAATCCCTTCTCTTTGGTACGTTTCGGAGTGCTTTTACTATTACTGGAATTACCCAGACTTTTATGTTCCAAACCCTCTATTATCATTATTATTATTATTATTATTATCATTATTATTATTGTTGTTGTTGTTGTTGTTATAATAATAATAATAATAATAATAATAATAATAATAATAATAATAATAATAATAATCTACTAGCAAATAGCGTTTCTTCTCGATTGTGGTTGGAGTGCTAATATCATCTAAATACTCCTGGTGTGTTTTTTTCTAATGTAGTTGGTTAATCATTAAGCTATTCCTGAATCAATGCTTTCATTGGAAGACTGTACCACATACTGAAATTAATTGTCTTTCACTTGAATTAATTAATTTTATTCCTTTATACATATATGTAGTAATTTTTATCGTATAGATCAAGCATGGTTTGCAGAATGCACACACACTCTCTTTCTCTCTCTCTCTCTCTCTCTCTCTCTCTCTCTCTCACACACACACACACACACATATGTATGTGTGTGTGTGTATAGATGCGTGTGTGCATATTAGGCTCAATAAAATTGCAGTACCAAAATGCCATGTACGTATATCTAGAATGCCATACGAACAATTTTGAACAAAAAGAACCATGCAGACTAATAAACCTATCAAAAACCAACAGTGGTAAAATTAGCAAAAAACATACTGGACTCAATTAACAAAATTAAAAAAGACTACGTTTACACCAATGGAAGAATACCAATGAAATAATTAAATGGTTCAAAACAAAAAGCTCGTGTGGACTCATACAGAATGATATAAAGGATTTCAATCCCACAGGAACGGAGAAATTATTGAAGGATACATTGATATTAGCAAAAACAATAGACATGTACATACATAATAGAAGATTTTTTTTATAAAGAAAAAATACCAGATTTTTGAGAAAACAAATGCTGTAGTTGTGGTTTTAATGTAAAAAAAAAAAGTTTTGGTAAAATGTCAGGCTTGTGTCTTTAACATATAATATGTGAAATAGAATAATGAGAATTTTGTCAGAAAGCATAGACTAGAATTTGTGAGTGGTAACATCCGAATGAATTAGCATCATTTCGTTTCTGGTAAACCAACACTATCCAAGTTGTTGGTAAGAATTGATGTTATTTATAAATACTTGAAGGAAATCTGTGCAGATATTTTATATTTAGATTTCAGCAAGGCTCATGATAGTGCCTTGCATTATAAATTATGAAAATAGATTTTCGATTTTCGAAAAATGTAATAAATATTGCAGAATTTTTTTTATCAGAAAATGAGTGTAAATGGGGAATCTTTTTCTGAAATAAAACCAGTTACGTCTGGAGTACCGCAAGGATCTATTTTGGGGCCGTTATGGTTCTTGATGCTTATGGTTCTTTTCATATTTTCAGAGAAGTTAAAACATATTATACAAATGTTTACGGTCAATGTAAAAATACCAGTTGGATCAAATGGCTGAAATAGCCCAGGAAAATTTCTAGAAGTTAGAATAGCGTGAGTCTATGGGGAATATACATTTAATGTGGATAAATTTAAAGTAACTTACTTTGGTGTGGGAAATCGGCTGCATAATTAAATGAACAATTTTATTTTGAAAAACATATCTGTTCAGGCTTAGCAAAAGCCATCTCTAAAATTGGTTGGCTGAACAGAATTATTTTATCAAGAGATCCATATGTTATGCCAATAATTTATAAAGCAATAATACGACCACTTTTGAGCATTGTGTAGAGGCTTGGGTCCTCAGCGCTAAACAGTAATTGGAATTTAATTTTGAAGATTGAAACAGTGCAGACAAAACTTACAAGGATGATAAGAAGCATGTATGATTTAAGTTATGAGAATTGGCAGGAAAAGTCTGGTGTGACTACTTTGTTTGAGCGAAGAGCAAAGGGAAACTTAATTGAAACCTTTAAAGTAATATATGGCTTTACAAACTAACCAGTCGGATAAATGGGATATCTGCTTGTAAGGTCAAAACCATAATCACAAAAACAATTCGTTTTTTTTTTTTTCGTAAAGAATCATGAAATACTCAATTGTTAACCATCTGAGGAGGAAATGTATAAGTATAAATACATTTACGAATAACTTGGATACATTTAAATCATATAGAGTGGGAGAAAAATACGGTAATTTTTGGAGTTATCAACTGAAATGTATAGAAGAATTCAGGGAAAATAAATTAATTTTACTGGGCGTATTTGATTTATTTATTTTTCCTAAATTCTTCACTGTGCTGGTAAGCTTATATCATTTTATTCTATTTATCATGTTTTGTACATTCTTATAATGTGAATTAATATTCATGAATGCATTATATTTTTTGAAACGACCCCACGTTATTACATGGAGGAGGAGTCACTTGGCCCCTCAATCACAGAAAATTGAGCTGCTACAGGAATCGAACTTGCGACCGATGAAAATAGCTGCTACAATGTAGCATCGCTCTTCAATTGCTTAATCTATTTCCACTGTCTAGGCTAAATGATGCATTCTCTGTTTTATAAAGGGAGGCCATTTCGGATAGAGTTCCAATTAATAGAACGCATTCATAATTATTTCGTCGAATTATATACCAATTTCTTAAGAATATAATTGTCTGCGTTCAGGAACATCACTGAAAACATTTACAGTGAGTAAACAAGGTGAAAGGTCGAGACAAAGCAATATATCTGGGCCTTTGTATTTCTGTCGGGCTCTTTAGCCCAATGGGAAGAACAACGCTACGTTGAAGCAGCAACTCCACACACATATATATATATATATATATATATATATATATATATATATATGTGTGTGTGTGTGTGTGTGTGTGTGTGTGTGTGTGTGCATATATAGATGTGTGTGTGTACGGGTGTAAACATATATATATGTATATATATATATACGTTTATTATTGATTCCACATTGTGGACATAAAGGCTGCAAGGTCTATAGCAAATCTCAGAGAGCTCTTCACAATTCTTTTGAATGGCGCCGAATAGTATAATTTAAAAGAAATAGTAAGAGTATTAAAAACTAAAGGTTACTGGTTCTCTCTCTCTCTCTCTCTCTCTCTCTCTCTCTCTCTCTCTCTCTCTCTCTCTCTCTCTCTCTCTCTCTCTCTCTCTCTCCATTTATTTTTTCTATTTGCCCTCTATCTAAGAAAAGCCTTGTCATGGCTTAATGAAAAAGAGGCTGGGGTTGGAAGTTTGTCTCACAAATGACAGAAATGGCGTCCCTGGCTTAGAAGAGGATTCGACTGCCCAGTACTCTTCAAATCCCTTCTCTGAACTGACATTTCAGAGAGTCCGACTGGGCAGACGAGGTCAAGCTAGACAGGCAAGCATCAGTGTTGTTGTCCAGAACAAAGAGCGGTCAGATGGGCCAAGTTCCTTGGAAGGAGTGTGGAAGTTTCGAGATGTTTACGATAGGAGAGGGTTGTATCCGCTGATGTATCGCGCATGTACGGATTTGGGGCTGTAATTGATTTTGACGACAGCAGAACGCAATGGAAACACTTTGTTGTCTTTAAAGACATTGTTCTGTTTATTGAGGACATTTCTGTCGCTAATACTATGATTACTGATGCTGCTGGTAACTACGACGAAGAATTCTACTATGATTGAAAATAGTACAAAAACTAGCTCGATAATAATGGATAACTAATTTTGTTAATGCAGATATATTTGAGTTGTAAATAGATATTTACTAAGCTTATTTTAGTCTGACACAAAGCCACGGGTTTGGTACTCAGTGAGAATCGAATGTTCTGCCAGACAAGCTAGCTAACCATCGCTTCTGTGTAACCCATATATTTACTTAGTTTAGTACAGTCTGGCACAAATATGGAGTACACCGTGAGAATCAAAGTCTCTACATTACTGTTTTGTCCAGAACAAAGTCAAAAATATGGGTTACCCTGACAGAATAGAACTCACCACAGTAGAAATGATCTGCGCGAGTAGCCTACTAAATATACAACACAACAACAAATATACAACTACTACTAGTGTCACAACCACTGCAAAATTAGAGCTAAGTTTCCATAATTATACTTTTTTTAGATTAACCGGGGCTCTCCAATATTCGGCACTCATTTAGTGGAAGAAAAACTTATTTCATGCCACCATCGTTAACTCTACCAATTAGAGATCAGCTTTGTTGATGTGGATATTTATTGGACAAGGTTTTAATGATTCAGTACCCAGTGGGCAAATTGCAGTCAATTGTTTCAAGAGTATCACGCTAATCACTACATAAGGGCAGATCCTCCCAATTTGCTGTTGTCAATCAAATAAAGATGTCGACGTAGATGACTATCATTAAATAGTTTTCATTGCAAATAAACTTCAACTTAATCTACAAATAGGTACAGGAAAGTTCGGGAGAACTTCAAGAGCGAAATGAGAAGACGGAAAAAATAGACAGAAACTGGGGTTCTTCATGTAATGTTATTAGACGTAGGGAGATACGTGAACCTGAGATGAACGGATTAATTAAACTGTTCAAATTCTTTGATATTTTGGACAGCATCTTGTATAAGCAGGAGTTTCTCTTTCTGAGTAGAAGATATCACAAAGGACAAATATTACTGATATTATAATCTATTACAAGCCACTACTTTATATTTGGTTTGGGTTGAAAATCATTAGTCTTTCTGTTTGTATCGTTTGCTGCTTCTTTAATGAATGAAAACTGTAACGTTTAATGGTTTCAATATTTTTTCACATCTCCCTTACAACTGCATTAATCACATTGGCTATTTTTTAATTTTGGGGGTGATTTTTATTATATTTGGGACATAAAAACTCTTTTCTTTTAGTAACACTCATGTCATGTCAAATTACAAACTTCCAAAGATGCAAACCAAATCGTCGAATAATAAATGCATCGATAAAAGAAAACTAATCTAACAAAATAGAATATGGTTGATTGCACTCTTCTTGCATTCAACATTTCAGAGTATGGACTGTGCTTTTGCTAATACTTTTGTTACTTTTGTTATTATAGGGACATAAAATGATCATCATATATTTTTACTAGTGGACTTTCTTCTTTCCAATCAGCATCAGGGTTTCAACTCGAAATTTTTATTAGAATTACAACAATGATCAACAACTTCATAAAACTGGTTGATACATGAAAAGAGAAAATATCATTTGAATCACCTTCATAAACATAATTTTGATAAAATGATGATATATTGATAAAAGAAACAATATATTTTTCTTCACTACTGACCTACCTATAAGAATTATAATGTTTAATGACTGTTTACATACATTATACTGATGGTTACAAGTTAATACTGTCAGACATAAAAACTGATGACGAATCAAACAACAGCAAAAATGACAGTGTCACATATCTGCGATATGATGAATAGAATAAAATAGATTTTCTTTTATTTCACCAAACAAACAACAACAAATTAATTTTGCAAATATAAACCTTGGTAAGAAAACTGAAAGATTTAAAACCGTGTTTTTTGTAGTATTTTGTTTGTTTCAAAGTTAAAACGATTTTTATTTTTTTATGAACATTGAATTTCTAATCAATAAAGAAATTGGAATGGAACTTATCATTTTGAATTTCTCTACAAGTTTGTTGGAGGATCAGCAGTCTTTTTATGCAGTGGGGTCTGAGAAAGTATCCTGGGGAATATTGGTTGATTTAATATGGAATAATCACTATTAGATTTTAATGAAGCAAGGGAGTTTGACCCTAGCGCAACCAAGCTTGTTATTATTATTTGTGCTGTTCACATTAAACATTACATATTACCACTACTTCGAGTTGTTGTTATTATTATTATTGACTTCTGCAAAAAACATCAATAATGATTATACTAATGATAATAATAATAATAATAATAATGATGATAATAATGATAATGATGATAACGATAATAATAGTAGTTATTGTAATGATAGTAGTAGTTGCAATGATAATGATAATAATAATAATAATAATGATAATAATAATAATAATGATAATAATAAAAATGTTAAACCATCGATCACTTCACTGAATGAAAATAATCGACTCTGGTAGTTACGATCAAGGAAAAAAGTCTACCAAATCATAGGCGTAACTCTACCAGCAGACCATAGGATGAGAATGTAAGATAACCCCCACAAAAACACTAGCAGGACTTATCGAAGAAGCTGAAGAAGTTATAGATTATGGGCGTCAGGATGATGCGCTCGAGAGTTTTAGAATTTAAAGCAATTCCTGAAACACTTTCATCTCCTTTTTCAAGAAAAAAGCAATTACTTGGTCTCTTGTGACAACCTTTAGACATATGACGTAGATGTAGAAATGCATGAAGAAGACGAGAAGAAGAACAACGATGACAACAACAACAACAATAATATTTGAAATCTCACAATATTTCCTTTCATTCATTTAGTATCTTTTTTTTTTCTTTTTTGTCTAATCATATCCTCCTCGCTGTATCACAACTTTTTTATGACTGGATTTCCGGGTTGAGGGCGTTGAATTGAGGGCGTTGACACATGGTTCCCTTGGCCCATCAAAGCCCATTTTCTCGATCCAGAGACCCTCGTTGCCTTCTTTACTTCATTTTCCCTTCCATAAACCCTGCTTTGTTCTCCATCGACTTAACAAAGCAGAATAGGAGGGGGGACGGGTGACTCTCGTTGCCTACCTTCTTCCACAGTCATTTATTTGCTTTCACAAAACTTCTTCCATTAGAGTCACCGGGTCTGAATTTGATCTGTCTAGAGAGTCTGCTGAAGGACGGACAATCAGATGAGGTAGCAAAGGGCAGGGCTGGATTGGGAAGAGACTGCCGGACGAGGAGAAAGAGGACCACTTTGCCAGACCCCTTCCCTAAAACCCAGCATCTTGCGCACCTCGACATCCTTTGTCTCCGGTTGGTTCTCCCACTGCACCACTCAATATGCACGCACCCTTAACGTGTGCGCGGTGCTCCTTCTTTTCTAGCAACACATTTTAGACTTTCACCCTACCCTTCCTTAAACCTACCCCTACAAGCAATTACCTCTACCCCAGGTCCTCTCTTCGCCCCTCTTGTCAAAACTAACTCTCACTTTGTCAAAACTTCCCTGCTCTTCTCTACACCTCCTTTAGTTGTCTCCCTTATAACTCCGAGCTTAATTCGTATCAACTAACCTCCTTTATTCTCTCCTTCCCCTATGCCCTTGTTCATCTTCAAACTTCTATCTTAATCCTTTCCACTCTTTGCTGCTATTTTGTTCAGCTTCCCACTTCTCCCTCGGTGGTGCTTTCGTTCTGTCCCAACTCTATCTCTCTTTGTTATCTTTCTCTGCAAGGAAACTCTAAACTCAAGCGGCGGAACTTGCCAAAAGGCGAAAGAAAACGCTAATGGCTACCGTCCAAATCTCGAGACAGCCAAATCTCAGGACGGCCAAGTCTCGGGACAGCCAAGTCTCATGACGAGAAAATGCAAATGAGCGATGCATATCAAACAAAAATGAAATTTGGCTACAAAAGATGGTATATATCAAACTGGTTCCACATTGAAAAAAAAACAAAAAAATAAATAAAAGTATCAATTTTTTAAAGGTTAAAGAAAAACCTCATACATGGAAGAATAAAACATTGAAGCAGACTGTTATAGAACATAGATCTAATGAAAAATTGTAATTATCATAAAAATTCCTTTATTAATTGACATTAAAATATTACTGTCCGGGCATTGTGTAGCAATGTATTAGCGATATGATTGTTTTGTCTTGGATTTTTTTTCTCTTTGTTTCTTTGGTTGCAATACGGCAATGATTTTGGTGGCAATAGGAAAACTGTTTCTGCTGAAACTCTTCAAGTATTCTGCGCGTAGGTTAGGGTAGAACCATTCCAAGAACTTACAAACACAGTGTATGCCCCACTGAGCAACGTTTGTCATTCAAAGAAGGCCGGCGAGAGCAGCGGATGAAATGTGATAAGACAATTCCAACCCATCGTTTCAAACTCTGCACTTTTCCCGATGAACAAATTCAGTATCTTTTTTTCTTTTTTAACATCACAATTCAAATATATCCGTGAATTTTCCTTACTGCTATTAACGAGCAGACCATATGGAAGGAATTCTTCAGAATGCATGCTTGCCGTTATTAGTGGCTTCGATCCCCACTATTGATAGTCTGGTGCAAAACTTCTGTTTACCAATAGTGTGATGTTTGTTTTATTTTTAACGGTTCAGGATGCACATCATGAAGCAATAACCAGCAAGATAATCTTTGTGACATCTTCCACCATTGATGGCCTGATGCTAAAGTTCTATTTCAATAAATGATATGGACAAAATGGACCCAGATGCACGTCGTATAGCAATGACCAGAAAGCTAATTTCCCTAACCCTTGATTTTGGGTTCGATCCTCATCAGATCCTCCATTAGAGATGGTCCGATACCAATCCACATTAGGTCAATATATATATATATATATACCATGAGTAATGTCATCTTATTATTTTTTCTGTCTATAACTCTGGACTATTCCACTTGGGAGAATGTTGCTGTGAAAAATACTCCTATCCACCATTTGAAAATATGTACTCTCCAATTGAAATAAGTTCGCGATTTCTTCTCCCAATAGATTGTTTTGTAGAAATTCAAATATGCCTGTGGATGTTTTTACGGGCATTGACGAGAGAATGTATAACATCTTGATTCCACCACACTGATGTTCCGGATATTGAAATCTTCACTTTAATCGATACAGTTCTGTTCCCTGCATCTTAACAAATGTTTGACGACCTCAAAAATGTTATTACTTCTATTTTTGCGATGGTGCTAGGGTCTTGATAATGAAGATTATGATGATATATATTGATAATGAAGATTATGATGAAATATATTTACGAAGCCTAATTTTGTAAAGTGCCTGGCTAAATGAGGGACAAAATGTTACGCCAACTAAGTGGTGGAAGCATATCTGACTACCTTTCTCGTAAATCGGCAATACACATTCTCCATTTTACCTGGGTTCAGACACTAACCAATCGGGCAAATACGTAACCATCTTAACCACAGGGCAAGTTTGAATTAGATGGATATAGTGTTATTAGAATAATTATTTATTACAGTTCAGTGAAAAATAAGTCTTATTCAACACTACTTGAAAATTATGAAGCCCTTTTTTGACATTAATACCCTATAACAGCTCGAATCTACGTAATGATTTTTTTTTCAAAAAGACTGTTATTTGTCAAGTGAAAACCACAAGAAACGTACAAAAACCTTAATGGCGAGTCTTTAATACCCTACGAATCAATGCTTTCCATGGTAAGTAAGTAAGCCCCTTGAGTCAATTTCAATTTTAAAATAATTATACCATTACTTAAAACTAAATGAATAAACAGGGTAATGCAAGTAATTTCGATAAAAAAAAAGTAGGTGTTGGACAGAATTTACTCGTCATATGGTAAAAGGACTAAGATAGGAGAAAACTGGAAATAACAAGCAAGCGGCGTCTAAATAATAAGTGCTGATTGTGGACATTCTTCTTGGTCAAGAAATCTCAGACGGGCACAGTTCTTGGAGTCAGTCCACCGCGCAATGGACAAAGGAAGGACAACGTGACTGATGAGTGACCAGACGGCCAAAGCGGACAAAAGAGCGCTTGGTTAACAAAGTGTTGACCATTAGAAAGATTTTGGCCGGAAGCCTAGAGGCAAAAGGCCAGCCTTGCTCGGACAACGCCAAGGAAAAGAGGAGGAGGCGAGCGGCAGTGGTGAGGGGACCTGATCAAACAGCGGGCGACATCAGAAAGATAGATGCCCCCGAATCGTCACACTGGGTGCTGGACTGCAATTACAATAGAAGATCAATAATATGAAATTAGAAAAATGTATGAGGGAGAGAGAGGAAGCGTAATGAGCTTTTCCTTTAATTCGGTCCAATACGTGACGCATTTTTTTCTTCCCTTGCTTATAAAAATGATAATCGTCTCATCATGGCAGTTTTGGAAAAAAACAACAACACATACATCAAGTTCTAATATAAATTATTCCTTTTTCCCCCTTCTCCCTCACACCCACTTCATTCATATATATATATATATATATATATATATATATATATATATATATATATATATGTGCGTGCGTGTGTGTGTCTCTGTGTGTCTCTGTATGTGCGTGTGAGCTTTGTTAATATGACCGACAAGAAAAATCTTATCAATTTTCTATGTTAGTGAGTATTCGTTTGTATGGATGTGTTTGAGCGTGTACATATGTGTAACGATAAAGATAGTTAGTCAAAGAGACAGACATATACGAATAGTTGCACACATAGTCGTATCTATGCTAATACACAGACCCCCCCCTCTCTCTCTCTCTCTCTCTCTCTCTCTCTCTCTCTCTCTCTCTCTCTCTCTCTCTCTCTCTCTCTCTCTCTCTCTGCGTTTTGTTCAATATATCTGACCTGGAGCTTCTTTTTCATTTTAGTACGGTTGTATATGAATTTGTGCAATCGAGCGTGCGTTTGTACGCACGCATGCGCGCGCACGCACGTGTGTGTGTGTGTACACAAAAAAATCATTATGGTTAAAAAAAAAATATTCTGCATGCCATCCAAGGAGTATTTAAGTGACTATATTCCCTAAAAATCAGCATCCGAAATTCCAATTGATTCCCATAAAATACATTATGCAATTTAAATCAGAACATGCTTACTCAAATTGTGCAACTTAATGAAGATATCAGTCTTCTAAGAGACCAAGGCATTCTTAGAAAAAGTAAAATTCAAGACTTAAGGTTAAATTCCACTCAACATTGGAGTATGCAAAACAATTTACACAAAATATTTTTCCAACCTTTTAAACTCACGCTGATATATTGTCTGAAATTGTAATTCATTAAGATTGTTTTATAGCCAATTCTAAGAGTATTAGGTGCGCTGCTTAGATTGGTACAGTACATTGGATTAGAAAAATTCGAAGATGGGAGAATTTGCCTGAAAACCTGTTTCCAAAATCCAAGCTTTTACTTTTGCCTGTACACCAATCACTGTCAATAATTCTAACTAAATAACTCATCCATCAATTAGAGTTTTGGTGTAGTTATTTACTGAGCATGGCTTAGTCTGTCAGAAGGTCACAACACTGAGACACTCAATGAGTTTTGCACTTACTTCTCTAGCGAATTGGTCTGCCAGACGACCTTACTAAATCTGCCGTTTAATCCTAGCTGGATTTTAATTCTATGTAGTTTGAAACTAACATCAGGAAAAAAAACTATAGCAAGTGAGGTCGTAAGTTTGGTGCTTCTGTACATTTCTTCTTTCTTTCATCTTTCATGTGTACTGCAAGGTGTTGGCCGATGGCCGGGGTGATGGCTTGGTGGGTCACGTCTGTGACAGACAGACTGCAGAACTTTAGTGTTACTGCCAAGCCAACGCTGATGAGGTCGTCCCCTTGCTTGGACGCCTGAAATGAGATTGTAGGCTCCATATGCTGGTCGGTCTGTTGCCATTCTTTCCAGGTATCCGGACCATTTCATTCTCAGATGTTGGATAGATTTGTAGACCGGCTTTGCTACGACAGTTTCTGATTGTCTTGCTATTAATCAACCCTACCCTCGTCTTATCTGTTGATTATCTGAGGTTCTTTATTTCACGGGTGGGGATTTTCTTTCCCTGGGTTCCGCTAAATGTCCACAATTGACATATGCCCGCCAGCTTGGACATAAATATGTTTTGATCGAATAATGTAAATTTTTTTTTCTTTCATATTATTTAATAATCGGCTAATGATTTAAAATACATGCTGACTTCAAAATATATTAGCATTTTCTCATCTTTTGAGGAAACGATTGGGGAAACAATATTTACAACTGAGAAACTAGAAACTATCAACGAAAGTTGATGCAAATTCAATTTTTGAATTTGTTCTGTGTTTTTAATTTCAAGATAGAGTTCTCACACATCTAAAAAAAACGTTTCTAAATAAAAGTCAGTTAAAGTGTTATGAATAAAAATCTTTAAAACTATTTCAAATTTTTTACAAATTATATTTTCAAGAATTTATTCGCAGGTGCATTTTGTAGACTATTGAAATAGATGACCCATAATAAATCAAATAGTTAGATTAAACAGAAATGAGAGTTAGTCTGAAAACCTGCAATGCATTTAGGTCAAACATTAACGCCAGCGACGATTTTTTTTTGAAGGATGGTTGTCTGCAATATCAGTGATAAAGATCAATGAATATCTGCCTTTCATCTCATAACTTGATCCTTATTATCTAATAGTTGAAAAAGGAGAGTTTCAGTAAGATAAAATTCCATTCGTTTAAAAAACAATGTGTGGGAAAATATTTTCGAGTGAGTCGGTATCATATCCCAGAGGTTATTTATCAATTCTAAATATCATATATTTATGATTCGATTAGTGTGCTTGTTTCGTCGAGTATCACGCCCAGGGTTTGTTTCTGATTACTTATCAGTAATGATTCAATCCATAAAAAGGCAAATATCGCCTATTTTTTTTGTTTTCTCATTTTATAGATTATGGTACATTGTAACTGACCATAAGAATCAAAACATCGTCAATCCAAGTATTAGTCTTTTTGATTTCAATAGAAACTGAACAATTTTTGTTTCATTTCCCAGTCAATAAAATGAAAGATATAAGAAAGAAAGAAATTTTGCAGTTACAATTTGAATCTTTTTCTCGTAAACTTTAAGTATAATTGATTACAAAAAATGGTATTTCAAAATTTGTGGTAACATATGCCAAATGATTTTTCTTAAAGTTTTTAAAATTCTGCAAATTTTTTCACCCTAATCAATCTTACAACTTAGGAAAACTATTAAAATCCAATTTCTAGAAAATAATAAATGTAGTGCTTGAGAGTGGGGGAATATCAACATTTCAAAACTAAAATATTACAAATAATCATAACATTCAATCGAACAATGTATATACATATATATATATATATATATATATATATATATATATATATATATATATATATAATCGTAAAAACAACTATAATGATTGAGTAGGTAAAAAAAGCAAAGGCAATGGATAAAAACGTAGAAAATAACAAGCTAGAGCCTAGAAATTATAATTCTGTATGTGCCTCGAGAGTGTGAACGAGGAACGCATTAATGATAAATAAAATGACGTAATGCTGCATATATTCAAAGAAACAAACAATGAATAAAAATCAGAATTCAATAGAAAAATTACCAATAAGATCTACTTTAATTGTTAAAGAATGACACAGACTGTTGTAGATCAATCCATATAGAATATAAAATATTTACATATATATATATATATATATATATATATATATATATATATAGAGAGAGAGAGAGAGAGAGAGAGAACGAGAGAGAGAGAGAAATATACAAAGACATACAATTAAATATATATATATATATACATATACATAGAGAGAGAGAACGAGAGAGAGAGAGAGAAACATACTAACACATACAATTATATATATATATATATATATATATATATATATATATATATATATATATATAATGGAAGATTACAACTCTATTCTGAAATAACGGAGTGGAATAATTATCTTAATAAGATATCATACTATGAATCCTTTTCCAAATAATATTCCTTTTAAATGTTAATTGAGAAAGAAGTGTTTCATGATATACGAATAAAGGTTTAGGGTATTTTCTACGGCCAAACCTAAATATGTATACGTACGTTTTCTCTGAGAATGCGATAAAGTTCTGACTGTTTCTGCGTTAGCAGGAACATGTTGAACAGTTTAGCTGCGATAGTTACTCTGTCGTTTGTTGTCAGTCCAAGAATACCCATCTTTTAGAACGGAAGAATGCAACCATCAGAGCATCAGTCAATAGGTTCTCGGTTGTACATCCTTTTGCAGAAGATCAGTTCATCGTTAAAATCATCCATCTTCCATAATTTGGCGGAGATATTTCTAATCCACCAGCTTTATCATTTTGCATTTTATTCAGAGCTAGCTCATCTATAGTGAAATTCCTTTCCTTGATATTTAGTTTATGGTCGCTAATCCGCTGTGTTAACTTATTGTTTATTTTCGAATGGTTTCCGAGATGACTTTCAAAATGGTTATTCCGTTTTTCCAAACGTTCCTTTCGATCACAAGCTCTCATCATTGTTTTATTAGTCATTAGATTTCATTTACAATCTCTCAGGCTGTGAACCTTTTTAACTATGATTAATTTTGTAATGTAAGTATGCAGTTTTTCAGCTTCATATCTTTCTCTTAATTTTTTTTTTCTTGCATTGTTGAGATTGTCATTATTCAACCTGTTTGGATTGCAGTTTTGATTTGGTTTGCTTTCTTCAAATTATCTCATTTTTTTTCAGATTCCTGTGGAAGTTTTTTTCCGAACCTTCGGCTTCAATGGAATGCATTCTGTAGCCGCTTCTTTGCAAGTTGTTCCAAAGCTTTAATATGCTTGCTTTGCATGTTTTTCTTGAAGGATGCTGAAACAAGTTTAGATTGCTCAGAGATATTTCTATTGTTCCGATAATAGACCAGCCTTATTCTTTTGCAGACGTCAATTTGTTTGCTCTCGAGCTGAGGCAGATGGTAGGTGGGACGATACAGTGAAGAAACTGTTGTTGAAGTGTTGCAAGTCTGACATTTTATGATGGCACTATTACCTCACTTTATGTTGATGAGGATGTAATATCATGATCTTTTAATTTCAGTTGGATGTGTGAATGTCCAGCATCTCCCTAGCTTTTTCAAAAATGTTGTATTTAAGCATAACATTTTGCTTTCTTTGAAAAAATACCGAGAATTTTACAATTTCAGTTTGAAGCATTTTGATACAAGTGCTCGAAACCATCTCCTTGTCACGGTTCAGCATTGAAGTCACTACCTATGATAATGACATTGTATCTCGGTACTTGACGAGTAACTGAGGATAGTTCGTGGTAAAATATTCCAATTTCATGTTCTTTGCTGATTTGTTGGACTGTAACAGTTTATTAAAATCGTCATTGGGTTGTCATTGATAAAGGCAACCAAGATTCATGGAGATATTGTCTCTACGTTATTGAGGGCTTTCTGAGCTTTTGAGTCAGGAAACATGCCGACACCACCAATGGATGTATTACGGTTGTCCTTTCAAGCTGATGATGTTTTTTTAGTCCAATATTTCCCAACATCTCGGTGTTCGAAATGTATACCATCATGGTAATATCTTGTCTGCTGCTATTAATTATCCTAACGGAGAATCAGAGATGATCTTTCGTGCCTCGAGCATTGAGATAAACTGTTTCCATAGATAAGTCTCCGATAGTTGATTTCTCAACTAAATGCCATGTCAGATTTACGAGACCACCTTGTTGACCAGCGCGACGGGCAATGCAGTCTGGATGACGGATTTAGGGTGGGGTCATTTGCACTCTCGATTGTGACCAGCCATCATTGCCTCCAGCATCCTGAAGCTTGACACTGGGATCTAAAACGGTAATGGATACAGAGGCAGAACCTGTCCTTGCCCTTACCACGCGACTGAAACTGACAGTATCATATTGGTGCATTCATGAATCGATGGGAAACCAGGTATTACAACCACAATATGTCATTTTCTATTGAAGGCTTTTTTTTTCCTTTTTTAGAACACAAATTTATCAAAATATTTTTGGAAATTGAGAGAACGATGGCTTGATTCCATCTCTAAAAATTTCCATTTTAGCGCATGCAGAACCCATTAACAGTCTAAATGGTAAATGTTTAATTTGCTTGAAGAAAATTGAGAATATCAGCATTTAAAGATGAAGAAAAACTCCTCAATAAGTTGAATCATTGTAAAATGTCGACACAAACAGAAATTCAAATTATAAATTATGAATAATTAACAGACATAGTCACATTGAGGAAAATTTTAATTACTTGCAAGATAGAAATTTTACTATTATAATTATTTTAACTCTGATTCATCATAATCATTCAATTTTTATTACCCAGTAACTTTTAAAACTGATCACATAATTTTACAATTTATTTTACTTCATCATTATAAATTAACTTATCTTAGTTCAATAGAAATCAGTTGATTTTTGATATTATTATTATTATCATTATTATTATTATCATCATTATCATTATTATTATTATTATTATTATTATTATCATTATCATCAAATTTATGGTGTATCATAAATTTTAGGTATACATAATAACTAGTATATTTGATTTAATTATTTCATTATCAATTTGTTTGCAGATTGATTTATTTATTTACTGTAAATAATATTCATTGATAGTGTAACATTTTAAATAACGCATATTTGAAATTTGAAGGGTAAAGAGCAAGATTATTTTCATAAAAGAAACGTCAAGTTTGTTGAAGTTATCCATTCAGTCTGAAAAACGTGAGTAGCGTGAAACAAGATTTCTCTTGCAACTGACACTTGGATTGAATGAATCATTCAGTTCTCTAAGATTTTATATTGTGTACTTTGAATATGTAAAACTTTACAAAAATATGCATTTATATATTCTTGTAATACATATTTATAAGTACAAGCATTATGTAACCTATGATTTATACCCTTGTAGTAACTACCATTCTGGGTTAGAGTGAACCTAGGAGTGATGATGATTAACAGATTTTCCTACTCTTCCAAAGACTCCAGAAAGTTGAGCCTCATCACTGGTTGCAGTTACAAATTTTACCTGGGATTTCCACACTTGGGACATTGGTACATTATAATATACTTTGCAGAAGTTGATGCATTTAAGTACTCGTCAATTCTGCAATGCTATCATGATCTGATTAATCTGTCAAGTTCTCTTTCTCTCTCTTTCTCTCTCTCTCTCTCTCTCCTTATCTATCTTTATCTCTCTTGCTCTCCTTCTCTCCCAGTCACACTGAATGGTTATATGTACTTATGCAGGCATATGCGTGAAACAACACAAACAAATTGCCATTAATTACACATAAATGAATACGTCAATATATGTATGTATATATATATATGTGTGTGTGCGTGTGTGCGTGTTTGTATGTGTGTCTGTGTGTGTGGTATGTGTATGAGTGTGTGTGTCCGTCTGCACATGACTAACAGTTTGAAAACTGAACACAAAATTAGATAGCAAGATACTTCTATCTGCATAGGTATGGATCTGGATACATTTCTGGATAATAATGAAGTTCTGTAATGCATCTAAACTACATTAGTAATTGTCGAATGATTCTAGCACTCCACTAGTCATAAAACAGTAGAACATCAGCCACCTTTGGCTATTAAAAAAAACAACAACATTTTTACTACTTACCGCGATAGTATAAGAATAACATCGTGACTTCTGATGACATTTGGGTGCGTATTGAACATCAACTGTGCTATGACGTAGATTTACTGTTCCTGAATTTTTTTGCAGACTATTCAAAAAAAAAATCCAAAAGTTTGCTTCTTCTGTTATTGAATTTTTTTGTTCTGTGGACAAATTTGTGTTATTTGTATTTGCAAAAATAACTTTTTCCGAACCCTAACCCTGAACCAATATCCCAACCCAAAGACCTTAAATGAATTGACAGAATCAATTTTTTAAGTGAAAAAAAAAAACAAAAACAAAAAACTGATTGAAACCTTTTTGCCAGCTTTACGATCTTTTCGATAATTCTTTTTCTATATTTTCTCTCTTCCCCTGACTAACAGTGCGAAATCTACGATAATCACCAAATGATGCCCAATATGTGTGCAATAGTCACCAGAACCAGTCATGGACGCAGCAGCCATACAGCGGTCATTACGCTAATGCAATAGCCATAAGTAGTAATAGATTAAACTTTTTTTTACCTAAGTTGGCTGAGATTTTCCCGTTTTGTGACAAGGGGATCACTCCAAAGAAATTCGACCTTTAGAAATGCGTTGTCTAAATGCGTCACGAAATTCCAGTATTACCAAATTCTGTACTTGAGGATTTGCAAATAAACTCAATTTCATACACGATAAATATGTACAAATACATATTTGCATGCATATATATATACATGTATGTACACATTGTATATGTAGCTATAAACGTGCATATATTTGCATGTATGTGTGAATAACTGAACATTTTCATTTGCTATCTGAAAAGTCGATCTCAGAGCCTTATTACATTGCAGCTTAATTAGATCAGCCGTAGAAGAGAACACCCGAGATATTAATTAAACATTTCTGAAATTTTACCACGTTTTTTCTCTTTTTTATTCATTCTTCTTTCCCTTTCATTCGACAGGGCAGAAAAGAAATAGAATTTTCTTCCTCATTCCTCTTTGTTATTGCCAAATTTCCTTTCCTTATTATTCTCCGCCTGACCTGAATAGTCTTTCTTTCCTTCTTTCTTTTCATTACTTTTTTATTTTAATTTCAATTTTGGATCCCACCGGGCATTCTAAACCTGTACAGCTGTAAGATTACGGGAAGGGAAGCGACAAATAGAAGTTTCACCATGATCTTAGTGATAATGATAATAAACAAGAAAATGATATTAGTAAATATAAAAATAAAATCAAATATAAGAATAATAATAATAATGACACTGACATGATTGCACAAGGGAAACTTAAGGAAAACTGAATCGTTACTAATGGTGGCCCAAAACAACGGCAAATATATAAAGACCAAGATAGATAGGGCGCGTGAGAATAGCAAATGCACACAATGATCAAAACAATCGATCACATGATAATCGATGCAGCAAATTAGCTCTGAAAGAGTATATTAATAGGATTGACTATTCCGGATGGGTGATCCACTAGGAACTCTGCAAATGACTATGATTCTACCATACAAAATAGTGAAGGCACAAACCTGAATCTATCCCTGAAAATATATATAGTACTCTGGGACATTGAGATTAAAACGAATCACTCCATCCAGGCCAGAAATACAAATTTAGTAGTTCCAAGAGAAAAAGTTGTCAGATAGTGGATTTCGTTCACCCTTTCAATCTGCCAAGAAAGGAGAACCCACCCTTCCGTTATGAATTGCACGTCTGAAAAAGACTATAAAATGATACAGCAGAAACTTTGAGGCAACATCAAATGCAACTCTCAGAACGTCAACAAAACTCTGCCCAAGATAGCTCAGTTATCTGGAGAAGGCTGAAGATTTGACTGTCTGATATATACAATTCTTATCATGAATGAGAGTGGAAACAAACACACCAACTTTGATTGCTCCTTATAAGTTATATTTGAATGCGTATATCATTTCTTTAATAACGAAAAAAAATTAAAATTTCGAACTAAGAAAATTCAAATTTTAATTTTCGATTTAAAATGAGATTTGGTACAAGGGTTAATCTTAAGCAAACCCTTTCGACATGTCTTTCAACGATTGGGAATAAGTTTATACGTGGATCTGAGGGGGTTTTTTATTCTTTATTCTCCTTAATTTTTGCAGACATTGCTAATGTTTATCTTTGTACATTAGTGTACTTGTGTGTAAGCATAGTTGTCATAGCAATGTCAGTCTCTGATTTTTGCTTTACGTGAGTTGGTACATTATACATTTATTATTTCGCTATCTCTGGAATTTCTAACTCTTTTTTTCTTCAGGATAAGACCTATAGAGGTTCAAAGGGGCAATTAATACTGTTTGGAATTCGTTTCATTATCAAGCTTTTAAAAACTTGTAAAAATTACTAAAATTACTACTTATAACTCGGGTCTACGGTGATTGGAGCATAAGTTACTGCTGGCTTTAAATTGCACCTTTATTTATTTATTTTGTTGTTGATGTTCTAGATTTAATGCTATTCCTACATAATTGAAAGTAGTTAGAAATATTGTTTGATGCGTCATGTAGATTTCGGAATTCTAAGAGAAGACAAAATAAGGTACACGACAGCAATCATCTAAACCACTCTCGGAAAACGCCAGGGCTTCAAAGCAATAAACAAAACTCTCAGTATAGGACAGATGCAAATAACTAGCACACTTGAAGAAAACGGAGACATAACAACTGACAGAGACAGAATTGTCGAATGCTCTCGAGAATTCTACAAAGAAATCTACTCTTAAAGACATTGGCAACTAAGCAACGACCAGGAAACGCAAGACGCTGACAATCAGTTCGAGGACTTCCCAGAAGTTTCACCATGGAAAGTAAAACAAGCCATCAAACCAGCAAAAAAGGAAAAGCCCCTGGACTAAATAACATCATGATCGATCTCCTCAAAAAAGCTGGTAAGAGCGTCTACAAAAAGCTAGTTAATATGTTCAACTTGTGTCTAAAACAGAGTAGGATCCTGAATAACTGGAACACGGCAATCATAATGCTTTTACATAAAAAAGGAAACCCAAAAATCCTAAACAACTTCAGGCCAATAAGCCTACTCAACAGCATACACAAAAATCATCACCAACCGGATCACCAAAACACTATATGAAAATCAACCACGGGAACAGGCTTGAATTAGAAGAAACTACTCGACCATGGACCATTCCCATTCAACAAATCAGCTGAAAGAGAAAGCAGCAGAATACAAAATGCCACTTGCTGTTGCATTTATAGACTTCAAGATGGCATTCAACTCAGTAGAAATTCCAAAGTTCATGAGAGCTAACACTCTACAAGGTGTAGGCCCTGTATATGTCAAAGTACTGCACATATATACGATCACAGCACTTCTTTATTAGGCTACATAAGGAGTCTGAACCCTTCCAACCCCAAGAAGGAATGACAAGATGATACCAACTCACCCAAACACTGTACAGCCGGCCTCGTGATTATTTTCCGTAACCTGTACCGAGAAAAAAAAAAATCAAAATACATGGCCAGATGTGAGCAACCTCAGATTTGCAGACGACATCGTCCCCTTTGCAGAGAACCAACACGACTTCCAACTAATGCTAGATGAGCTAAACGAAGAAAGCAAAAGAGTCGCCCTTCACATGAACTTCACTAAAACAAAAATCATGTGAAACAATCACATCAAGAATAAGGACATAATTGTCAAAATTGAAGATGCAAAACTGGAGAAAGTAGACCACAACATCTACCTGGGATAACGAACCTGTATGAATAAATAAATTTGACAGCCCAATATATCAGGTAAAAAACGGGGGGAGGGCGAAAACATCATAGAATCTTTTAGAAAATTAAATGGCAATGGGCCGGTCATGTTGTGAGAATGACAGGCAAACGATGGACTCACAACATGGATCCCCAGAGATCACATGCAAAATCGAGGCCGACAAAATACACGATAGAGAGACAAGTTTAGAAAATACTGGCTCTGTGACACCCATGATAGAGAAATGTGGCGGATCCTGGGCAAGGTCTATGTCCAACAACAGACGTTTAAAGACTGATGATGATTATGATGATTGGTAGTGAAAGTGGATGTTTGATTATAGTATGCTGATAAACTTTATTTTGCATTCTATATTGGGCTTCTGTACACTTTCAAATCAGATGCCCCCAACTTTTTCCAATCAAAGAGCAGATTAATGACTACCAGAGATGCAGCAGGCACTATTCACTTTTCAAGTGAAATTTTCATTTGGACTTAATAATAAAAAACATACATAATAATATTCATTTGGTTTTTAAGTTATTTCAAAAAACAAAAGATGCTGGACAGAACTTTCTTTTTCTTAAATTGTTTATACCATTAAAGGAAATCACTTTGTGCGCATAATAGCTGATATAACATGTACTTCAGACGTGAAATAATTAGCATAATGTACAAAACAAAACTAAAAGCAGAATTAATCAAACCAGATCCAAATTAATAAAATTCCTTAGTGGAATTATACAAAAAACAGAATCGAAACAGGAGGTGGGATGAAGAGGATGAGGCCAAGAGATAACCAAACGAAATGCAGCAGGAGAGTTCAGGGTTTTGTTGTCCTCTAACCGTGTCCAGGGACGAGACCTGGGAAAATTTCGAATTCACCGGTATCTCAGGATTCATATTTCTTGCATTATTGCAGTCTGAGATGATAGAATATATTTTCTGACAAAACGTTAGGGGGTTCTCCCCATCGCCCTTTTCTCACGACTCTTATAAAAAAAAATTTGACAAACAAGCTCAAATAATTATATTTCTTTTATTTTCAAGCAAAGGACATAGGTAATCTTAAGCTAATTTTATTTAAGTTGAACCTGATCAGGAACATGACACAAAAAATTCATTTCTCTACGAAATAATCATACTGCACGAAATAGATATTTCTCCTATAAAACATTCTAAAATTTTGCCACAAAACTCCCTGAAAGTATTACAGTTAATGTGATTTTGGGCACTGACCTTCACTAACCGATAACTAATAGTTAGAATGGTATTGCTGCTCGAACAATAAAAATGCATATCGTTAAGACGCGATCTCTATTTTGATTTTATGATATTCAAAGTCGAAAACAGTGTTTGGCAAAGGTAATCGGATCCAAAAAACAATCTTATCTTGTATGCTGAATTTTTTTGGAAACAAAAACAAAGTCCTCTTGAAGTCAAACTCAAAAAGTTCTTGTCTGTTACAAATCATTTTAGTACGATGTTATTCTGCAGTTTCAAAATGTCTTGTTCCAGATTTTCTGTTTTACTTGAACTTGCCTAAAGGCTGTTAGGATTAATATTGATTTATTTCCTGCGTATAATCGCACTGTATCGGGGGAGGTAAACTGTGCTATTATAAATTGCTTTATATTGGGAAACGTCAGTGCCAATATAATAAATTTGCCTTTCAGTTGTACAATATATATATATATATATATATATATATATATATATATACATATATATACAGGACAGCAGAAAATTTCTGGGTCGCCCCTAAAATGTTTCCACTTCCTCCTTAGACCATTGCCTACCCTGTTTCAAAATTAAGCTGAAATACACCGAGGATTTATGGAAATAGTGTGTTGCATACACGTAGCTACGATGTTGAGAGAGTGACGGTGGAAAATCCCTGGATCAGCCTCTGAATATAATTATTCCATCCTTAATCTATTGCCAACCTTTCTACAGAATATCACTATCCTTGGAGGAATTTTGGAAATATTCAGTTGAGTACATACACATACAACGTAGGGGATGTGAAAGTGAAATATATTGTGATGGTTGGAGTAAAATTGTAATTATTTAACTTGGTACATATCATCTGGTTGCTACTACTACTGCTCTATTTAAGACGTGTGTACTCAGATTACAATTCAAGTAACTGCAAAATTGTTGATATTATGGTCACAGTTTCATTTGTTTGTTCATCTCAAAAGTATTATTTATTGAAGTTTTTTTTTATCTTTAATATTGGTAAGATGTTTTTAAGCTTTTGAATTTTATCATAATTTTGTTTGTTCCTTCTTTTACTTTTTGGTTGTTCTTGTGTTGTAAAAGTATCCGTCATTACATTATCGTATTTTATTCTAATCTACTTTGAAATTTTTCAGTTCTGTTTTCTTTTTTTATTATTATTTGGTTGAGCTAGCTTATGTTCAATTCCTATAATTGAATCGTTTTTTTTTTATTCATATTTTGTTTTTCATTTTTTACGGTTGTTCTTATGTTGTAAAAGTGTATGTTTTCTTCGTTTTTCTTTGGGGGTTTATTACTTTTTGTATTCTGATATTTAAACCTTTCCAAAGTGTATTTCGTTTTGCGTTGGCATTTGGAACCTATCTTTGACTATGAATTATGTATTTCATCAGTATCCCGAAAAATTATTATGTGAAATTTTTCTTCAAGACACAAGTTACAACTTGTTAAATATATCATTTACACACACACACAAACACACACACACACACACACACATATATATGTATCAACAGATGTACATTTACATATCGATACAAACACCTACCAATTTACTTAAAAATATACATATATAGTGAAAAATAAAGAGACAGAATATATATTAAAAACACACATGATCAGTTTTCACCCTTCTCACTTCCGCTCTATTCTCTCTCCCTCCTCCTCTCTATATATACACATACAAATATATACACATCATGTGTATGATCATAAGTACATTTACATATTGACAAGAAATCTCAGGTGTATGTGCGTAAATTCACGTAGAGAAATTGAGAAAAACACACAAAATTACGAAAAAACTAATACACAATCATTCAATTACACACATACAACCCGCTTCCTAAGTCACACTTCTTACAATTCCTATTTTATTTTGAACTGATTGTAAAAAAGTGTTAATTCTTATTCGTATGGGTTTTCTGTTTACAATTTTTTGTGTGTGTGCCCTAAGTTTTAATTTTTTTTTAGTAGTCACGAGGGTAACGTGTTTTCTGAAAGTTTGCTTTTTCGTTAGAGTAGTGCTATAAGATTTACTAATCCCTAGCAATCAGCAATATTTGTGGACACTGTAAAATATGTACACTCATGCTATATTTCTCTGTTTGTTCAACTCCATCTGTAAGCCATCCTACCAATATCTTAACATTTGCCCCGATCTATGAATCACTCGGTCTTTTCTCGCATCTACCTACCTACCTAGCGAGCAAATGAGTGCGTGTTTGCCTGTGTGTCCCCCCATCCCCAACTCGTACGGGGTAAGTCTTTAAAATCTCAGCTTTTAGCACGCTAACCCGTTCCTCTGCGGTGTTATGCCTCTCGGGTTCCAATTTGTGGTGCTTCACTGCAGGAGTCGCCGCCGGCCACAGAGGTTCTCTGGTGAGGTTTCACGTTCATCTACCCTTTTTGTTGAATACAATGTCGGCACTCGATAGAAAAACACACTGGATGGCGAGGACGGGAGATAAGGCCAAACATGTAGGGTCACAATGTCATGTAGAGCGACCAGGTTGGTAGATACCATGCAAAGGTGGCATGGGAAAGAATATATATATATATATATATATATATATATATATATATATATATATATATATATATATATACTTATGCTCGTAAGTATTTGAACAAAACAGAAATTTTGCCTGTATGGCTTGGTTTTGAGATTGAAAAACAGGAATTTAACGTAGAAGGAACAAATTCTATTGCAATCAGCACAACAAGACATGAATTAATTCATGTTTTTGGTTCTGAATGCTAAATTTCAGGAAACTATTTCTTTATTAGAATTATTGTTTCAAAAGAATCAAATCAAGTATTTATTCTATTCTGCTAAAGTTTAGTCTAGAATTCAGTGTTGATAATCCATAATAAATGGACAGCAATAATTTCGTATTGTCCATTACTCGAAGAAGAGTCATTAACATTTCAAATTTCATTCAGACACTTGGACTCTTCCTCGAGTCTTTTTAATATTGTTACTTAAATATTGTGACCTAGGACAATTGGATGAAAAAAGCAATAGATATATCAGTTTGTTTACTAGATTAGTATAGATTTCAGCAGAAGCTGATATTCTTTGAATGGAAAAAAAGTGTTAGAGAATGCCTTTAAACCTCTGTGTATTGATTGGAATCGCCTGGCTATATGGCTGACAGTGTTTTCATCTGTTTTATCTAGTATTGATGGAATGGAATTAGTTATTTGGAATTTAAGCAACAATTTTCCTATCGCCATATTCTGAAGATATAGCGGTTTTATTTGTCACCATGTTAAAACTTGGACGGAGAGTTGTTGAAAGTGCACGAAATATCAACCATGCAATGAAACGTCCGAATGTATGGAACATGTTTTCATTAGAAATGTCTCCCATCATTTATTCCTTCTCGTTTTGATTTTTTTCATGAAAATACCATTACATCCCAGACAAGCTAGAACAAACAAACACACACATATACACATATGTATGTGTGCACGTTAGCGAGCACACGCATGCATGCATGTATATGTCTAAAACAACTTTTGCGAATTGGATGGAAATTTTATGTTTTAATATTTGTTTATATTCTATTTGTTTATCCATATATATATATATATATATATATATATATGCTTATTTTCTTTCTGTTATGATATTTGTTTATGAATTTTCTGACTATTTGTAGTAGATAGACAGACTGATAGGTAATCACATTGTTCATGTGAATATCAGGATATATGAATACGCAGGGTGCTATCCAAAGGAGAAAAATCTTACTTACCCTAGCACCTCCTTCTGTCCGTCGTCTTCAGAGTAATATCCTTCGGCATGTACAGCAATTTCACATAAGGTTGTGTCAGAAGTCTACAGTACATTCAGTTTACGTACACAGTTCAAATTCAGCGATCTACTCATTATCTCGTTTCTAATCAAACATCAAAGAGAATATGAAATAACCCACAGCATTCCTAAGCCTACATTGAGCAGATGCTATTCAAAATCTGGAGATATTTGAGCATGAAAAGAATTACTTTCGCTTAACACCTGTTTTCTATCATCCTCTCCGAAGAAGTCCACTTCATCATGTATTCAGTACTCTGAACGAGGTACTCACAAACAGGTAGTAGCAAACGTCCGTACTACATTCAATTTGCGTGCGCTTCTTTAATTCGCCTAACTTTCGAATAACACCTTATACGTCGTCAAAACTCAAACAGAATATAATATAAAAGACAGACATGCCTACATACACAAAAAACAAAAAACATACAATATACATATATATATATGTGTTAGTATATATGTATCTGCAGGCTGCCCTTTTTCTACACAGGAGTTGCATTCATAGATGAGGTGGCATCAACGAAATTGTAGCAAAATAAATCCACTCTATAAGCATGATGATAGAAGTGTTTTCCCGTCAATATGATATTAATTTGATATTTCATATATGAAATAAATGAATAACAACCTAATAAAATACCATCTGAGTTACCGAAAAGAAGAAAAATATCAGACCGCTCCTATGGTAAATCGGTGTAAATCGAACCAGCCGTAAAATCGGGGAATTATATCTATATATATATATATATATATATATATATATATATATATATATATATACTTTTTTCCATTCGTGTTTATATTCTTCCCACTTGAGAATCATCAATGGCAAAAGTTCTCTCCAGATTAAGAGATTATCTTGCACCATTTGTATCCGTATGTGTGTGCGTATCTCTGGTTTCTAATAACGTCTTACCTGAATTAAAAAAACTCTTCTTCCCACCTGTATGCTTCATTTTGGAAGAGGCGCTTATAATCATATGAAATAAGTATTTCTTGCTCATTTTCATGCTACTCGGTGTGTTAATGCAAGAAGTCATGCATTGGATTTTCTTTTTAAATATTTTATATCTGATCAGATATACGCCGTATGTGCCGGCTCATCTTGTGTATGGGTCGGTCAAAAAGTTATAAATTTACGATATGCTCCATGGATCAGTCAACACTATTTTTTTTCAATTGTTGTATAAAATAATAATTTAAAATATCATATTTAAGACACATTCTTGACAATATCTTATTCAATCATGTTAGAACGTATACATTCCGCTCATTTCGACTTGCTGCGACTAGGCAAAAGCTCTGCTCTGGCAACAGTGCCAACTCTCATCAGCTGGTGGTGCATCGTGCAACGCTGTTAACATGAGTGTGAAATTGATGTGGATTATAATATTAAGTGTGAAAATATCGGAAGGCTTTTAATAATTTCCTGTATATACTTGGCTACTGTACTCCATATACGAATGATAAGCTAGTATGTGCGGAGAACTTTGGCATTGACTACTAAAAGAACATTGTAACTGTTTCATTTGCTGAATGCTCCGCCAGGGTTTTTATAGCTAAATGGTATGTCTTCATTCTTTACTGCCAGAAACCTATGTTAGGCATGAAAGTGAGAGTTTCTGTTTGCACAGATTTTAGCATAATAAAAATGTCATTCATTTATGGGCTAACCTATATTAATTTCCACTTATATATCCACTTTTAGAATCTCAAATTAGTCGCAAGTATGTATGATATTTGCATTTCACCAAGTACGTATATCTTCTGGTAAGATTTGCTTGGTAATTAAGATAGATGAATATTTCCTAACAGCCCTAATAGTTGTTGTTTCGGCTTAGGTTGAAGCTACATTTTAGAGTATACATTTTCGAGGCTGGTAACCCCTTCGAATTGGCGTAATACACACCTAATCTCATTCCATGTGGGTCGAATTGCGTGTTAATGAGTGGAAGCTTGGCCAGATGAATGCCATAAAAGCTTCAGATATGTAGATAATCCATTCAAATACGTCTAGTTATGTTTTGTATAAAATCGGTTACGCCTTCTAGAAAATTTTTGAAGCACAAACAAATTTAAGTGCAATTCATTCCAATCAAGACATCTTTAAAATCTATTTTAAAGTCAAAGAAAATCTTTGAAACATAAAATGTAAGCATGCCATCGTAATATTCGCTCACAGCCGGTCAAAATCCTTTCGCAGTCCTGATCATGCTTGCAGGCCGTTGTCTACCGTTGTTGTAGACTTTGTGCTCGGTGAGAATGCTACCATTAGAAGGAGGGAAAATTACTGCAGAAAGTGATAACCAACCGATTCACTCAAAAACTAGGTGAAAGCAAACCACGAGAAAAAGGCTGGATTCAGAAAAAGCTACTCAATTATTGATCATCTCTATTCAGTAAATCAACTAAAATAGAAAGCATCAAAGGATAAAATGC
Source organism: Thysanoteuthis rhombus (assembly GCA_963457665.1). Classification (NCBI taxonomy): domain Eukaryota; kingdom Metazoa; phylum Mollusca; class Cephalopoda; order Oegopsida; family Thysanoteuthidae; genus Thysanoteuthis; species Thysanoteuthis major. Next base: position 44,465,629 of record OY735200.1, on the reverse strand, counting down.
CACTCGCTGTAACAATTGTCAACTTTATGAAGGCTTTCGACAGTGGAAACCCCTTAAGGTCGTCGATGCCATCATACAACAAAGTATAGACTATATATATATATATATATATATATATATATATATATATATATATTGAAGTCATGCAACATGTATACCAACACAGCAGTATATAAAGACTCTGAACCCTTTCAGCTCGAAAAGGGAGTAAGAAGAGGGGATACCAGCTCAACCAAACTCTTCATAAGCTGTCCAGAGATGATCATCCGAAACCTAGACTTGGAAAAAAAAGGAAACAAAATAGATGGCGAATACCTAGGTAACCTTAGATTTGCTGCCAACATCGTCTTTTTGCAAAAAAAAACCTTCGGGATCTCCAGGTATGCAAAACGAACTGAACGAAGGGAGCAAAAATGTTAGAATACGCATGAACTTCAGTAAAATAAATGTCATTTACAACAAATATGTTGAGGACAAAGACTCAAAATTCCAAGTTTAAAACGCAGACCTGGAAAGAAGTAGACCACTACATCTATCTAGGACAGCGGATATCTATGAAAACCCCAATGATGAAGAAATTAAGCAAAGAATCGCTCTAGGATGACAAGCTTTCGGTAGAGCAATCTCAACCTTTGAGAACACGAAAATTCCACAGCATATCAATGGAAAAACAGGAGTCAGGGATATTATAGAGTCCATTGAAAAAATCAAATGGCAATGGGCTGGAAGAATGTCAGACAACTGCTGAACATGATGATTCACAATGTAGACCCCAAGAGATCATATGCGAAACTGGTCGACAAAATATAAGATGGCGTGATGGATCAGACTAGTTCCGAAGTATTGGCTCTGCGATGCTCATGATAGGGAGGTTTTGCTTCGGGAAGTCTATGTCCAACAACATGCGCTGAAAGGTTGATAATGATGATGACTTCTACCAACCCAATGTGTCACAAATTTCTACATGATAATTTTTGTGGACAACACGAGTTTTATCCCCGGTAAAGAGACGTTGTAGCCTTACAGAACAATACTCACGCACCCACTCACACACAAAGATACACATACATGCATGTGCGTACATATACATCTACACAAATGCACACTCACACACACACACACAAAGATACACATACATGCATGTGCGTACATACACAACTACACAAATGCACACACACACACACACATGTATACATATAGTTAACATTTTTATTGACAGTGAGGAAAACACAGCTTGGGTGAATAGGTATTTATTCACGGATGTTTCGTTGTGACCCCCACATCATCAGTGAGATGGAGAAATGATGAGAACTGGAATTTTCTCCGTTGTGAGTGAATGGGGTTGGTTATCTGTGGGTGGATAGCTGCACTTTGTGTTCGGATGAGGGATCATATATCTATCATTTTGATATCTATGTTGGATGGAGGATAAGTACTTATGTAAGGGTGTGGTTAAGGTTGGTTCTTTTTGTTTTTCTGTGTGAGTAGAATATGTGCCCTGTGTCAGTGTGTGTGTGCATGTGTGTATGTGTGTGTGCGTTGGGAGGGCAGTTATAACTGCATACGTATGTTCGACTATGTAGCACGAACATAAATGATCATGCAAATATATCAGAAAGCATAATGCACATAGATACAATCACATTGCAGAAAGTCCATGCAAATAGTGTGCAGCCACATGATAGTAGACGTCCTGCTGGCACATGATCTCTATGCGTACAGCAATGCCTGGATCAGATGCAGTATCCATGCAATACTCACTTACGTATTTAATACATCCACGTAACCGTGCTTGAAGTGCATAGTACATATCAGTGTAGCAAAGTGGTAATATATCCATGTCCTACATAACTGTACGCACAATGTGCTCATACAGCGATGTGTATCAATTCTGTTAATACACAATGTAAATATACAGTCGTACATCAGTGTATGTCAATATAGTGGCATATATGATGCATGCTTAATCACTGATGCCAGGAATGCACAGTTCATACAGGTCTCGGCGTATTTGTGCATAAGCCGCTCTAGCATGCTATAGATAAGGCTGTTCGTCAATGATATAATCCTTGCAATATCTTGATATATTGGAAAAGCCGGGCGTTGTTTTACGATGTTTAAAGTTGCAGTGAGTGCTACTTCTAGTATCTGGTGGTTCTTTATGCGGTATAAGTGTTTTACTATGTTTGTTTTGCTTTTTTTTAGATCAAAACGTGTGATCTAGGCGGTGTTCTACCAGTGTCTTATTCAGGTGGTCGTCTATGAGCGCACGTCGGTGTTCATATTCCCTCTTCTTGATATTTCTGGAAGTTTCACCAACGTAAATCTGGAGGCAGTTGCTGCACGGTATCTGGTATTAATTTGCTCAGGGAGATAACTGAACCGTTATTTCTGTTTATATCATTGACGGTTTGGAATGTTTTGGAGGCAATTTGTAAACTTTTTTTTTGTGGCGTTTGTTGGTAAGGTGATCTATCTAATGGCTTTGTGGTGGGTAAATGTTGTTTGTTTCGTTCTAGCGTGTTTTAGTGAGGTGGATTTTTTGCGCCTTTCTTGAGGCATTTTGTATAAAAGGGTAGGGTTACTGAATGTTCTTGAATGTTTATTATATTTATTCCAATCCTTTTTGTTGGAATTGGTGGCTACATATTCTTAGAGCCCGAAGGTAGATGCCTATAATATATACAAAATCTGGAATAATCATTGGCTTGCTAAGCTTTTGAGTATATTTCGATATCACAAATATCTGTGTTACACAGTCAGATATATACATGCAGTTACAACAAACATCAGCTAGATACACACACACACACACACACATACGGTACAAATTCCATTCACACACACAAATAAATGAACAACTGTAACCACACCCTAGTGCCCATCCCCCATCCAACATAGATTGCATAATGACAGATAGCTGATCCCTCACCTAAACACAATGTGCAGCTATCCACAAACAACCTCAAACATACTACCACCCCATTCAGTGACAACGTAGAAAATTCAAGTGGATGTGGGGGCCACTCCCAACGAAACATCAGTGAATAAACACCTATCCACCTCATCCGAGTTTTCCTTATTTTCTATGAAAATTTCCACTATTATGTTGCATAAAACCTATCCAATCAATAATATATATATATATATAAGCAGGGCTGTGGTAAAAGAGCTGACGGACTGCATAATGAAGAGTAAAATTACACATACACATACAAATACAAATAAAACTAAATTACATGCAACAAGAACCCAAAATGATATGATTAAACTGTTATGAGACTCGTTGAAATAACAAAAATCACTTTAAAAGTGTCTTGCGTGAAACACAATCGTGGATACTGTGGGACTGAATAAGTTGTTTTTCAGCATTGCAATATGAATAATTTACATAACTTTATATATATATATATATATATATATATGTGTGTGTATGTGTGTGTGTGTGTGTGTGTGTGTGTGCGCGTGTGTGTGTGTGTATGTGAAACCATCCGCGGTAAATTCCCCCCTGCAATAAATTCCTCCATGCAAATATTTCATCAAATGCAAAATCCACCACGATAAGTTCTACTCCAGTGCAAATGTGTTTTGCTCATTAGTGTACATATGTGTGTTGAATGTGTTTATATATATACGTATATGCCACATATATGCATAGGTATGCACATGCATAAAGGCATATATACATACACAGACACACAATCTACAAACGCATTTTTGCCATACATACATGCCACACACGCACACACAACGAAGATGCACTACGAATTCTCATGCACACGTGGCCACACATACTACATATGCACTCATGAACACTACACACACACATACGATATATACATACATATATACAAACACCAACTACATGTATGCAGTCATCAGTTACCACATTCTTACATTTGCACACTAACACAATACACACACACACTCATATACATGCATTCCAGATAGTCTGATGTATACGTACATGTATATACTGCATATGCACACAACAACGAATTCTCATACGTATACATACATACACGTATACATGCTTGCGATCCACATGATGAATACATATAGATACACATGCCACAAACACACATATACACATATGCGAATACTACATGAAGACACGTGCTACATACGCACACATATATACATGTAAAAATCCAGATACATACTAAAGACACATCCCACATACACATGTTGCATACAGTCAATGTATATCAAGACACTTGCGTATGTACTAGTGTGTGCTTTCGTGTACGTGGGATGTGTATGTGTTCATGCATGTATGTATGTGACATGTGTCTGCAAATAATTTGTGCATGTTTACTTGTATGCAGACATGTATTTATGTTTGTAGAATTCATTGAGTGTGCTTGTGTGTAATAGTATGCACCATATGTATATAGGACATGTGTGCACGTTAGTATACATGATTGTGAAGATGATTATGTTATGTATGTATGTGTGTATGTGTGTGCATATGTGTGTGTGTGAGTGAATTTTTGGGCACATGTTGCTGTGAGTGCGTTCGAATGTGTGTGAGAGAGAAGAAATATATAGAAATTTATATTAACTTGATATTGGAATCTATAAAAGAATGTACTGACGTCTAATAGGTGATAAGATTATGTGCCGTCAGTCTCACGCGTGGAGAGTGTCTTCAAGCTATGAAATAAGATTGACAGACAATGGATAACTCACCACCATATCCAGCACAAAAGTAGAAGTGTAAACGTAATATAGTAAATGTAATATACCCAGCAAAGTGGCTCAACCAAAGGGTGTTATGGATGGCGTGATCAAAAGAAAAGATAGATAAATAGATACGTGTGTTTAATTAGGAAAGACACTAAGAATGTTGATAGCTGTTTCTCTTTCTTTTCTCCTATTCCAAATTACTTCTTGTTGTGGTCTTCGAACCCTGATTACCAGATTATCATCTTTCTGTCGATAGACTTCCTACTGGCACAAAAAATTTTCTGGGGACATTTCGCGAGACCACACGCCATGATAAATTCTCAACACCCACTCGGTTACTTGCAATGTGCTGCCATTCGTCTGTTTAACCAACAATCGGCCGAATTTATGCACATCATCTGTGTACTTACGCGTGTTGATGATAGAGCTTACCCACCGATACTCTCATGCATATGGAAATTATGAAGACAGGACACACAACGACCACAAGAATACGAAATAATGGAAATAAAGGATATAGGTACCACAAGTTCGTCTGATATTGAACAAGCGGACAGCGTCATTTTGCCGTAATTATGCGTGTATTAGTCGCTCTTGTATGAAAGCTGCATCCAAACTGTGATATAAATTTTGGTTTAAGACTGGTTTTATCAAAATTATTCTTGAGCTTCTTTAAGTTATGAGGTCGGGTCGATAATAATGCGATAAAACTAGTGGGCACGTCGCTGCGAATATAGAGACTGACAAAATAAATTGCTGAAACTCGTATGGAACGATTAAACTTAAACTTTGTCGTTACATTGCAAACATAGGAGCATAAACATCAATAAAACATATAACGATTAAACCAATAAGATAGATTAGTAAACATTTATTAAGGATCAAAAGTTCTTGTCTTTGATTACAGATATTGTATCGTTATTGATCAGCGATTCGGATTGAAAGATAAAGCAAATCTTGTATAATTAAACATGCTGTGTTGTTTGCAATAGAGCAACTGGCAAAGGTGAACATTCTTCGAATTAGTTTCCTTGGCTCAAGGTAAAAGTCGCCACAAATATTGTTGTATTGGTTTTGGGTTCACGGATAAATTATATTCTCGTAAATAGGATGGATATTGAAAATTTTGTTAATACTTGCGCCAGGAGTTACAATATTTCTGTCAGTTTTCATAGACAGTTATTATAGAATGAAACGATTTCGCTGAAACAGACATGATTTAAGACCAAAATTGAAAATGAATTAAAAATCATTTAGCATTAGAAAAATTTCGTGCATATTTGTTATCTTATTATATTGAATGTATTTGTGCATGTTCTGTCAATTTGCTTTTGGCGATTGTAAAAGTGATTCCAATATGTTTAAACATTATTTGATATCTAGATTTTTAATATATAAATAATATATATGCACGTGTTATGTTTGCATGCACGCACATATATACCTATGTAAGTGTGTGTGTGTGAGAGAGCTTTCCAAATTCGTATTTAGATAAAGGCATCGATTTTCCTGATTGGCAGGATCGCATCACTTGAAAGATCGGCTCTACACAATGTTCGTTAGCAATCTCAACAATTGAGTCCTGGTAAAATTCACTTTACCAAGCTAAGCTAGAAACGGTTCTCCCCATTCGTTTGGGTTCTCATCCATTTTTATGAATTTACACACCAGTGTTTCATATATTCTTCTGAAGCATATACCTACACTAATTACTAACACGCATTGATAGTTTGCTTATGCAGATGAAGTAGCACGCGGAGAGTAACTTATGATTTATCCACTTTATATCCAAGATATTACGTCTATCGACTGGCGAATACATACATATACAAACGCAATATCCTAAGTATATGCTCACCAGTGCACGCACGTGAACACACACACACACACACACTCACATACATTCACATTCTTTCTCACTCACATTCTCTCTATCACAAATATCTACACAACACTAAATTATTACAGTAATGTAGTTTATATTTATCTACATCTAAAAATGTGCGTATACATATATATCTGACATGGATAAAATCAATATGTACACGTAACCCTACGATCCTACCTCAACACACACACACACAAACACACACAAACACACACACATATATATATATACATACATATATATATATATATATATATATATATATATATATATATATATATATATATATATATAATTACACATCTCTGCGCACCAGCCTCATCACAGAGACCGTCTCTTTTTAGTTCCAACCTATACATCAAACAAAACGATGGTGACCGACTGGAAGATGTGATGGATGACTAGATACTGGTCCGGGAAGCCATTGTCTTCGGCAGTGCCCCCTGTCAGTGACCACTAAAGCCACATTTTGATCATTACTTTTTCTATAACGTTTACTCCATTGCACCATGTACTACCTCTTTACTCCAATGCGGTACCAGACAACCCATCCTTTGTAAATAAATCTTACCTCTTTTCTTTCTCATTAGCCTCCCTTTTCTTGAATGTCGTCTCTTATCGGTCCACATCTCTTTTCATGTGAAATTCTTTATTTGCTTCCTCAATCTTCTTCTAATTAAACCTCTCTTCTTCCTCCTTGGCATTTTCAACTGTTCTCTTCCTTCCAAAATTGTTAATCTCTATCCTATTCCTTCACCTCTTGCCTTTTCTCTCTCTCTCTTTCATTTTTCATTTGGGTAAACGATGTCTTTCTTCTTTCCTCTTCTCTATATCCCTTTTTCTCTCCAGTACTTCCTCCTTTTATTCCTTCACACTAAACTCCCTAACATTACGTTCTTTCTTTTCCTTTTTTTCTTCCGTATTTCATTTTTACTTAGAATATCTTATTCTAAGTGCTGCTTTTTTTGTATTTGTCCTGTTTTTTTTTCTGACCCGATGAATTTCCCTTTTTTTATATTAACCCTTCTATCTTTTTTTTTATTTACATCACATTTTCCTGATTCTAAACTCTGAATTCTTCCCGCGCTTTCTCGTGTGTCCTTTTGTACACTTTTTACTCCTTCCCTTTTCTTCTTATCAGTATTTTCCATTTTATCTTTGTTTGCTCTCAATATCTATTCCCTCTCTTGTTCCACATTTCCTGTCTTTCCATAATTCTCAAACATTTTTCTAATCCCTGAAACCTTCTATCATCTCCTTCTCTCTCACATTTCTTTCCGTCTTGTTGATTCCTTTATCTTTACGATTTTTCAGTTATTTCTTCCATTTTTTAGTGTTTTTTTCCACTGTTTCTCCACACTCGGATCTCTCACATCATATTTCTGCTGTTTTATTTGTTTGTTTGTTTTTTTTTACTTACTCTCTTTTCATTTTTCCATTATCCTTACCCATTACCCCATGTTTTTCATTTGATTTCCTTTTTCCATAATTTCCTTCTTGAAATGCTTATACTCTTCCTTCCCCTCCTCCTTTCAACTTTCTAAAAGCCGAGTCAATCTTCTTTTTACACACTTGCTGCTTTTTCCTTCCTTCATTCGTTATTGATCTTTTTCAATTTTTCTTCTAATTCTTTTGTACTCTCTCGTTTTTTTCCTTACCTTCATCAACCAATATTTTTTCTTCAATCTCTTCGTCAGTTTTTCTTCTTTAACTTTGACTTCTCCATTGTTTTTCTTCTTTTTCTGATGCAATTCCATTTTTGCATCATTTTATTCTTTCTTATCTTACTTGTTCTCCTTCCAATTCACTATTAATTGTTTTTCTTAAACTTCACCATTTTGCTATTTCCTTCCGCTTCCATCAGTTTTTTTTTCCTTTATCGTTCACACCTTCTCTTCTTTTCCTCGATCTTGCTTTCTGTGTCACGTAAAAAACTGGCTTAATCTTTTGTCAACATCTGGATCTTTCATATTACCCCTCTTTTTACTTTTCCTTTCCTCCTTTTCTTTATTTTTATTTCTCTTTCTTTTCCTATTTCCAACTCGACCCCGTCTTACCTTTCTTCTTTTTATGATGCTTTTTCCTTCCTTTCACTTTCTGCCATCCTAATTGTCCCCTTATTTCCATCTATTCTTATCCATTTTATGCAAAACTTATGTTATTCTCTCAGCTTCAATTGCACGTTTTCTATTTCGTTGCTTCCAATTTGTACGTTTACTGTTTTATCTTCACTTTTATCCCTTTTTACAAATTTTTGCATTTCTTTGCTTTCTTTTATTCTTCAACTCGGTAGTATTGTATCTTTCTTCTCTCTGTGAAACTCATTTATGTTTCTTTTCTTCTTACAAAAGCACTTTTTCCATTGCACTTGGCTTGACTTTTCCTCTCTCTCTTTCACTTCTCGTTTCTCTCTTTATTGTGATATAACTTTATTTTTTTCACATCATTCTCTTTTCCTCTTTCTTTTACAGGTTTTTGAGGGTTCGCTTTATGCCCGATTTCTCTTTTACGGAAAAAAAGCAAAAAACGAAAAAAGCGTGCCGTTATAGAGGTGACTTCCACCTTCTTTCTCTCTCTTATATTGCACAGCTGCCTGTACCCCAACCTCCATCCATGTACCGACAACCTGGCCTTACATAACACTACCACATTTATTTGGGTCTAAAATGAGCGTTAATTGCTTATTCACTTTACGTCATTGCAACTTACGAAGGGTTTTATAGACGGGATACGTTTTCTTTATTCGTTTTGTTTATCTTTCCTTTTTTCTTTTTTCATCCTTTTCTACTTTTCCTCTGTCGTCATCTGATCCACTTTTCTTACAGCTTTCTTCTTTTTTGCTTTGTTTGCTTTTCCCATCTTTCCTTTCTATTTCTGTTTTCTTTGTTCTCACTTTTCCTATCATTATGTCTTATACTCGTCTATATCTTCCTTTTATTCTTCCCTTCTCTTCTTCTTATCATTCTACCAGTACATAGCAATTTTCCATGCACGAAACATGTTTTGCATGCTTTTTTAAGGCATCAATCGTTGACCAATGGTTTACAAGCTCGTTTCGCAGATCATTGCAAGTGTACTGAGTAAGATCCCTATTCTCTCAGATGCTCTCAAAGCAATCTATTATCATGGACTACGCAAGGCTAAACTTGGTAAATTTACTTTTCGGCTACCTGTAGATTGATGGCTACCGAGCTACTAGCAAATATAATTCGAATTTTATCGAGGTATTGCGGTGGCCTAACTGTTAACAGCACGAAGCATTATATTGGTAAACTGAGTTCAAATTCCACCGGGGGTATTTTGTGATAACTCCACATTAATCCCCATGGGAAAGGCATGATTACGAGTCATGGTCCCCATTTATGGATGAAATAGTCTCAAAGACTTTCAGCCGAATAACGTTTCGTCAACACACAACCGACAGCCGTTTTGCCGAAACATTTTTTGTCAAAAGGGTAATATTTTTTGTTACTCATCAATCTACAACCAAATATTATTTACTTCAACATTTTACTATCGTCTTCTTTCGCTGTTTGACTCTCCATTCTAAAAACGTGATTGATGATTATAATAAAAAACATTTATAATAAAAGTTTGTCTTCAAAGTTTTTCTTGGCTTTGCTATGAAGAAAAGAGCTCAATTTTTGTTTTAAGAAATGGAAAACAAATTTTCATTGATTATCAAGTAGAATGGGATTACTGTCTCAAAGTCAAGGTTCAAGTTTGTTTACTTTATTATCGGCAAAACATCAGTATGTTGCGTTGATGATTGACAGTTATCAAATAAAGACGGTTACTCTAAGCAAAAGAATAATAACAGTAGGCATTCTCTTGGATCTTCTCAGTCCAATGAAGTACAGAGGAAAGGAAACAAACTTAGATAATATTCTTGGTGTGCATGAGCTGATTGGGAAGAGGGGAAGAGAAATGCAAGATGTTCGATCTTTACCGAGTGCCTCACAATTAGTGTCATGTGCCAGACTAAGCTGAGCTTGGCTAAGTATTTTTTTCTTTCTGTCTCCATTCTCCAAATTTATCACGTCTAATCACCTTTTACGTTTCTTCTACTTGATTTGTTATATTTCTTTTCGTTTTCAGTCCCTTTTACCGATGACAATCCTTTATTTTCCATCAGTCTTTCTCTCTCGGCATCCTGCTTCTGTCCCCCTTTTCTTCTTTTCCGCAGTTTACACCCTCTATTTATTTACCCCTCTCTCTCTCTCTCTCTCTCTCTCTCTCTCTCTCTCTCTCTCTCTCTCTCTCTCTTCAACCGACTCTTCTTACTTCATTTTTCACCCCCATCCCCACCTTCGGTATCCATTCTCTCTATTCTCTCTCTCATTCTCTCTCTCTCTCTCTCTATTTCTCTCTCCCTCTCTCTCTCTATATATATATATATTCATTCTTCTTCCGACTCTTCTTTTTTTTCCACCTTCTTCATCTCCTCCCTCCTCTCTTTCCCTCAACCTCTATCTCTTTTCTGTCCATTTTCATCCTACCCCTCCCAATTGTTAGCATTTCTTCTTTTTGCCTTCGTCTTCCGTCTGAAATCCCTTCTTTCTTTCACCTTTCTTCTCATTGTCACTGTTTATTTCTTTCTTTCTTGTCTCTCTTCACCCCACCTCTTCTGTGCTATGTCTTCCTTTCTTCCCTCTCTGCAATTGTCTTCTACTCATCCCTCTCCGTCCTCACTCTCTTTTTCACTTATTTACATTCGACTTTTCGAAGGCTTTCTGTTTCTCCCTCTCTTCTAATCCTCTTCTTCCGCCCTCTCCTTTTTCCTTCCTCTCCTCCTCCTCCAGCCACCATTTACTCACCCCCTTCCCTCCAACAACTCCACCCTTCCATCCCTGGCACCGTCTCCTTGTGACCTTGATATTCCACAAATATCGATTTGTGTCGTTTGTCTTCAGTCGGATACTGTCCAAATGATGAGGCAATGGAGAGGGGGGGAGAAAAGATGTTGGAGGTCCGGTAAATGGTACGGCTGCGGCTCAGCGCGATTTAGTTAGCGTAGGTGGACATAAGATAAAAGAGGAACATTACCAACGATCATCTTAGAGGTAGAATAGTGCTAGTGACTTGTAGTATCGTCTATAAAGCGTATTCTGCTAGTATGCCAATTTGGTAGGCACTGCTTGTCTAGGGCGCCAACCAACCGAGGAAAGGTGGGACGCCAGACATTGGAAATACCAGTGATTTTGTTTGGACAATGATGTTAAGCCAAGTAGAGTAATCTCCCTTTGACTCTTGATTGACTGTCTTTATTTTTTTATATACAGTCCATTTTTATTCATTTATTTTTTTTTTTTAATGTTGTTGGTTGGCCGGCACAGGCTTAGTTTTGCAACGAAATAAATTTATGAGTTCCTTGGATGGCAGACGCAGCGTACCAATTTATGCAAATATAGGCAGTTCGCGGCCTTTATTTGTTTAGTTTTCTCATATAAATTTTATACGATTACTTTAGATACCATCTCTAAACGATGGCCATTTTTGTGAGGTCTTAAATTTTGGACACATTGGTAGTGCCATTAGCTGTTATAAAAATCGATTTTTTTACTACATGACTATTGCTGGTTTTACAAGTAGATGTGCTATTTTTTCGTCGTTGTTGTTGTTGTTTAATGTTCTATCTGCAGGAGAAATATTATTTAACGAGACACGCCTACCCAGTTCTTTTATTCGGCAGTTTTACGCACTCGATAGAGTATTGTTAACTATGAGATATAAAAAAAACAACGTAGATTTCGTGTACTTTTGTATATTGATTTGATCACAGAGAGAAAAAATTTTTACGTTGGAATTATAGATTTTATTCATTTACATTCATTTCTATACTCCCTGGATATTTTAAAGTTGATGTATGGAGACTTGCTTTCAATGTTGCAATCCAATGAACATTTTACAGTGTCAAATTAAACTTCGACTCACTTAGAAATTTAGCTCCGAATCCGTAAAAAGAATGTTCTCTAAAAGATCTACCGATGCAGACACAATTAAAGGCAGACGTAGAAGAAATCATTTGCTTTTTAAAAAGCAAAATGCATTAATTTCACTATTCTCTGCTAAAAACTAGCAGGATGATCCAAAATGTACTGCATTTCTTCACTTTACAAGATCTCAAGGGCTGTGAGAAAACTGCAAAATGTTATGCGTACATTTTGATACAATTTTCCTAAGCATTTCAATTGATAGATGTCGCGGAAACAAGAACCTAGAAATGGGCCGACTTGAATCACCTGATTTTTTTCTCCAGTCTTTGAAGATAAGCTTGTGTTCAAGGTTATGAAAGTGAAATTAACGTGTACTTGTATCTGAACACATGCAGAAATAATTGAGATTATTTGTGTCAGGACCAATTTCTAGGGAACATGCTTGCATTGGTGAAAGATTTGAAAAGCCGTTCCTATCGAGTTTGGTCTTCGATGGGAACGTAGGTCATCAATGGGTGAAAGTGGTCTTATGTCGCACTGAGTTAAACTTATCAAAAACTCAATTCACGTCGCCGTGAAGCAATAGTTAATGAATTAGTCCTGCAAACCATTACTACATTGGCGAGTTTGATTCTCACTGGACATTTCATAACTGTGTCTTTGTGTCAAACTAAGCAAATCTTAGTTTATACTAGTCGTAGTGTAGTAATAAGTAAGCAAAGCACACATACTGTAAATCCGGTCCCTACTGGGTGCTTCAAATGGAGGATAGCTTCAGCTGATAGTTAACTGACACTAGACAAAGACAAATTAATAAGATCATCGGACAGAACTTTCCAATACTTTAAAATACTTCATCCTGGAATTCAGAATGCTTCTGATTGACTGGGCGCTCTATAACTTACTAAAAGTTTTGCTAGGTGTCCGAAAAAATTGCATACTTCCCACAGGCGGAAATTGCCAGAGTTCGAGCCTTTATGAAAGCTAGGAATTGGACTAGTGAACTCATTTATATTTTGCTTTTGTTGTGATTACAAAGTTTCGGCCAATCCACTCTACAGCTTTCTTAATATTTACAATCTATATGGAAAGAAAGAATGTTAATACAGAAAAAAATACGGATAGAAAAGGTGTGGTGGTTGATATAAACAACATTAAAGGCCCTTTGAAATCTGACTTAAAAAAGAACGATGCACAAACCACTCTAGATACTTTCTTCTACGCATCCACTGAGGCCTATGAACATCTTTAGAATATTCAAAGGGTGGGGGACACAGAGAAATAATATATTCATCATGATATCTCTCACAGAAGGAAAATGGTGAGTCTCGTTTGGCAAGGAAGGCTTCGTGTTGGCGTCGGTTTTATCAGAGTTAGGGACATTAAGTTAACCTTATTACGGGTGAAAAACGGACTGCATCGCGTCTGGTTCAGGCACCTTAAGGGGAAGTTTGTGTTTGTGACATAGTAAATCAAATCAAGCTAATTTAGGCCTGGGATCTAAAAACGAAGCTACAGAAAGCGAAAGGCGTTGGCTAAGTGACCCATCTTTCATTTCCCTCCTTACTAGCTGCATGTCCGCATTCTGCATATTTCCTATGCACACACACACACACAAACATATATATATATATATATATATATATATATCGTTTATGATTGTCCCCACCCTCGAGGGTTCATAAGTATTTATTAGCGGCCTTAATAGTTCAGAATTCGATTCTCTTTTCGAACCACTCGAAGTGTTCTCTTATCATTGCGAACGAAATTGCTGGGAACCAAATCTTGGGTTGTCTCCCATTTCTTTTTTGCTAATCCCCTCCTTTCTTCAATGCCCGATGTTTGTTCGATTTTCCCTTTTTTTCTTCTTCTTCTTCTTCTTCTTCTTCTTCTTCTTCTTCTTCTTCTTCTTCTTCTTCTTCTTCTTCTCTATTTTCATTTGATTTGTTTTCTCTCTCGCTGGTCACTTTTACTTGAAGAAAATGCTCTTCCATTTTTTTTCAACTTTTCTTCTTTTGTTCGTTTTATTTCGAAAGTCTTTTTTCACTTTCACCCCCTCTTCCTTGTTTTTCTTTCTTTTCAATTCTGTCAATTGTTGCCCCATGCATTTGATAATCTTGAAAAAACTTCAGTGCTTGCAAACAAGCTTAGTTATGATAATATAATATTTATGCTACTGTTTCGTAAGCGTTGAGTATGTGTGTGTGTGTGTGTGTGTGTGTGTGTGTGTGTGTGTGTGTGTGTGTGTGTGTGTGCGCGCGCGCGTGTGTGTGTGCGAGTGCACAGTCATGCGTTTGTGTGTGTGTGTGTGTGTTATCTTTCATCGATACAAATCCGATTAAAGACTGCGTGAGGAAAGTGTATTCATCAATTTTAATCATTTAAGTAGGTCCAGTTAGTGTAAATGTTGTTTAAATGTTTGGGATATTATGCTTTTGGCCATACTTGTAGTCATTATCAGAAATAAAAGACAATTGAATTATTTTGATCGTGTATTCTTTAATGAAAACTCAGATTATATTTTAAGTAAAAGTTTTTCTTACCTTTCTCGGTATGCATGTATCCTCTTAGTTCATTTTCTCTATTTTAGTCTTCCTAAAAAAAGTAATCAATGTTTTTGTTAAACCTCTTTGTTAGATTCAATTAATTCGTTTTAGACTAACTAGCACATGGCGGTCTTGTATGGTCATTGCAACTGTTCTGAACCATATCAGTCATGATGGAACATCAGATTTTTTTTCCTCCAAGCTATTTTTCTATCTGGGGATTTCAAAGTACCAGCTTGTTTTAGTGAGTGTTTTAATTTCTTTTCATGTTGTATTCTTTTGTTCACTGTTGTAATCATCTTTTCTTTCGATTGAATGAACTTACATTCTGTTATTTATATTCATTTGACATAGACTCAACACTGTCATCTAATGCTGTGGGGATTTCTTTTTCAAATCATATCATTATCTGCAAAAACTCCGTCTGCCCGTCTTGATGTTCTTGCTTACCACCAAAACCACTCGACATAAACACACGAAATTTTCTGTGGGTACAGTTAGACCCATGTAATGTTTTACCGAATTGAATTTTGAAAATCACTCCCAAAATATATTTTAGAGGAATTCTATTCAAGTTATATGATAATTCACCTTGATAAAATGATCTCTTACTTTTAATGACGTTATGAACGAACCCTTTTTTTTTTCAAATCGATTCTCGAAATCAGAATGTGACGTAGGTTCTTTATTTAAGAAGAGGCTAGCATATTTTTTCAACGTATTTCATCTTGCGATGTTCATTGTTCGAATATGAATACCTTGATTCGTGTTGTGTTCATGAATGCATGTTTTGATGTAGTACGGTCAAAGTGGACTTTTCTAAAACACAAAATTTGAGGTTTTATGAGATATGATATGAAATGGAAATGCTTTGGGTTCAAGATTTGTGAAGTACTTAACATATCTTATAATAATTTGCCGAAACTTTTTTTCTCTCCAATGTTGTTATTTTTAACTTCCAGGAGGGAACTTTTTTTTTTCAAATTCTATGGAACGAAATCAATAACGGACTTTTATAGTTCGTTTCAAGGGGTCAAATATGAGTGTGTGTTTTTTTTTTCACTTTTAAGGTTCAAAATCAAAGAAAATCGTATTTTCTTTCTATTACTAAAGAGTAAAAATCGACAAAGGTTTTTTCTCTTCTCTAAAAAGTCAATTTTTTTATTTATTTTGGAAGGTATAAATTGAGGGAGAATTTTCTTTTCAGTTCAGGGATTATAATCGGGGCTGGGGGGAAATTTTATTTTTCTCCCTTTTAGGGATCGAGATCCAAAAGACTTTTAAAAATATACTTCCAGTGGTCAAAATCAAGGAGGGAGGATTTTTTTCCCACTTTTATGGATCAAAATCTAAGGGGTAGTTTATTTCAAATGGTAAACATCGTAGGAAATTTTTTTTTTCAATTTCGGGGATTCGGAATCGATATCACTAGTTCTTTTCCTGCATCCTTTGTATTCTTCCGGTAAGAGTCCTCTCCTTCCGATTGAAATGTTCTCTCTGCTGTTTGATCGGTCAGAATTTTCCACATTAGCGGTAGGCATGTGATTTGTTTATAGTTGCTTGCTTTGATCCCATTCTGATCGTCATTTTGGTTTATCATTGCATGTTCACACTAAATGTCTACTGATCATAATGTAAAACTGGCTGAGAGCGAAGATCCCAAAGTCCATAGCTTTCCTCTAAGCTTTCCTGCAGTCTACTTCAGTGTTCTGCTTTGAGCTTTCTCACCTAATGTCTCATCGTCCACACATGTTACAGTACAATTTTGTTGTTTGTCAAGGTTCTGTCGATCTTTGCTTTGCTATATTTTGTTCAGATGTATTTGTTTTTGGCTACCATGATGAGATATTCTGTTTCTCTCTTCGTGTTTCCTTTGAGTAACCATGTCTATAATCGCTCGTCTGCGATATTTTCTCTCTTTTTTTTAATTCTCCCTTTATTTGACCATTTGGATACAGTACTTTATACAGATCAATTCTATGTCGCCTTATTTCCTATTCACATACAATCTATATTTTTCATCTCGGGGTCGGGGGTAGGTTAGAGCCTTGTGCATCATCTTAAGTCTCCTCGTTTATCGGTCCTTTGATTAGAGTTCATATTTTCCCATACAAGAAATGGACCTGTGCATATTACTACCGATACTGCCACGTGTTCATTCTTTTTCCCAGCTATTTAGTTTAGTTTTTAACGTTTTTTTCTCATTCCTCTGGGGTATTTTATCTTTCTTTTCTTCCCGTTCAAACGATTCGCATTCAGGAACATCAAGATATGTATATCGGTTCTGTATGGTTAATGCTCTCTTGTCCTTTCCGTTGTCTGGTAAATCGATTCTTTCTCCAGCTGTAAGTTTTGGACTGCACATTACCGAAATCACACATTTTTTTCTACACCAAACTCCATCCTAATGCCATTGTTTTTGTTTTATTTTTTATTTTTACAATGTTTAACAACTTTTTGATCCCTCCTCTCTCCTTGCCAACAGCTTTATGACTTTCATGAACATGAGGCAGTTGACATTTGGCTTTGTTTTGGAGAATTCGTACTTTTTGCCGTTTTTCAAAATTCTCATTCGAGGTTTGTTTTGGTGAAAAAATAACAATATGCAACCTTTTTATCTCATTTCAATATAAAAATAATTTCATCAATGTGCTTTATCCAAGACAAAAGGTTTCATTTCATAATCTTTTTTAGTTCTGTTTCAAATTAAAACATGAATATATCAGTGAAATTGACGAAGATTCAAGTTTTGAGCGTTCTGACAAACGGATGAACATCGTTTACAAATTTCACTTTATTGAAATTAGATTGACTGGGACAGAAAGAAAGTCCAAGTTCTAAACATTTTCTTGTCTTCAATCAATCCAGCTCGAGAGATTGTAAGCTGCATGTTTGTCAAGAAAAGGATCAACATTTTTTTTTTAATCGCAACGGTCTTGATTATTTTTTAGATATTAACAAGCAAAGTATTATCGATCATTTGTTGTGATCATCATCATCATTATTATTATTATTATTATTGTTTTCATGATTATTATTATAATAATCATCATTGTTAATACTATTATCATTACTATTATTATCATTATCATCATTATTATAATCATTGTCATCACCATTATTATTATTATTGATATAATAATCGTCATTATTACTATAAACATCATGATCATCATTATAATGATTATTAATATTAACATTACTGTAACATACATAAAATGATTGTCATTCAGTTGGAGATTATTGTTATTGTTACTGGTGCTGTTGTGAAAATGATTTCAAATAGCAGATGATTGACAATTTCGGTAGTTAATGAAGTAATTACGCAACAGGGAGTAACAAAACTGATGGAAGAGGAGACGGTCGCATTCGGCCACAATAAAGTTTTTCAGACTGCATAATTATTCGATTGCGAGCAAAATCTGACTAACAAATGGAAGCGAGGCGAAAAAAGAAATGCGTTCTTGTAAGATTGCCCTTAGGTTTATTGCTAATGAGTATCCCAATTACGACAATCGTTTACTATTTCCCTCTTTTAATTCGTTTTTCGCCACCTTTCGTTTTGACGACGGTATTTCTTTATTTCGTTTTTCCGATTTCACGTTTTCATGGTGATTATTTTACCGATTCATTTTCGTTTCAGGTTTTGAGTTTTCCTTTCTTGCATACTTTTTTCCTTACTTTTCATCCATTTATTTATTTTCTCATTCAATTATTTTTTCTTTAGTTCAGTATTATTTTTATGATTGTTTTCATTTTGAGGCAATTTACATTTGTTTTTGTAGTAGCTATTATAATTCTAAATACTATTATTAGTATTATGAAAATGATATATTCGGTATCATTTCAATCTTTTAAATTTTTTTTTTGCTTCGCTATCTTTTATTTACAATATGACATTTGTAGTGTCAAATTCTGCAATATAATTCTGATTGTTATCATTATGATTGTTATTATTAGTAGTAGTAGTAGTTGTAGTCGTAGTAATAGTTGTAAAATTGATTGAAATGTGTCTATAATGTAGATATATATTCATATCGCAAACAACATTATATATATGGGCGTGTATATATACATATGTATATATATACATATATATGTGTGTGTGTATATAGACATATATGTACATATATATATGTGTGTATATACACACATATATGTATATAACATTAATGTTTGTATATACATATATGCATCTATATATGTATATGTTTGTGAATATATATAAATATATGCTTATATTTAAATATACACAAATGTATACACGTATATATACATACATTTAAACATATATGCATATATATATTTATGTATTTATAGATTTAGGTGTCAGTGTATTTGTACATACATGTATATATAGAGAGGTATATCACTCAAAAAATAAATGTGAATGCATGTACATATACATACATATATGCATGAATATATATACACATACGTATTTATGCACATTTATTCATATATGTGCATATATATGTAATTATACACATATATCAATAAATGTATATTTATACACATATACACTATATACACTCACATATATATATATATATATATATATATATATATATATATATACATATATGTATACACATATATACTCATATAAATATGTATAAACCCATATATGAATATACATACGAATATATACATATATGCGCATATATATATATATATATATATATATATTTACATATATATATACATGCATAATCATATATATATTTATATATATATATATATATATATATACATATACGTATAAATACGTATAAACACAGATATATGTGTCTATATGCATACATAATGAGTACATATATGTGGATATATAAGTACATACGTACATGTAGATACATACATATATGCTTATATGTGTACATGCATATATATGTATACAAATATATATGCATACATACATATACATTCACATATGTATAAACATACATGTGTTTTGGGAAAATGGTATCACAATTGAAATTGAGGGAAGTAACCCATATATTAGTAGTTTTGTTCAGTGGGCAGAGGATCATTGTCCACCTTAGTATCATTACTTTAGGATTTGAACATTCCCCAAAGTAAATTGAAAAATTGAAAAAATGGTTCTTCCAATGAATTGGAAGGAAGTAAATAACATACTTCAAAGCTATATTTTTCTTACGATAGAGAGTTGAGCATTATTGTTGAATCTCAAACACTGCTAACGTACCGTCAATCCCTGTCATCTCTGGGGTGTAAAGCCTTGTGCATTGTCATAAGCTTCCTTGTCCGCCAGTCCATCCAAAAATGGTCTTGTGCATCTTACTACTGATACAGTCACTGCGTACATTCATTTTATTAGGTTCCTGCTGCTTAGTTTTATCTTTCATATTTTCGTTCTCCTTTTTTTTTTCTGACTTTTCCCGTTTTATTGCATCACATTTGAAAACTCCCAGGTATTTGTATCGGTCTTGAGTCATCAATGCTATAATCTTTTTGCTGTCCGAGAGTTCGATACCTTCTGCTGCTGTGAGCTTCCCTTTGTGCATTACCATCATTGCTCATTTCTCTATTCTAAACTCAATCCCAATGTCATTATTGTATTCTTTCACTTTCTTGAACAGCGTCTCGAGTTCTCCCCTGTTCTTTGTAAATAGTTTTATGTCGTCCATGTACATTAGGTGGTTGACTTTTCCCTCTGCTTTGGAGAATTGGTATCCTTTGCTCTTCTTCTTCTTCTTCTTCTTCTTCTTCTTCTTCTTCTTCTTCTTCTTCTTCTTCTTCTTCTTCTTCTTCTTCTTCTCATTATTATCATTATTACTATTATTATTATTAAAATTTCACCCTCTGTTAGGATTAGGGTGAGGGCTCTGTTACTGATCTTATCAACAGGTAATCATTATCTCTATCATTTTTACACACTCATGTCCATTACCACTGATCTTCTGGTTTCATTTTTCTTGTCAATATATTTTTTATGTAATTAAAAGTTTTGAAATTGAAAAGCAAACTACATCTCAATTAACGATCAACATGGATTCGTCATAGTTGGGCATGTTCTCCATCGACCACGTGACTCTGAACCGGTACATTGGTCAGAGTAGCCAAAACGGCTGACAAGCAAATAATGGTCGTTCATATTCCCAGCGATTAATTGGTGGTTGTAACAGTGATTTCTTTTTCTTTGCCTTTATATTTTCTTTTTCTCCCTTGTTTTTTAGCTACTCATTTCGTTTTTTATTTTATTATTCATTTCTCTCAAATTATTTCTCGCATTTTCTTATCTTTTTGTTCTTTTTTGTTTCCTGTAATTCTTTATTTTTTCAATTTTCATTGATTTCAACGCATTAAGCTGCCACATCTCTTGTTTTCTTCGTATTTTTCTAATTCATTATTTTCTTCCACCAGCTCTAATTTCTTCCCCTTCCTTTGGAACTGAAATTTTGAAAAGGAATGAAAAGAAGAAGAAAAAAAAAGAGGAATGAAAGATCAGTGCCAGGTAAAAAAAGATTTTCAAATTGACGAATAAAATTACAATAAAATCAGAAAACTTTTAAAAATATGTCAAGATGCATCATATATATATATATATATATATATATATATATATATATATATATGCATCTCCCTTTGAGTGTGTGCATGAGTGTGGCTGTCAGCATGCATTTACTCACGGTCTCATTCAATGATAGGGAATCTTGAAAAGAGAAAAAATTCATAGAAAAGCGAAGCAGCATCGCAAGAAACGTCATTTCCTGTGTGCACCACATGTTATTGGACCACCTGCTTCCCTTGAGACTTTATCAGACATCTTCTGCGTGTTCCTTCGTTCTTCTTAGCAACTCATAATGCGGGTTCCCGCTACTGGAGTCCTATTGTTATCTACCAACCCCGCCATGACACTCTGCTCGTCACTGTTTGTCTTCTGCCCAAAACGGCTTCGTTTGAATCGTTTCTGAAAAGAGAACAGGCTGCCAGATCACCGCAGACTAGATTGGAAGAACAAAAAAAGACATTTTTATTATTTCGAAATTGTCAGCCGAATTAGCAGTGTGTCTCGGTGTGGTGTTTGATTGTAATCGGGGGATGAGGGGGTGTAGTTTTAAGCGGAAGAAGACGAGAATTCTTCGCGCTTCAGAAAGGAATAGAAAAAGAAAGAAAATGACAACAAGGCGGAAAATGCAAGCAATAAAAATCATTTAAGGAAATAAATGAAAAATTACAGAAATAAACTCCAACAGGTGAGGGTGCACTACATGAGGAAACTGAATAGGAATCAGCCATTAAACAGAAAAATAAGTATTCACACATCCAAATACATGTAGAGCTATCAACTGTTTCAGCTACGTTTGGTACAAGGCTTTCATTCAGAGAGAACGAAGATCAGAAGATTTGCCGAGTTTTAGGCGCAGAATATTTTATCCATTTTTAAAATCCATTTTTTCAACACCTCCTGAGAGTACCAAAAAATCCCTGCGGTCACAGTAAACATGAAATACTTATCCATATTCAACAACCTCAAAGTTAGGAAAATCGAAACAACCCATGTAAACCGAATGTATAACAGACTTTCCCTGCTATCCTTTGTAAGCAGTACTATGTGTTAGCCAGTATGTAAACGGCAGGCAAGAGACTACTTCGAGGAAGATCGGGGAAACTAAGCGTCAGGGTAACTAATTTCTTCTCCTGGTCAAATTCCTCGATATTTTCTGCAGTACCTCATAATGTTTGTAGAAATCAATGCTCCATAAATATATATACTCCAGCCAGAAATTTTACGCGCTAACCACCGGGGTTGACTCTGTACAAATCAGTTAGATAAAGCAGAAATGTTGGCGCCTGCAGTAAAGAGAGCAAAGCTTACAATCGAGTCTCGGGAAGGATTACTGATTGAAAGAGTTTGATCTTCGCTGAATATCCAACTGGGGGGTTGGTTACATACCGGGCAAAACTGAACTTAGTAAATACGTAAAGGACATCCATCATAGATATATCATGATAATCTAGTCTCAGAGGATATTATTGGTGCAAAGAGTTTGAGCCTCACTGGGTGTGTGAATGCGATGGATATGTACCATATGTCCTGGGACATCGATTATCAAGATTATCACTAGCATTTCTAGGGTTGTGTCTCTATATTCGGATCCTACACAAGACTAAGCAAAACTTGGTGAATATCAATATGGGTGCATCTTTGCACACGAATTTATCCGTGTGTTTTTCTTTTAGTTTATGAATTCGTTGGTTTGTTACAACTGATCATATCGGCTACAATATGGATACCAAGTAGAAAAACAGGCAGTGGAGCTTGAGAAAATCACTCACATATCCAAATACATATGTGGGTATCAACTGGTTCAGCTACGCACTACGATACTATTTAGACTAGTTTGGTACACGACCACAAGCGTTTGACACGGAGTAAAAATCAAGCTTACAAATCTAGTAATAGTCTGCGAGACTAGTTGTACTCCAGGTGACCCTAACAGCTCAGCCCATTGCCTCAAATGTCGCGCAACGCATTTCTTGATTTCCTCCTCCATTTCTTTTATGCTCGATCTTTCGTGAGAGTATCATGGAAAAGAATAGGAAATATAGAAAAGAAAATGAACGTTCGATCAAAGAAGAAAAAACAATATTAGAGGAAGAATCTTATTTAAACAAAGATAGAAAGAAAGAAGGAAAGAAATAGAAGACGAAACAACAACAAAAGAAAGAAAGAAAGAAAGAACTACAAAGGAATGAAAGGGAGATCGAAAAAAGAACGAAAGAACGAGAGAAAGGAAGAAAGAACGGAAGAAAGAAAGAAAGAAAGAAAGAAAGAAAGAAAGAAAGAAAGAAAGAAAGAAAGAAAGAAAGGGCGAACGTTAAGACAGTTCTATAAAGTATGGTAATAAAAAAGATAACGATAATGGTAGGTAAAAGATATTAATTTCATAGAAAAAATAAAACCAATCCCCAAAAGATGCCAGACTTATAGAACACCAGAACCCTAATATACAAGCGCCAAACAATAGCACACATGCGAATCTATTTACCACCCAAACCCTCACTCTGTCCACTTAGTAAACCTCAACGTGATTGATTCATCCACACAGTGCTGCTGTCTTTTGAATTGCAAGTCCGGCTCAGGTCACACCTCTAAGAGTCTCCTGACTGCAAATTGTTCCACAGCCGAGCAACAAAAGCACCATGACAACAGAGATGCCGAGAGACAGAGCTTATTGTTATGCGCAGGAACCCCAGCAGACTAAGAGGTCGACTTGTAAAAATGGATGATGACACACGTGAACTCTTGTCCGAGTGGAGCTTAATTGATAAGATAGAGTAATCCATTCGCTCTCTCAAAATACAGAATGAGAACATTGTAATCACCCGCTAACACGTGTGTTTATGTACATGCAAACACACACATGTGAGCACATATACAAGTGCGCACGCACAGGGAATAGAGACGAAGAGGCAGGTACATTTACAGAAACTCTTTAAAAATCACTGTTCTTAGACAGCAGTCCAGGGTAATGGCGAGATCCTCGTGAAGGTTCGTTGAAAAACAATGTCTGTAACTATTAGACTATCAGCAAATGAAATAGTAAGCTATTAGTCTCGCCAGATTGATAGATAGATATTCACCGTGTCATGGTTATCAATAAGATGATAATGGTTATTAGTGTTTCCTTATTAAATGTACACGAGTTATTGCTTTCACCGCTTACAGCTAGTTTTAAACCAAGCTGTTCTTTATACATTTTTATACACACTTTTACTGCTTAAGATACGTAGAGACATAGAATGATATGAATTCCATTAGACAGGGAGATAGAGAGATAATCGAAAGGTGTATAACGCCTTTATCATAGTTATTCAAACTTAGCTTAGTATGGTAGAATTTCAGATATGGAGTATTTCCTGAGAATTCAACTCAATATACAGTATAATGTTCAGCCAGATTAGCGTGCTAACCATTACCCCATAACCAGATACCCAATAACTAATATAATCAGAATTATAGCATTCTCAACTCGAATATGGTAAGAGAGATGAACACGCAAACACAACAAAACTCATGCTATATAGAGATATATTTGCATGAAATGATCAATTTTATCCCTCATTTCAACTTATATGCAATCATGCGCACACCCTCAACTGTATATGAGCAAAAATACATCCACGTTGCAACGAAATTGAAAAAAAAGGGGATTTCGTGAAATCTCTAGGCATTTTGTGTAATTCCTGAACATAAAATCCTACTTTCACATTCAGTGCCGTAATGGTCAATAAGATCGTTAGAGTGTCCATTATCACTATGTGAATTCAATCCTCACTGGGTGCCCCACTACTTTGTCTCATATCAAACTTGAGTTGTACGTGCATAGTAAATACTTAAGAAAATATATACTTGATACTTAGTAGGTTTACTTTGACACAAGGCCACAGTACCGGGACTGTCAGCGAAGATCAAACTCCTCAAAGTTGTACCGGTGAGTATCACAAACTAACAAATTAACTACTAATGATGAATTTTTGTGGAACCCAAGTAATTTTTGTATCCATCTGTACTCCTTTACTATCACCTCCCAACCTACTTAACTTCTCACCCTGTTCTCCTCACGAACCAATCATCTGTAATCGACTGTGGCGCCCTCTCTTCGTGACAGGCGAAAACGCGCGCCATTTCCGGTCTTCTTTTGTTGTCTTGTCTTGTGAAACATGCCTTCTATAAGGGAAATCCACGATAGGCTTCAATACTAGTCAAGGATGCAAATTATTTTTCTTTTTTCCCTTCCCTTCAAGTTTCTTCAATCTTTCATCCTCCTTCCATTTTCTCTCTGTTATTCTCTTCTGTCCATTTTCGGTACTTCTACCTTTCATTACTGTTTCTCTTACTTATTTCTTCACTTTTTCTTTTTTCATTGCTTTAGAGTTGTTAATAATAATTTATCCCATTCAGATTCTCTATTTTATTACCTATTCCTTCACGCCAAAAATACAGTGATACGTATTATCATAGCCTTATGATAAAATGCACACATTATTCCATGCTACCCCTGAAATGTTTTGCCTAGTATAAAATAAGAAACAACTTTTATGAGTATTATATCGTAGTTTCTCGTACTGTTTCAAGTCATTAGACTTTTATATCTACTCCCTGTGACCCCCCCCCCCCCAAAAAAATACAACTACACCCCGGTGAAATTTTTAAAAAGATTTAAGCTAAGTGGTCCTCTTCGTTTTTTTTTTCTTTCTGCTGATGGCAAAAGTATCCTTCTCGGTCGGTTACCATTGGGAACAAAGCTGCTGTCCATCAGTGTCTGTAAAGCAATCGATAAACAAGGTTCGGCTTGGGGTCGACTATGTTGGACACAAACAGGCACAGTAGACAGAAGGTGACCAGAACAGCTTATTTCAGCCCAGGTCAGTTGGCGGCTAGTCAATACCCAAATGGATGTTCCACAACGGCTCGGCTTGCGTTGATTCTGTACATCTTGAGTCGAGTGTCAATGTGGTCGGATCGACTGACCTTTCACGATTCCTGACTAAGTTATTATTATACTTTACATCTGTGAATATTTTTGGAAATTGAAAATATAAGGAAGAATAAATGTTGAGCGTTTGGGAGCGAATGCAAGTTGAAGAAGTTATTTATATTTATAAACTTGCGGTGATTATTCTCTCTACCTGGTAATCAAATAATAATAATAATGATGATGATGATGATGATGATGATGATTGGAAATTACCTATTATGAATGGCCCTGAGACAATACAGGCGAAGAGATGGAACAGGGAGAGAAACTCAACAAAGAGAAGGGTAAAAGAAATGGTGAAATCACTTTTGTCCCGTTTGCATAAAATCCACGAGTCATTTATAAAAAAAAAAAATGGTTGTTCTGATTCAGGTGTGAAGGAACTATGTGTAGAGATCGAAACTACAATTGAGGAATTGAATTGAGTAAATAAGAAAGATAGAGAAAAAGAATAGAAAATGATATAAAGGAAACAACCCTATTCTTCTGCCACGTGTCTTCTCTAATACTACGTTTATTATTTGAAATTGGATTAGATGCCGGGGAATGATTGTGGAATTAAAACCTAATTTTTGCTCGATGACTCTATATGCCTTCAGTTTCACTGCTCGACACTACATAAACAATCGAAATCCCGAACAAAGGCGTTTATATACATGTATGTACACTAATATATGTCACGAATATAAGTAAAATTTGTAGCATGAGTTAAGTTACGTGTGATATCACGAGTGAGATTTATCAAATAAATACTTTCATTCCTTCTACTGATTATAATATACTGCCTTAATCTGTGCAAATTCCATGGGGTATTTATAACTGAGATATCATCATTTTCACGTGCATATTTCTGCAATTGAAGCATACAATTTTGTTGAAGTAATTTATTACCTATGGACTACATCGATATTAACTCTAATAACCTGCAAAGCAAAGTACGTTGCGTATGGGATAATTCTTTTTAATATTAAAACATAAATAGATCCCACTGATCTGTAGTGCACTGAGTTCATGGACAGATATAGCGAACATAATATGAATTCAACTATTACGAAGATAAAAATAGTGAATTAAGCCTTTATGATCATATATACGAATGAATGGATATATATATATATATATATATATATATATATATATATATATATATATATATATATATATATATATATATATGTGTGTGTGTGTGTGTGTGTGTGTGTGTGTGCTTCTATGTCCGTGGGTGTTTGACATTGTTTGGTAGGAAAGAAGATATGCTGATTGTGGATGATATATTAGGTAATTATAATTACTGTCTATCTCTGTTGAAGTCAGGTGAACAGGACCTAAGTTTGATAAGTCAAGCACAAGTCGAATTAAGTACAAATTGGCACACTTCTTTACTAAATAGAACTGAAATGCCATTAGAGATTTTGGTGCGAAAAGAGAAAATAAAATGAAATACGAAGCCAACGAAAAAGCAAAGAAACTTCTTCCTAGATTCAAATAAGTAACTGAGTTCTGTAAGTTTTAATTTTTTAAAATTGGTTTTTAATTTTTTCTACGGTTAATTTTCTTTCATTTTATTTTACATTGAAACTATATATATATATATATATATATATATATATATATATATATATATATATATATATATATATATATATAAACTCGTAAATGATTAACAATAAAGATGAGAAAATATATACAAGATGGGGAAATCACATACAATGATTAAAATACCGCTTCTAACAAAATTCAAACGAACTATGATATTATTTCAAAATTCCTCACAGCCCATGGATTGAGAAGATGCTTAGCGCTAAATAATTAATGATTCTGCAAGTCTATCTGACACCACTGGAGCAACACACTTCACGTACAGTCGAACAAATGCAAATAGACCAATTTCTTCAGGAAATCTAATTGCCTGATCGCATTAAATTGTCTGAAATGTTTTATACTGAAACTTCAGATTGCAAGACCCATTGAGAAAAAAATAATGCAATTGAGAATTATGAGGAAAGAATGCCTCCATCTAGCTGTATCAAAGTCAAAATTCTATTGATAAAAGGTCAGATAGAGAGAATTCTTTTTTAGTTGCAATTGCTTGCATATACTCGAGAATTCATTCGTTTCAAACTTACAGATAAGTTGTCGTTTATGTCCTGCTTATTTGTAAACCACTTTTTTTTCCACAATGTTTGGGTCATTTTATTCTCCTATCTTCCTCCGGTCGAACATTCATCCAATCCTTTTTCTCTATATTATCTTGCCTTGCTTATTTGTACTTTTTAACAAGATTAGCATTGTCCAACACAAAACCACATTTGATCAACCCCTGAGTATCAAACTCAATAGACTGACGAAACTGTTTGCGAAACGAGCTAGCTAACCTTAGCTATATAGTATTCTCTCTCTCTCTCTCTCTTTCTCTCTCTCTCTTTCTCTCTCTCTCTTTCTCTCTCTCTCTCTCTCTCTCCCTCTCTCTCTCAAAATGAGTGCTTGTGTTGTGTTATTGACTTTCATGACATCAGCTTCCATGTTCGGTCTAAGATTGTTTTTATTATACTACATGCACCAAAGACTGTCTTAGGTCCTTGACCTTTAGCCGAACGCTATACTAGCAAAAATGTTTACCCGATCCACAAATTGGCGCCTAATATTTTCGTATCCTTATAACTCCCATTGTATTTACGCTGGACCCATAAAAGGATCTTGATATAATTTGCCGAAATTCCACCTGTCTATCTGTCTTTATCCACCTAATACAAAAACTATGTCCTATAAATCTATATTTTTCCATGGGTACTGATTTGATGTCGGGAAATGTTTTTTGCAAATTGCCCCCATCCCTGATATATTTTTAGGTTCCAAATCTGGGATAGGACTAGGAGGGCTATTTATATGATTATTCATCAATGGTAAAATACTTTTTCACTTAGTAATAGAGAATACTTTTATACATATATATATATATATATATATATATATATATACAAAAATTTTTAAAAATCAAATGTAAAATCAGATCTATATACAGTTGTACTATACTTTAAACACACACATACAGACACATTGATACTTTACCCCTTTTACCTCTCCCCCAAAAGGGAGTTCCAGCATCGACCCTCATCTCCAAAAGAGCTTACCAACAACTGGAATATTATTACACCCATGGAATTTGAATCCAAATCAATATTGATACACCAATGAACTGAGTTTAACTCTTTCACTGGACGGTGGTAAAAAAAAACAGAAACAGAATCACATCAGCTTCCTGAAGACACGTACGAAGCCAGTTGAAGCTTACTAAAAATAACAACACTGTACCTAAAACCCAAAACTAACCATGACTATACATATATTGCAAATATATACATAACTTTATATATATATATATATATGTATATATATATATATATATATATATATATATATATATATATATATATATCGCAAATAAAATGAAATGATAAAGTGTTTGAAGGTTTTATTTTGAAAACAGAGCTCAAATAATATTATTTTTACTCGTCGTGGATCTCCATCAGTATATATATATATATATATATATATATATGAAGAAATATTCTGATGAACAAGAAAAACAAATGATCTCGTTGCTTGTTTTGACAGGGCTTCTGGATACACTACATACGTGTTTCTCCCATTGAATGCCAATATGAGAATGTTGATTCGGGATCCAACCCTAGATCAACCAATACAGAGTTGTCCATGGAAAAAGCATGGAGAAGTCAGGCAAAGGCCAGTGATCTTGAGAAATTGTCTTAGTGGCCTGTTACAATTTCCATAAATGACCTCTGGTGATCTTAATAACCTCCGGTATCAACCTCACAAAATATCTGCATCCTACGAGCAATATCGTGGCTAGTGATGACCAGAAATGACTTATGGTGACTTCGAATGACCCTGATGTCAAAATCACATTTCTAAATACAAGTGATCTCAAATGACTCCTGAGTTTAATATTGTATTGCCTATGACAATCGTAAAGGAAGGATTTACCCCTACGTCAAATTCAAGTTGCATAGATGATAAATTATTGCCCCAAACTTGAAAAGTTGAGTAGAAATGACCTTGAGTAACCATGAATGAATACTGAGGTTAAACTCACATAATTTATGTTGGTAGAAGATCTTTCCTCAGTCTACACGTAGGATAAAAGGTTGATGAGCCTCGTAATTATAGCAGTGAAGAGGCAAAAATAAACAAACTAACTTGAGGGTCATGTGCACACACACACACACGCACACACACACACATATATATATATATATATATATATATATATATATATATATATATATATATATATATATGTGTGTGTGTACTTTAGAGAGTGAGACAGACTCGGGAGTAAAGTTTTTGGTGGTAAGGTTTATTAATCCTTATATGTCAATAGTCCATACATGTTTCGGGATTCTTGCCATCATCAGTGGCGTGTGCTGTGTGAGTGTGTATTAAAATGTACCATGTGGAATATATATATATATATATATATATATATATATATATATATATATATATATATATATATATATATATAATCAGCTGTTAAAAAAATCCACTGGTGAGCAAAGGCTTCTCCCATTTCTTTCCATTTGGAGAGTGATATCGCTAATCACTTCTATGTCTTACCAACAAACACCTTTATCTAGTCTATTCATCTGATCTTGTCTTTTCCTACTAGGTTTACTGTCCCACTGGCACCAATGAATTAGCTTCTTGCTCCATCTGTTGCCTGTTCTTCTTGCTGTGTGTCTTTCCCACCTCTATTTTCGTTGCTCAACTAGATGTCTGATACCCTTCACCCTGGTCCTCTCTCTGATCCACGTCGACCTTTTTGGTCCCAAAGATATCTTCCTGACATTGCTTTTTCTACAGCCCTCAAGGAAATTCTGCGTTTGCTTTCAAGTGGTTTTATGAGTTTCTACGTTTTGTACCGTAGGTTGTGGATGGTATCATGCATTTATTGTCTAGTTTACGTTCTAAGTATATTGGCAACTTAACCCAGACAAAAATGGTGGAAACTGAGAGAAATTGAAACATATTTTGTCAACAGTGTATCTATATGAAGTGTCCAGAAAATTATACTAAAAGTCCCAGGAAATCCAAGTTGAAAATCCAAGATGGCAGACATTTTTCAAGACGACAGCCAATTTGACATTACTTTGTTTTGACCAGAAAACCCGATGTTTGTGCAGATGACATGATGTATGTTTGGAATGAGAATTCTGGCCACTTTACACAGTTGGTATCCGTTGTTCAAAAGAAGTTAGAGCCAAAAACATTGAGGGGGTAATACATGCACTGTTATTTAATGGAAGCTTTGATTTTGAAAAGGGTAAAATTTGGAATCTAAGTTAAATCATATCTAAATTAAACCAGAATAAGAAAAGAATTGATACTAGTTTGTCTATAAACTTTGAGGTACCAATTTTGAAATTTAACATGGACGACTATGAATGATATTTCTTCCATTTATGACGAAGTCACTGTGCAAGAATCCGTCAAAAAGATTATTTGCTTCTTCCGTCCCCTATTCCTCTTTCGTCAACAGATATACTTGTTGATAGCGAATACAAAAAAGTTCGAAAAAAACGCAAAATATTTCTCAATTGGAAACAAATTCCGTAATCGGCTCTCAAGTTCAATCACATCTTTCTCTATCGGTTCCAAATTCATCCCCGAAATTCCATTGAAATTCATTTAGAACAATTGGAGATGTTGAATGGACAGACAGGGGTTAATACAGAAATAAATGGAATTCTAGGATCCACCCTTTTTGATTGAGAGATATTTTTCCATCTTCATACGTTTCTATTTTGGTTTCTGTATCTTCGTATCGGTATCTCTAAAAGTTCTGAATGAATGTCAATAAGAATTTATGAAACGATGAGCCACGTAGCGGGAAGATGTGATCGAGACTTTGGAATGGAACCAGAAATGTGATTGGTATTGATAGATATTTTTCCTGATATATTTCTGTTTTCGCGCCTGTCTGTGCACGTGATATCTTCAATAGTTCTCAATGAAATTTCCCAATGTAAATTCGTGTAGGGGTGAGCCACTCAAGGAAAAAGTGATTCAAATGAAAGTAACTTCATGGAAGGGTGAGGCATGTTTGAAGAAAGATATGTTTAAATTTTACGAAAGATCCCGGAATTTCTATTCGATTGAGAGATATTTTTGCGTTTTTCTTTTTGAACATTTCTTTATTCACTCAAGACTGTCATCACAATATATCCAAATGTTTTCCATCAATATCGATGAATGTTTGTTGACGGATGAGAAATAGGCTCCAGAAGTGATTGAATATTTGGACAGATCTATGCAAATGAATTTGGAAGACATGTACATTCACAATCGTCCATTTTGAATTTATATTTTTACTAAATAGAAAAATAACTTCCATTTTCCAAGAGACTGATAACAGTGTTTGCTACTTACTCTTACGTTCTTGGCTCAACCTCCTTTCGCACAACCGATACAAACTGACTTGATACATTGCTGGAAAGCTGAAAAGAACTCTCAACTCTCATTCGAACGATAAATCATGACATCGGTTTGAACATTGGTTCATATATATATATATATATCTATATATATATATATATATATATATATACTGGAATGAGATTTTTATCGGCATTTGCTTGAATACCTCCCATTACATATATATGATGTGTGTGTATGTGTATGTGTGTGAGTGTGTGCGCAAAATTCCCTTTAATGTTATATTCAAAAGGTTGAATAAAATTTAACGAAACGACAAAACCAAACTGTCCATTGATTTTGGAATTAAATAGACGTGTTCAGTCTTTGCTGAATGAGTTTAGAATATCCCTGTACTCTGTTATAGCAATAGCCATGACTTTCTTTTGAAAGGGGGAGATCATTCATGAGTTGTAATTCTCAGCACCCATAACAATATGATTAGCAAGGTGAATTGAACTCTCCACTCAGGCTATGACCTGCGAGATTAGCTTGCTGCAGCAGGCTCATTTTTCATTCCCATGTACGGATAGTTTCTGTTCAGCTTGGACTAGCCGGAGGACTCAAAAAGTTGACATTCTTTGAGAATCAACCCCACAAGTTACAGTATTGCGATGTAAGATTAGTGTTTAACTATCTCTGGAATACACACCAGATAATTGATAAGCTTGCCATAGTCTGACACAGCGGACCAGCAAACAGGCGGCGAAATATGCTTATTAGCCATTGCACTACAGCAGGCATTCATTGATAGTTAAAGAGTATGCAAGTGCTCAAGAGACTTCTTTCTTTGACCCCTTCTCCCGTTCCGTTTGATTTCCACAGCTTCCACATTCTTTCTGAACCTCGTGTCCACCTTTATCCCCCATACTACCCTTGCTCCTACTTTTACTTTCACTTTCTATCTCTTTTTCTTTGACAACAGCAAAAAAATCAAATCAAACAGTGAAAACGCTGTAAACAAATGCATTCCACTTGAACAGTCAACAGTCGTTAAGAGGAAAGAGTTTTCGTTTTAGTGGAGGTTTTTGGTCTGCTTTTAGCATTTTCGTGTTTTGTTTTATTTTTATCTTACTTTTTTTTTTGTAATATTTTTCTGCTTAGATTTTTTTTTTGAGAAGACGAGGCGACAGGACGGACCTTACTTTTGAGTGTGTGTGCGTGTGTGTGTGTGTGTGTGTTCGTGCGTACGCACAGGCGCTTGTGTGTATAAGAACGTGCATCTGCAAAGGTGTAGTGTTGTTAAGGGTCTGGTTGTTATAGGCCGAAAACAAGATGAAAAATAACCGAAAGTTTCACCATTTGCAAAGCTGAAATTCAAAACGAAGCTGATAAATAAGGGATGAAAAAATGAAAGTAGGATGATGGGGATATTTTGTTTTCAAACGAAAGAAAGGAAGAAGGAAAGAAAGAAAGAACAGTAAGAAGATGATAGAAATCGAGAGGCGATGATGATAATCTATACAGGGTAAAATATATAAAGAGAGAGACATGAACAGAAAGATACATGAAAAGGAAAAAGAAAGAGATCGGGAAGAAAAGAAAGAAAGAATAGTAAAGAGAAAACAACAGAAATAGGCAGGCGAAGAATTAATGAATGCATGAGCAGAAGAGAGAAATTAACTGAAATAAAATCACGTGATGATTGAAAAAGTTGGAAAACATATAAAAATATAAGTAAGAAAAAAAGGGTAGAAATTAAGTAAGATGTATGGAAAAGTGGTCGGAAAATCAAGAGAATAGAAAGAAAAGGGAAATAACTGATTGGTGGGAAAGACGAAAAGCAATGTATGCTTCTAAAAAAAATAAAAAATAAAGATCATCATGATTTTGTTGATGATGATTATGGTGGTGAGACAAAAGTGGTCGATAAAAGAATAGGGTGTGTGTGCGCCACGGGGGACGTTTGAAAGGACGGGGGATCTCCTGAGAGTGAGTTGGGAGGATAGTTGGTAGCAGAGTGCAGCAGATGGCCGTGAAGGTGGTGCAAAGAAGGTAGATGGCGTGAATATCGAGGTAACAATAATCAAAGTTGTTGTCTGCTTTTGGTGATAAAGGCTGGAAAGCTATACGGGTAAGGCGATGAACGTGTAATGTGAGAGCTTGAAAGAAAAGGAATAATCTACGAAGAGACAGTATGGAGATTGAGGGAATCATTAAAATGTTGCGTGGGGATTAAAAAATTATAGAAAAGAGAATGTGAAGGAAAGTAAGAATTGAGCACGATGAAAGGAAGAGTGAAACATAATGAACGGAGGAATGAAAGACGATGAAAGAAAGAACGGGGCATAGAAGAAAAATGCATCATTAAGAAGGAAAAAGAGAAGAAAAAAGAAAATGAAGAAAAGGGCACAGCAAAATTGAGTATTTGCGGGATAGATAGAAAAAATGAAGAAATCAATACATAAAACAAAGAGGATTATATGATAATTTGTAAGAAATGATAATTGAAAAAAAAGGAGAAAATAGCATAATCCACTCTAATAATGATCAGCGTGATTTTGTTGGTTCGCAGTCGGTAATACTGATCTCTTCCGCTGAGCTTGCCAGTGTTAGTGGTTTCAATCCTTATTGGATCTTCCACTATTGATTGCTTTATACCAACTCATACGCAGTTAATATACTTATATAATGAATAGTTTGATTTTTGTTCTTTTTAGTTGGTAACATTGGACTCTTCCATTGACGTGTAAAACTTTTGCTGATATAAAAACCCCCGACTTCAAACTCAGGATTCTTGAACTGGACCAGATTCACTATTTTTTTTTTTTTAAATATTGTTTCATTGAAATTCATATATATCCGAGGATTCTCCCCAGGTATAAATAAGTCTAGTTATGAAATGAACAGTATGATTTTCTTTATTCTCTGTCTATAACCATGGACTCTCCCACTTAAAGCTAACAATTTTGTTGACAAAATTACTTCATATCCACCATTTAAAACTGCCGTAAGGAGATTTTTTGGTGGCTTTTCTGAAAAGATTGTCATTTAATAGAATTCAAATAGAAATAGTTCACGCTTTTCGAAACATCGATTTACGCAACTATTTCCCTTTCGCGAGAAAGGTTGGAAAAAACAGAAGTAGTGTTCAGCTTTACAGTGAGCCATTATTGAGGAGGTCTACATCCCCTGCCTCTTTCTTGTACTCCCCAGTCTCTTGCACCTCCCACTACTATAACCTCCAATGACTCAGTCTCACATATCAGGGGTCTGGCAATGCTAAAAAAATTGTATATAGTTTAATGGTAATTGATTTTTCGCTTTTATACATTTTGCCTCACGAAAGCCTTTTATAGGAACGCTTTATTTTCGGATAACGGGGAAAGTTGTATATCCCTGATCTTTTTCATGCCTAATAATGTATAATACGCACTGAAGCCGGCAGCTTGTGTTTGAGCTTTGGTATGAGCTGGAATTTTGAATAATGATTTTTCACGTTGACAAACCTCCTCTACTTGCAAGCAGCACAATCTTCTTGTCATCATTTACAGACCTTTGTTTATTGTTTAGAGTTGTTAACATCTCACCAATACCAATATCAATGTGTGAACTATTGGGAAATGCCAAGATTCGGAATACTAATTTTCAAAGCCTCAACCTTTTTCAATTTTGAAAATTGCTGCAATACCATTTTACCCCTATTTTCTCCACTTATCCACTTACTAAGCCAAGTTAAGCTGCATAAATACCAAAAATATATCAAACGTAAAGAACGGGAAAAGGAATGAGTGTAGATCGTGCTATGACACAAGCAGAAATAACAAACAAAATTCAGAAAAGAAATATCAGGAAGAGAGAAACAAAAGGTGAAACAATGACGTATAAACTATAAGAAAACGCCCAAAATTACAGAAAGGGAAAATAAATAAACAACAAAGATTGCAGAAAGGAATAATCGACGAGGATGCATAATGCACAAAAAAAAAATTCAAAAAGTGAAATGAAATAAACGCAAATGTATGTATGCGAATTTATGAGTGAATGGATAAGTTTTGAAAAAAAAGAATTAATTTGTGAATGGACCAAGTTGTAAAAGTGTACGGAAGGACATTGTAAATGAATGTGTGATTGTCCAAACATATGAATGAAGAAGGGTGAACAACTGCATAGATGAATAAATGAGTGGGTTGGAAAGAGTGAATGAATGAAAAGCGAAGGGGGAATAAAGCTGAAATAAATGAAAGTAAAAAGAAATAGCTGGAGGTCTGAAAGAGTGAGCGAAACGTTCAACAAATAGCAAGTGATGTCAAAAAGAGGAACGACTTAGAACTCAATTAATTAATGAAAGAAACTCAAGAAAAAGATCAAGGAGGATTGTGGAGCAAAAATATGAAGGAATCACAAATAAAAGACGCAAAAGTAAGCAAGAAAAAGGCAAAAAGCTGGGATGTTGAATAAGAGAGATTGGACCACAGGTTAGCAAAGAAAAGCTAGAGCCTGCATTTCGAGATGAACGGCAAGTGTAATTGCGCTCTAGAGAAGCACCCCCCAACCAATACCGACCCTAATGAAAGCGGGAAAGAAAAATACTATCGAAAACAAGAACAGACTCTGCTGAAAACTAGCGACAATATTTGACATTTGTTTCTGACATTATTGACTGCAATGAAACACAAGTTAATGGCTGTTAAAATGTCCGGAACAAAAATAATCATTTCATCAGAAATAAAAGGAAAATATCATCGAAAATTCGATATAATTCATTAGCAAGACCCGTTTTATTTGGAACAAAGGCAGGTAAGCGACAACAAGCCACACCACGCGATTCACATTGACTCGTTGATCCATTCCCCCAAAATTTGAGGAGACCCACAAAAGGAAAAACTTGAGAGGGAGCAAAAACAGTGGAAAATAATAGTGGGAGAAAATAAGGGGCCAAAAGTATGAAACAGGTAAAAATGTACAACCTTCACAAATGAAGTCGCCTAATACTACCAAACTGTACGAATGTTGAAAAGTAGGGACGGTTTAGCATTGAATCTGAAACCTCAAATAATTTTTTTATAAACTGTATGTGAATGCGATATATAGCATAATAACGCACCAATTAGCGTTGGAATAACGTTGTGCTGCAAACTGTAGGAGGAAAAGCGGCGCCAAAATGAGCGAAATAAGAATAAATAATATAAACTAGAGCCTGATTTTCGGGATGAAACTACAAATGTGATAGCGCTGCAACGTAGCCCCCTCCTAAAAACCTTAAAGATAGCACAAAAATTACGAGCGAAAAGATCCTCAACCTTCACAAGGGAAGTAACTGAATACTTTGAAACTGCGAATGGTGGAAAGTAAAGACCTGGTTAATTGTCACATTGTAAATAAAATCTCCATCTACAACCTGAAGAAAAAGCTTCCAAGCGTAATACACGGCATCAAAATGCAACGATTAGCGTAGGAAAGGAGTTGATATCTCGAAAGCTGTAGGAGGAGAACCTGTGCCAAATGATCATCTTATAATACATAGAAAAGCAATGATATTCTTATGGTCATAATGAGCAAAAGAAAAATGTGAATAGGATGGCGTACCAGTGAGAAAGGAGTTGAATGATAATGTAAATTATTGAAGCAGGATAGAAATAAAAAAAAACTTATTCAAAGAAAACCAATAGATTTCCAATGAACTGGTTAAATATGTCAAGTTACCGGAAATGATCCTTTTTTTTCTGTTAGTTTTATTTATTGACTTGGCACAATATCCATATTTCCTTCATCCGTCCCTTTTTTAGGGGATTCATTGGTTTTGTTGAACCTTAATGCACGCTTCTGGCATGTTTGATGGAGGTCAAATTTAAATCAAATCTTCATTTCACCGTCATCGATACTTTGACAACCTGCTTCTCCACCAAAGGCTGGGCTAATTCTACTAACTGGTTCTGCTCTGTTTGTTCCAAGTTTAAAATCGTTCAATGAAAAACTCTCAAAATCAACTTCTGGGCCGTCGTGTAAAATTCACTTGTTTTAATGAAGATATATTCTTCTGAAAGTTATATGAGAGTAAATAATGTGAATAGGTTTCATGTTTCTAAGTGCTTACGCGCTGTTGTTTTCGAAAGATTTATCTTTTTTCCAAGTTGATATACAAGAGAAAACATTGACAAACGGGGTCATGTAATTACTGAAAGTGAATGAAAAATAAAAAAGCAACTGAGTAAATAAATACATACCAAATAAATGAGTAACAAATTAGGAATCGGGTGAGAAACAAAGAACTGCGTTACCGTGACGCGTCACGACGGAGTGACTAAAGGGGGGCACGAAGGAAATCAAATCGGGGTCAGGAAAACCTATCAAACCAAAATGACAGGATGTAACATTCTTAGTTGCTAAATCATAATACCCTTTCGATATGACCAGAAAAAGGAATTTAGGCTTTCATTTCTGTATTATTTTTATATATCAAAAAGAGGAATGAGGAGGTGTTGGTGGCCTAACAGTTACCAACACAGAAAATGAAATCGGTTAATTGATTTTAAACACGAGCTGAGGCAGTTTGCATTCACTTGGGGAAGGAATGAATCCATCCCTTCTTCCTCGAGATTGGGTAAAATAGCAAAGGAGAGTAGCTCTTCGAGCAATCAGTCTAGGAGACAAACAAACCTGGAAAAGAGAATACTCTTGACTTGCGTCCTGAGAAGCTGGCAACAGGCTGAGTAAGGAGTATGTTTTCGAAATGTACGATTAATAAAGCTCTGGGGTAGCTTTGACAGGGCTGAAAAGCCCAAAGTGGATTACTATAAATTTCATAAATAAAATAAATTAGAATGCCGTTCCACCTCCCCAGGGTAGCTCGAGTACGAGAAGATTTTAAAAATATAGATGTAAGTCTGCATGCTCTAAATTTTTGACGTCAGAACGAAAAATGAAAGACTTTCTCAAACTGGACAATTCCCCTAAAATTCATACAGAGACACAAACAGATCGCTGACTTAAGTGCACCATGTTTTTTAAAAGCAAACTATCAACCAGGGACTGATGTTACAAGTGTAAAGAGAACAATGAATAAAGAGCAAGAAGATGACAGAAATAATTCTAAAATATGACGATGAATGGAAAAGTGAAATATTCAGAAAGACAGTTAAATAGGCGCAAAAGATAGAAGGAGAGTGAAAGAATGACAGAGAGTGAGGAGAACATGAGATCGATGAAGAGAATGGGGGAGTGCAATCTTTGGTTTTGGTTTTGGACAGAGGCGCTCGCCTTCATTGTGAAGCCATTTTGTTTGCATGGAATCTTTTCCATAGCAGCACTTCCGGCAGGTTCCAGCAACATAGCATCTGATGGCCGCCACAGTCAAATCATCAAAACTGATGGGGACATTTGATGCGAGATGTGGACAGAATGAATAGAAAGAGTGAAGGCAAGAATGATGTCAGCAAACAAGTGAGGTAAGGCGAGAACAAGAAGGAAGAAAAGAAAAAGAAATGAATGGAAGAAAAGAGAAAAAATCATGAAATCAAAAGAAAAAAGGAGACCATGATAATGTGACAAAAAATATCAATGAAAAAATGTTTAAAATAGAAGTAAATAAGGAAATATTGAAAAAAAGAGAATGAAAACAAAAGTAAGTAAAAAGAAAGAAAACTGGGAATTAAACCATGCATTAATGAACGGTTGAATTATTAAATACATGAAATATAACGAAAGCGAATATCCTATTTGAGAAATAAAAAAGGAAAGAAATAAAAAAGACGCAAAGAAAAAAAAGAAGACGTTGTGAAAGGAAGAAAGAATGAGCGAATGGATTTATGACTGTACAAGTTACAGACGACTAAAGTAGATGATCGAATTCCTGTGCACAAAGAAAGAAAAGTTATAAACAAAAAACAAAATACAGGCTTTAATTACCCAAAGGATGGGGCGAGTGTGCAAGAAAGAATAAGTAATTGAACTTGGCTAACTCCATGGACAGGGATAATGTATTGAGGAAAGAAGAATACATAACAAACATTCCCTGGCGCGGCATAAACACTGGCAGACCAAAACCGAGGAAGCGACTCCAAAAAGGGTAAAAAGAGAGAGATTAAAAGCAGCCAACGATAACTCCAAAAAGAGACAATAAAGGGGACAGTGATTCAGGTACCATTAGCATCCCTAAACCCTAGCCTCATTGAGATGATCACCATTTCATTCGCGTTGCAGCCCGCTCGGATGGACGGACTACACCGCTGCCGTCAATCTGTAGCTGGGGTTCTAGTGAGTCATCGAGGAAATGTTTCGTCTGCATCATGCCTAGCCGTCCCTTCACATCTCTCTCTAATTTCTACCGAACCCTTCTTGCCTTTACCTCCACGACATTATACATGTTTCTAAATAAATGGAACACTTCACTTCCCAACAGGAGGAAAATATGAATAATAATAGTAAAAGCATCCTTCGATTTTCGAAGATTCACTTAACTCCATTTTGTAGGTTATGAGAAAATAGGTGCACGAAAAAGGGCAATTTTGTAGGTACAAGTATCGCTTTTTTGTGTGGAAGAGTAACAATAGTAGGAGAGACATTCTCATGTATAAGTATATTCCTATTGACTTTAGTCGGTATGGTGTATCTATCCATCCTACAATGTATATATATATATATATATATATATATATATATATATATATATACATATATATATATATATATATATATATATATATATATATATATATATATATATATATATATATATTCCTGGATGAAATTTCTTTTATGATAAAAGACCAGATTTTGTTTGCAACACTCATTAAAAACTTACCGCCACGCTTCGTGATCGGGAATACGAAACATCTTTCTATCTTAACTTGCATATAAAATGAAACAAAAGCAAAGATCGAGGGAGATAGTGTTTGTTTATTTTTTCCCCCTTTCACATCCACTTCCTTTCTCTCTTTACCTATCTACTCTACTGTGTCTAACAATCAACAGCCAAATATTTGTATCTACTTCTTTCTACTCCCTTTATAGCATTGGTTTTGGCGTGAAATGCTTAAAACTAGTGATAATGGTTATGTGTGTTTATAATATAGATTATTAACAACAATATTAGCATTTAAAAAGACGATTACGATAAAATCGACGATAGAATTATCATTTTTGTTGTTATTTTCATAATGAATCACACTAACAATTCTATTTTTTTTTTTTTTTTGTAAGAATCTTCGAGGCTGTTGCAAGCATTCCAGTATTGATGGGTACAGTTGTCAACTGTAATTTCTTCAGTTCTCCAGAGAGATTCTGACATTTATTCAGCTTTTCATTCTCCTACAATTCCTTTACGCAGCGTGAAGGGAACGGTCGTGTCCATTATATGACAGATATTTTCTGTTTACAACGACCAGGTTCTGTTTTCCCACCTGGATGGACAAACCTAATTTTTAAATCCTGAAGAATTTTCAAATCTTGAAGAATTTTATTTTTTTGAAGACACCTTCCGGTCTATATTATGGAATGTCGTTCTTTGCATAGTTAGATGGCGAATATATAAATGAAAAAGCGGTAAATATTTCATCGGAATATGACCCATTTGAAGAAATGATCTTTTTCTGACAATAATATGCTATCTCTATGATTTTTTTTCGTTTAAAGACCTCTAATTCAGTAAAGTGCAAATTATGACTTAGCTATTCATGAACCTTTTTTTTCATCGAGGATATGACGATCGAAATGTTTTAAAGGATTATTAATCGGTAGAAAAAACGTTTGGTGAAAAACGTTTGGTGCAAGACTTCTTATCCCAATTCTGTCAGACACAGTCAGCTAAGATGTTCTGTCTGAGCTGCCATTGGGTATTTCATTCAGTAT
The DNA here is from genome assembly GCA_963457665.1 of Thysanoteuthis rhombus. Taxonomy (NCBI): domain Eukaryota; kingdom Metazoa; phylum Mollusca; class Cephalopoda; order Oegopsida; family Thysanoteuthidae; genus Thysanoteuthis; species Thysanoteuthis major. Next base: position 44,422,779 of record OY735200.1, on the reverse strand, counting down.
ATATGGACCCATTTTCCTAACTTTTAACCTTTTCTATTGCCTTGGGATGACGTGATATGGTCGCAGTTGAAATTTCAAAGTTTATAGACATCATCCGAACCATTATTCGTGGGTCTTTGGCCACTGTTGTCGATAATTTATGACCACGAAGACCGTGTTTTTGGGTCCCATCAAGGCTTAGAGTGAGTATCCATGTTTCAAGACCTAAACCTATTATTCCATCGCTAAACAACTCAAACTCTACTAGTGTTCGCTACAAATGCTTCTTTGACATAATCAACTGCTTCAGTTGCATTAATCCTAAATCGAACTGAAACCTAAATCGTTCTTGAAAATTTGCATAACTTCTTGCATAGACGCCATTGCTGTTAAGGTCTTATAAAACTCCAATAATGACAAATCATATCTCTATTTACATTAACTCTGCAGGAAGAATGCAATTACAGTTTCCTTTTTCGCATTATCGTCTATTATGTGGATAATGACATTTCAGGTGAAACTACCCAATAGTGCTTTTTGGGCACAGCTATTGATAACAATAGCTCATCTATTGATACTATTGTTGTTAGGTATGGTTCAAGTAGCTGTCATCGACGACATATTTGCAGTTTTGTTAAGATAGTTAAAATAAAAATGGACAGTGATTTTAGTTTGTTTTTATATATATTTCTTTCATTAACCAGATGAATAAGTATTTTTCTGCAGCTGTTGATCCCTGGTAGAGGAGAAGACTATCGTGCAGAAGTTCAAGACGATTCAATTTTTTCAGAACATCACTAGAACTTGTAAAAAACGATTCCACTCTCATTTTTGCTTTGTGCCGTAACAAACTAAACTTAGGAAACATCAATAGCTAATTGTTCTTCCCACTGTGAATTATGCCATTCCATGTTCATACCTGATGTCAGGAGGTCATCGCTTGGCACAGAGAGACATCAAGTCTCCGCAAATCACTATCACCTTTTTCAGTATTATCGCAGACACTCTGCAAAACCACGGCCCGGACTTGATTTTCCAACTTATTCAATTTTTTTGAGTTGTAAGTACGATCCAAGTGCTACAACTATTATGCGAAGTAATTTTCATGTTCCATGTTTTCTCAGTTCTCAGACAATGAACTAGTACCTTTGATTTTTTTATTTCCTTTCTTCACCTTGTGGTACGCTGACACAAACACGTTCATGATCAAATGGGTGCCAATTACCATGCTTACTACTGTAGTCATCGTAGATTTCAAAGTCTTTGAATATCTTATCTATTTTCAGTGGGACCCTCCTTCATTTTTTCAACTTTTAAAACACTCTTGACTCTACCCATCGAAAAGGGTTATGATCTGCATTTTCATTCAGCCCCTCTTTATTTTTACTTTATTGTAGTCGGACTACTACTACTACTACTACAATTATATATTATTATTATCATTATTATCATTATTAGAAGTAGTTGTAGTAAGTATTACATATCAGATTTCTAAATTTGTTATAGCAGATATATGCTGTTTTATTCATTCTATTTGAGAGAAACTATTAGGTTTAGACGTCATTCCTAGCATTAGTAATATGATCATTCCCTTCCAGCAACATTTTTTTTCCTCATATATTTATCCTTTGATATTTTCACCAATTGGAAAGATTGGTGCCCTTTTGATGTTGTGTCCGATTTATTTGATTGTTGTGTGCCGATGCTGCATTGATAGTACTGATATTCTGGCAGCAGGGTTGGGGTTTGGAAGTCGGCGCTCCGACGATAAAAACTCGGTTGTGGACATTACACGGAAATGGAAGATGGCGAGAGGTCAATAGTTTCGGCTATTACATTTGCCGTTTTGACCTCTATCTGAAAATCTCAGTTTCTTTTTCTTCTCTCTCATCTATCAAGTCATTCATTTTGATCATTACGCGGTCAAGTGAACGCTTGACCATTAAATCTATCGTCCGGTCATTCCAGGAACGAGGCTTGCCAATCAGAAAATCTACCATTGGTCAGAAGGACTTTTGACTTGGTAGCATCAGAAAATCTGAGTTGTTTTGTATCTATAAGACTGAAGAATATCGAAAAACCCCATAGAAAGGACATGAAAGCATTTATTTAATGTGGTCATTTAGGTGGGGGTGAATGAGTAAGATGTCGTTTTTTGTTCGTGTTATTGAGAAGGAGTCAAGCAGAATGACTCTTAACTTGGCTCTGGCCTCTTGAATCTGATGAGGTATGAGTCAGACCTGAAATAGAAGAAAAAAATATTGTCCTTTTTTTTCAAATTCTGACTTAAATGCAGGTTTCCCCCAACATCCGAATGCAGGGCATTCCTGTTTGAATATCCGGAACGACGTAAAGCGAAAAAGCAATTAGCGTTGATTTATACAGACGCCAAAATTGTGATGATATATTTGGCCGATACGTCGAAGGTTGTGTCGTGGGAAGAGACAAGCTGTAGGAAGAGGTACACGCTGTCTTTATAACGGCTTGCTGTGAAACAATCACAAGTGGCCATTTTCTCTAGTCGCCTTTTGTCGTAAAACGCAACAGAGTGGCGTGATGCAAACATTTGAAAAGTGGGAGTATATCATTTCATTTCACAAAGCAAAATTGTCTCTTTTTCATAAGATAAAACTAAGCGTTAAAAAACGATCTACAGCAAATCTTATTTCTATATTTTCACTCACCGACCAACAAACGACCCAATTGTATAGATGACAACACAAATTCAATTTATTTAGAATTTCAGAGCTTTTTTTTTCAAAGAACTATGTATTAATTTAAACTGAGATTCTGCATTTGAATTTTTCTCGATTGTGACCTTAGTTTCTGCGTTCAATCAGGTTGAATAAATAACACACGTTTAATTAGATATATGTTTCAATCTGCTTTCTAATAAACAGATCATAGGCATCAAATAACAAACAGCAAATAAGCCATTGGGAACAATCTAAATTCTACTTTATTGCGTTTAATGTACAGACGTACTTCATCATCATCGGTCTCTTATCATCTGTCGTTAGATGCGACCCCTCGTGGCCGTTACTTTCTGAACTTGTCCAATTCGTATCATTGTCTCATATTCTACTGGTCTCGGTTCAGCATTTCATCTCTGAGGATCCACATTGTGAGTCGTGATGTCAATCGGTTGTGTGCCCTTCTTGCAACGTGACAAGCCCATCACCCTTTGAGTATCCTAATGAATTCTTTTTTGTCTTCTCCCTGATATACTGTGCTGTCTTGTGATCTCTTCATTGGATGTTCAGCATGATTATCTCGTGTGCACTTTGCATAGTTGTCGATTAAAGGATCAGTCTCTTGGGTAGGTACCATGATTTAGCTCCATAGGTGACTATCGGGAGGATGCATTGGACGTAATAATGCTTATTCAAATACCAAATCTGTGGCGTAACTTATGCAATACGTGAGCCAATCAGAAAGCGTCACGGATCCCAGTGCAACTAAATAAGTTCCTCATGAAAGATCCCCCCTTTTTATTTTAAAATAAATTAATTCCAGTTCCAGTTTGATATAACCTAAACTAATAAACTATTACGGATAGCAGGATGAAAATTTCTTAGATACACTCAGAAGAATATGTTACAATATACAGTAAGTCATTTTTTCAATGATTATCTAGCTATTATGGGAGTGAAACAAACGAGTGATGTAGGCCTCCATTGGGTGCCCTCTAGCTTACAAGGATTATTCATTGATCTTTGACGAAGAACACGGAACAGCAAATTTTGTGAGGTTTCATCATACACAAAATCTAAAAAAGTAGTTAACAAAATATCCCAGACCTTATACCCCAGTCATATCTGTTGGATGAGACATCTAATTTACTGCTCTCACTTTCTCTCTCCTTCTCATGATCAGGATGTAAACCTTCAGTGGTCACCACACGACCCACGAAAGACAGGGACTTTTGCATGGGATCGTGATCTACCACAGTTTCCTCCATAGGTTTTGCCCTTTCCCATGTCAAAAGATCATCGTGCCTTCAAGGTCATTGTTGTGAACAGTTTTCTGAAATCAGGAACTGGCGTGATCCCAAAAGGAAGAATCTCCCACCGATGTCTACCAAATGGTGTAGCTAACGTTGTCAAACGATTAGTCTCTTCATCGAGCTTTCAAGTGCCAAAACCCATCACGCAGATCTGCAATGTAAAAGACTTTGCCATTCTGTTCAAGTGCTCAATAATCCATGAAAGGTAACTGGAAACGTCCTCTTTTTAGAGCCTTGTTTAGTGGTCCTTGATCTATGCAGAGCCAAAGTTTTGCATCCTTCTTTACTGCTAGTATCAATCCACTTACCTTTTTCGTTGATTCATTGACTGGCTAGATTACGTCTTTTTCAACCAGTCTCTCGAATTCCGCATTTACCTTCGGCTTGGTGATCACTTGTACTCTATGTGCAGCACAACATTGGGATTGGTTTCTAGGTAAATTGTTCCAGGTAGTTGTCCCAACTCATTTTCAAAAGCATCTTTGCCTTCATGGAGTATATTCTCTTTATTGATGGTAATGCAGTCCATTTTTTACATTTCTGTTGCCAAAGTTAAGTGTTGAGTTCTTCGTTCATCACTGAATATTTCACAGCAAACTTCTTTCCAGTCTTTGGATTCATCAACTTTACACGATACTCGCCCAAGGGTTTTATTTCTTCCCCGTCCCACATTACCAGAGTTCTGTACGAGGCCTCCAAAACGATGGTTTTAACTTGCTTAATATTTTGCTGGTCCACTGATGCTGGGCCTGCTCCACCTTCATTACAACCCTAGTTATTTGGTGAGTCAAACTGTCCATTTTTTCATTTAATTTTCACACAATATACAGGCTTATAAGCAGATTCACTACTGTAATGATCATATAATTCTGATTCCTAGGACAATCTGGTTATTACAAAATTTACAAGCATTCATCAACGTCCTTATAGTAGCAACGATCACCTCTGCTCTCACACCCCCTCCTGTTTCCTCAACTGGAATACATACTGCTCATACGTAATATTGCGCTGGTAATCCCTATCTTAAAATTAACTTGGATGTGTTATTTATTGACCCAATCCAACTTCCTTATTTCTTTTACCATGATCTCCCATTTACTCTGAGTATTTCTTTTATTCTACATTCACCAAAATACCAGTTTCTTAACGGAAATTCATAGCAATTAGTATTTTATGGGATCAACACCCTTGAATTTGACGAGGACCATCCTTTCCGTGGTAGGTGCTGCAACTCGCATCTTCCCACAACCTCCTGGTCTATGCGGCCGATGTATTCCGGTTTGAAGTACTTTTTTAAAGGGTTACTCGTCTAAGTACCTCGAGAGCATTTTTAACTGTTGCTATTGGTTGCGCTGAAGGAGGATGGGTTATGGATGGTGGTTGGGATCTACTACTGAAGAAAATAGGAGAGACCTTTGCAGGCAATTGAGAAACCGACTTACGGGGGTAGGAATGGATTTCAGGGGCCTTCTTCCTCTTGCAGGCGGCCACGAAATAACTGTTTTTGCAGCATGGTCTGCACGCTGGTTTTCGGTCACTGACAATTATTGGGAGCTTTTTCTGGCTGTCCATATCCAAACAGTAGGGAATGGAGATGAAGGCTTCCCTATTGATCATGGGATCGAATCTCCACTTCCCACGAATACGGTCAGAGGAGACCGATACAATCTTCCCATATTCAGTTGATATGCACCTATGTGTATCCCTGACACATAACAAAGGACTTCGAATACCGATAACCTGGTCTACTTTCTTCCAAGGTACTTAACCTGAAAAATATGCCCTCTGTTCAAATGGTAGCTGTACGCCCCACTGAGCAAATCCATCCCATTTCAGAAATTTTTGCGTACGTATATATATACTTTATGATCACTGATCATGTAATGCGCTCATAACCAGAAGAAATGCTCAAGTCGTTTTATGTGGTTATTTTAATCAGCATATAGCGGTCGGAAAATACAGAGAACAAGCTCCGTATCTTTAGAGCTCCTCTTCATCTCGTTACTTATGCAAAATATCTCGTTTGATCATTTCATTTCAAGTCTATAAGGAATTTCGCAAAGTAATCGAGGTTTGTGGTCACGAGAAGAAATCTTTCTAACAGGCACCACAATTTCTTACTTGAAATTCTAAAGACCAAAAATCCCCGAAAACCTGGAATTTTTCGTGGTACCACAACATGATCCGATGCAATCCACGCTTAATCATGATTCAGTAGCTACTCTGCTTTTCTACTAGCCAGATGTCCCATGTTGGCTGGAATCTCTTCCTCTCACCTTGACAACGAATTTTCACTGAGAAATGAAAAATACGTACATGATTTCATGGTCTGTCTCTGCCAACTTCATTTACTGCGTTATGACCGTACAAATAGTCATCGTCTTTATTTATACCACTCAGTATGATTATCTGTGATGTTCACTGAAGAAAAAGTAATGTGTTTCATATTACTCATTATATTTCATACTGTACTGGTACAGCATTTGGCTTCTCGGTAATTCGGGTTTTTGTACTGCCAAATTGCAGGCCATATAGAATATATATTTACTGCCATTCCGAAATCAAAAAAATTCCGATTCTGAAACATGTTTAGTCCCAAGGGTCCATTTGAGAGATAAATTACTTTATTGTGTTTTGCCGGTATATAACTGACAAATTATAAGATAATACATTACAATTGCCAAACGGTATTTTACTTGCAAAGGATGACCCAACTTTGCTTCTGGTGTTGCATTGCTGTGTGGTAGTATGCACTTGCCATGATCATGTGTGTATACTTTTGTATTGTACACACACACACACTGTTATATATACCCGTGTGAGTTTTTTCGACTATGTGTGTATGGTGTACACATGCTGCAGCCGTTCTTGGTAATAGCGATGTAACCTCTGACCTCTTCTTTTTTAGCTTGCTGCTATACTGCTGGGCAAATCTCATCCAACTCGGTTCATTCATCCGAATTTACAGGTGGCGTTTTAAGCTTGTTTTTCTTCAATTCAAAGCATGCGCAGTAATGTATGCAAAAAATATTCAGCAAGATCTCAGATCTTGTCACTGCATTACTGTTTTCAAAAATAATCAACGTTGTCCGACTTGTCGCCCTCTTTCAGCCAAAGAAATAAAACAGAAACAAAATGGAGGTGGATTTTAAACAGGTCAAGTTAAGTATTGATCGAAATTTTACTGCTCTATTTTGCCCACTCGAGCATGCGCAGTGAGACTTGGTTCTGACACTTGGAAGCCCCTCTCCACTTCCCTACCTTCCGCTTTCTCTCTGTCTTATCCTTTTTCCTCTCATTCTCTTTCACTTTTTTTATTAGAAAAAAATAAAGAAAATGCGAGGGAAGCCGGTAAAATGCGAAAAAGTTGATTTCGCGTGGGTTAAAACGAACGTCAACGGAGGCCAGTGCAAGTGCAAGTCGTAGTATATGCCAATAATTACATCTGTGTGTATATAGCGTCATGTATGTGTATATATGGTTTAACAAGGTTCAACCTAGAAGTGTACATGATTGAACGTATGTACGTATGGTTTATTGTCTTTGCGTGAAATGGCTTAACGTAGAAGCGTGTGTGTGTGTATATGTATGGTTTAACGAATGTATGCATGATACATTAAATGTGTGCATTAATTAGAACATAAGTGTGTTTGAATTGTTTAACAAAGGTGTGTTTGGTTCATTGTAAGTGGGTGCATTTGGCTAAGCGCGTGGTTGTAAATATAGTTTAACGTACGCATCAATTTTATGCATGCATATGGTATGGCATAAGCGTTTGTGTAAGATTTAAAGTATTTGTGTAGAAATAGTTTAAAGTGTATGTGTATGGTTTAACTCAAGAGTGTGTACTTGATCTAACGTATGCATGTGAATATGTTTAGGTCTTTAGATTAGTTTAGAGAGAACATATCTGAGTGGATGGGATTTTTGTGTGTGCATATGTGTGTGTTTATGTGTTTGCAAGAACAAATTTTGGGTAAATGATATCTATACGTGTATGAATTTTGTGTTTATTTTCAGTGTACTGATCACTTTTGTGGCCGTGTGCCATTTCTGTCTGTATGTCTGTAAGTTAATAGGTGTTGCCTTCCTGGATTTTTCCACGCACACCGTATACACTTGTGTAAATATCAATCTCAAGTATAAGATGACCTTTGATTCGTGACCATGGAATCATTATTATGTCTCGTGTATAGGTCCACAACAGTTTTCAACTTACTGCAAAAACAAATTAAGACGAAAACGTATCATATTTTATATATATACACATTACCAATAACTCTCTAAAATCCTCGTTACCTTCAAGATCCAAGCAATAAAAGTGAGATGCTCATTATTTAGTATAACGATACTCATATCAAACTGCGTTTTCAAAAGAGAGTATTCTATTTTTAGATACAGGCATATAAGTCACTTATAATAATTATAGCATATACCTGTATAAAATGACGGCTTTATTTAGGTATGAATCAACACTAAAAAGCCTTTAGCTATTCTATTCAGTAATTCATTTTTGATGATCCAAGTATACTAGTATTTTTTTTTTAAGTGTCAACTCAACTCAAGTTGTATTAAGGATGATTGAACATGAAGTATTAGGCCAAAATATCGTATAAGAAAGGTCCCATTTTGTTATCGTGCAGTATGAATAATAAGACATCATGAGAAACTTATTTTGTTTCAAATATAAGTTATTTCATTATAAAATTGAATATTAGTTGAATATTGTTGAATATTGTTTGATATAAAAAGAATTATAAAAAGGGTAGAGCCAAATTTGACAAATCTGTCCATTTTCATGTCAACAAACGATCACATTTCAAAACACTTCAATTGATTTTTTGGTCTGTTAATCTATCACACATGGACCATTTCATTATGACATCTAGGTAACAACAGTACTCAGGCACAACATGCAATTAAACAAATAAACATTAATTTTGCATGTATAGTTTTTATATGGATGAATATAATGGCAATGTCTTTTCATTGTGATTAGTGGATATTTTTCATGCATTCCATTGAGAGTTCATACTTATTCTCATCGTGCATGAATCTCAAATTAACAACGCTATCATCCAAGTATAAGTCGACCCTCTTCTTGACGTAAAAGATCTTTTGAAGCCTAACATACACGAATAGGACTGAGTCACTCAATACCAACTGTCACGTGACTAACATTTTTTGTGGCATGCTGTATTGTGGTGGGCGTGATCAGAATATTGGAAAAAGTTGTTAGCAATGAATCTATTGTGACTACTTCTTGTTCAATCAATTTTGCCAGACGTTTAGGGTAGTTACCAGAATGTTTCAGGCAAGTTTCGGCGAAGATCTTTCTCCATTTTTCTATGCTGATTTAGTCTACTTCTGATGTATTCTGGAGATTTATTTTCCTAACTTTCATTCTTAATTCACACCCCATATTTTCAATAAAATGATTGCAAATCCATGGCAAAACATTCATCATTTCCTTTCCATACATCGAATCACCAGCTTTGACTTATGCTTTGGATAATTGTCTTGGTGGAATATCCCATTTCTTTTCAAACTGAGATTTTGAGCCAACCTTTTATCGTTAAGAATATCCCAATAGTTTTCTTTTCTCATGGTTCTTCTGATTAGCACAAGTTGACGATCGCATTTTGCGCTAGAGCCAAATCCATAGCATAATCGAACCCCCTCTGTGCTTTAACATGGGGATAGTGTCTTTTGACAAATGATTTAGTCCTTTTTCCGCTGCACATGTTGCTTGCTAGAGTGACTGAAAAGTTCCAGCATCGTCTCATCAGACCACAAGATTCCATCCAAATTCTTTATCTTCAGCAAATTTAATCTAGCTTTCTAGTGCATTGGATGTAATAAACATGTCTTCCTTGGTCTATAGCTTTTCAGTCCCATGCGCTGTAATGTATACTATGCTATATCCTGACTAACATTCACGTCATATGATGTCAAATTATTAGTCATATCTTTTCGGGTAATCCGTTGATCTGACGTCTTTGATTATATTGTACATTGGTCTTGGTGGAACTTTACGAGAACGACCATCTCGCAGAAGATTTTACATGTCACCAACCATATTGAATTTCTTTGTTTTCTATTGTACCATTGACGTAGCAACATTCAGCCCTTGGAAATATTGCATATCCCTTTCCTGACTTGCACTTCTTAACAGTTGATTGTCTCCTGTGATACATGTTCAAGACAACTGATGTATGGATGATATGATGCTTCGAAGTCACATGTTGCCAATGATATCGATCAAAAGTTATATAAGTGTGACAAATGATTCTATGAAGATAGAAAGTAAGTTGTAGTCAAATATCCACCTAATTTATAATGATTTATATCGATTGCACAAATACTTTTCGTTCGCATGTTTTTTTGAAAATAGTCAAATAACTCCATAAATAATTGACTTATCATCTTCATATTGTGTGCTACACCATTGCCTCTGATCTATCTTAGTTTTGGTGTCGTTTGAATTTTGTAAAACTTGTTGGAAGAGAATTAACGTTCAATGAAACGTTTTATTTTTATACATTACAATTATTCATTGTCCCATAGTATGCATGAGTTTGATATACGCAATTGAGTGTCATGCATGAATTTATGCAAACTGCTACTAACATTCACAAGGTTATAGATCAATGAAAATCCCTGCAGCAACATTAGTACTTAAAAGTGCAATTTGACAATTTTTTTTCTAGTTTTTAAAGTTGTATGTTGCACAGGGGCATTCAGTTAGGGATTGTCAGGGGTCACTGACAGATATGGTCACTCTATTTACAATATATAAGGTGCATGTATGTATCTGTACATGCGTACATATCTGCGTATATGTGCGTATAAAAATGTTTATGTGTATACATATGCGTGCTGAGATGTATACGTGTGTAGGGGATTTTAGATATGCATGTATGAGTGTATGTATTTAAGAGTATGTTTATTGCTATGTATATATACGTGTGTATGCATGTTAATGTTTTTTTAGCGTTGATCCGCTCTTGTGTCTGGAGAAGAAGCGAATCGGAAGAATAAGGACAAAAGGTTATTCCTTGTGGCTAAGCCTTAAAACAAAGATGCATTTGATTATCTATGTAAGGATTGATATTATTCTATGTGCACATGAACATTTCTTTATTTATATTAGAACACACTAACTCATATATACAGTATTCCAGAATGTGTTTATAAATGAGCATAAGTCTGTGTATGACTTTGTTTATATCTATTTTTATTCACATATGTTTATATCTATTTCTCGCATAAGGTTACTTCGGTACTCGTGTAAAATGAAGGAAATCGAAAGAAAGCAGTAGTTTGTTGATTACACCATGCTACGCAATTCTGGTTCCTGGGTAGCGAGTTTTGTATTCTGATTGCCTTTGTATGAAAAATCTAGCATCCAAGTGAGTGTGTGTGTAGTGCACTTGCTGATATTTATTTTTTTTTGTTCTCGTTTGTTTTTTTCAAAATTGAACAATTTGGGAGATCAATGTGTTTGTGTGGAATTTTGTTTTAATCAGGAAAATCAGTAAGGAGAAACTTTTATAATGTCACAAAAGCCGTGTGGAGAGAATATTTTTAGCCAATGTCAAAAGTTACAAAACATCCCCAAAGGATGATCTCAAATCTGACTCAATCGTTGCACACAATGCATCATCAAAACTTCTTTTAAAATCATTCAACAGAAATTTTCAGATTCATACTTCTTCGGACACTCTACGATAAGTCGAATGACAATTTCCATGCATCTCAGGATGCAGCTCGTCATAGCAATCGATGTCCAGTGATAAGAATAAGCATGATATTCAAATCATCACGATATCATTTATAGCTAAGATATTAATGACCGTATCAGAATGCAGCATTTTCAAACAAAATGCCAAAGTCTTCACAATAAGCACACGGAAAATTTCTATACCGAAGAATCCTCATCTGATGTAAACTTTGTTGGGGGCACAGCTGATATTTTCACAGCTGCATTTTTAATTGTATATAGAGACACATATACAGGTACACATATGTACAGAGACAGACACAGACACAAACAGAGAGATGCATGTGTGATTGTATGATGTCGAACATGTATGTATATTCAAAGTTGTGATAAAAAGTAAATGAACATTAACGTCAAAATTAGTCCATCAGGAGGGGATACTCGACAGCAGTCATCGAATCCACTCTTGAAAAATGTTGAGGCTTCAAAGCTATCAACAAAGGCCTCAATTCAGGACGGAAGCAAATAACCAGCATACTCAAGGAAAATGGAGACCTAACAACATAGACATGATTGTCAAACGTGCCAAAGAATGTTAGGAAAAACTCATTCATCCAAACAAGGACAACAAAACAATGAATAGGATAAGCAAGAAGCAATCAATCAACTTGAGGATTTCCCTGAAGTAAATCCGTGGAGTGAAAGAAGCCATCAAACAGACAAAGAGAGGAAAAGCCCCAAGACCAGACAATATCACTATCGATCAACTCTGAGAATCGGGTAAGATCACTAGGAAACTGGAAGTCCTATTCAACTTGTGTCTAAAACAAAGTAAAGTCCCAGATGATTGGAATACTGCAATCATAATGCTTTTATATAAAAAAGGAAACTCGAAAGATCTAAACAGCTACAGACATACAAGCCCACCCAACTGCATATACAAACTTTTCACAAAAATACAAGATGAAAACCAACCACGAAAGCAAGCTGGCTTTAGAAGAAGCTACTTGACCATGGACCACCTGCATTCGATAAATCAGCCGGAAGAAGAAGCAGCAGAATATAAGCCATCAGTCATTATAGCCTTTATCGGCTTCAAAAATGCCTTCGACTCATAGGAAATCCCTAAGGTCATGGAGGCCATCACTCGATAAGGAGTAGATCTGGTATACGTCGAAGTGCTGCATCATACATACAGTCACAGCAGCTCTTTTATCAGACTACATAGAGACACGAGGCCCCTTCCAGCCCTTCCTTGAGATGATCTTCAAAAAACTAGACTGGGAGAGTCAAGGAATCAAAAAAAATATCTGAACAACCTCGGATTTACAGACAACACTGCCCTTTCGCTGAGAACCTACACGACCTCTGACTAATATTAAATGAACTAAATGAAAAGAGCAAGAAAGTTGGCCTACGCGTGAACTTCAGCAAGACGAAGATCATGAGCAACAACAACATCGGAAATAAAAGCACTAAGATCAAAATCAAGGACACAGAACTGGAAAAAGTAGATCACTACATCTACCCAGGATAACAAATCTCCTTGAGACCCCCAAAAGAATAAGATATCAAGCAAAGAATCACTCTAAGATCACAAGCCTTAAGTATAGCTAGCTCAAGCTTCAAAAACAATATGATCCCATTAATCCTAAAAAGAAGGGTATACGACCAATAGTCACTTATGGAGCTGAAATATGGAACCTAACCAAGAGATGGACCCGCAAACAGAACCATGCAACGTGCACATAAAAGAATTACGCCCATTCTCACGTCGAGAGACCACAAAAGAGCACAATATATCCGGGAGAAGACAGGAGTCCGAAACATCATGGAATCTATTAGAAAAATAAAATAGCAATGGGCTGGCCATGTTGCAAGAATGGCTGACAAACTATTGACGTCTCTACTCACGACATGGATCCCCAGCCATCACATGCGCAACCAATGCCGCTTGTGCAGTAAATGGAGAGACGAGCTCGACAAATTCAGAAAGTACCTGCTTCGCAACGCCCACGATATAGAAGTGTGGCGAATCCTGAGGAAGGTCTACGACCAATGACGGACGTTAAGAGACTGATGATGAAAAACTACTTAAAATTTAGAATTAGTTATATTGTAACTGCTTTGAATAAATTGATTTTTTTTCGTTTTTCTGCGACACCTGATGTCTAATTTTCATCATAAATATCTCCTCAATTTGACTCTGACTGTTATTCTTTTTAAATTTGTTACATTTTCACTGCATTTTTTACAAACACAAAAAAACTTTAGATCCTATTTAGTCGTTCCTTCTAAAAAGTTACATTTTTCTCAAAATCGAAAAAAGTCTCAAAAAAACTGAGATCAGTTTCATTTAGAACTATTTATTCTTCACCAGAAAGAATGTGGTGGGGGTTCCGATTGTAATCCGTTAAATTCACACCGTAGCCAACTGGATGTTAAAAACGACATCCAAGTAGAAAGCAATTACAGTATTATTGAAAGAGAAAAGAGGCAAAATTTTGAAAGTACCCTTACCTAGAAAAAATAAATGAATAGTGAGACGTTTCTTCTTCAATGTAAGTTAATGCTGAATTATCTTCTTAGTTTGTGTCAGACAGCAACCACGCTTGTTTTGTTTTGTTTTGTTTTTTTTTGTTTTTCTTTCACGGGAAGAAAATAATAACTCCTCCCTACGCGGTAAGGTATGCAAATCTTCAAATGTCTGTTCATTTGGTTATTATTATTATTATTATTATTATTATTATTATTATTATTATTATTATTATTATTATTATTATTATTATTATTATTATGATTATTATTATCTTAGCAATGCCGTCGTCTAGATGGTTTTGATTCTTTGGGTTTTTAGTTTAACCACTTCTCATGCTGAGCAAAAACCTCAGTACGGGAAGAATGCTCTCTGTGGTATGTTTCTTCTCTGAGAGTATTTGATTCTTTCTTAAATGTTTCCCAGTGATAGGGTTCAGTTTCATAAGTTCTTAGTTGTTGGTTCAATTATCTTAGGTTTAGCTGGTTTCTACATGTCTAAGATAATCATGGTGACTGGGTTATTCTTCAGAGTGGGTGGGTGTGTAAGATGATTATAATGCCATTTTACCTATGTTTGAATGAGAAATTTGAAATCCTCATTTTTACCAATGGAAAAAAAAGAAAAAAAAGAGTATTTGATTACATCAGGTGAAGTAACGTTGAAGTATCAGCACCGATTAAAATTTATTTAATACATTGATAATCTATTGAAATCATAATTCAACATCCTACACATCAGTATACAAAAAATTGACCATCATAGCTATCTTATTTACTTCGTTATTACTATTAACATTATCATTATTATTCATTTATAGATACAATATATGTATTTATGCAAGCATATATATATATATATATATATATATGTGTGTGTGTGTGTGTGAATCATGAATTGCGTCAAATTATGAAGAAACTTATCTGAACTGATCTCCCAACGTCACACGGTTAAAACATTACTCAATTGAGACAACGTAAATAGAATGAACAATTCAAAAAATGGGGCTACAGCAGGAATCGAACCTGCCATCGATAGAGTACCCAATTCAACGTAAGGATGCCCTTATCATTGAGCTAAACAACCCCATGCGATGCAAAGGCTAGATATCTGCTTTCAACCCCAATCCCATCTTGTTCATCCTAAGTCTATACGCCTCTTTCCATTTAACGGATGAGTTATGTATTCAAGAAATGGGCATTTGATAAGTTTCTATACAATATAACGCAATTTATGATACATTCCGTCGGACCAAGTATGTCCATTTTTTAATCCAATTATTCTCAGGTTCGATTCCTGTCGGAAATTGTGGCCAGGGGTGTAGAAATGTAGTTTTACTGAAAGTAGGTTGGGATGATTGGGTGATAGTAAGTAGAACTAATGTTGAATCGCCACTCAGTCTTGCCTATACATTGAAGTTTGCATTTATTACATCCTAGAATTATATATATACATATATATGTGTGTGTGTGTGTGTGTGTGTGTGTGTGTGTGTTTACATGTTTAAGGCAAATTCTTACACAGACTCTTCTAATTTGCCCCGAACATATAAATAGCAAAGATTTTCTCTGAGCCTCAGCAGATATTTTGTCCGAAGAATTTGGCTGGTATTTGCGTATATGTATTTGCATAAGTTTATGTGCATATATATATATATATATATATATATATATATATATATATATATATATATATATATATATATATATGTATGTGTGTGTGTGTATGTGTGTGTGTATGTATAACTACACATATATATATGCATGTATGTACATGCATATTTGATTGTATGCATATGTATGTATATCTATATATATGCATATATCCTTATGTATATATATGTATGGGTATACATATATTCAAATATGTATGTTGGTGCATATATACATGTATTCGTATATATGTGAATATATGTGTGTGTGTGTATCCGTGTATATATATATATATATATATATATATATATATGCATATATGTATGCACACACACACATATATATATATATATATATATATATATATATATATATATATATATATTATATGTATGTGTATACATATATTCATGAGTATATATATATATATATGC
>OY735200.1:44396449-44401449 GCA_963457665.1 Thysanoteuthis rhombus | reverse complement strand
TGGAATTACCACTCGTAGAGGTTATTAACCCAGTATTTCTACTTCATAGGAAAAAAAAAATCTCAAGCATGACACAAATCAATTTTTCTTTAATAGCTTGATATGCCGGCTTCATGAAACATAACTCAAACAAATTAGATTAAAAGATTAAAATTATTGGCATATTTTATTCCAGATCAAGAGCAACAGAGTTCTGAATTGACTTGGGAATGATCATAGAACTCGTTGGAAAAGAAAATCCAGCATGGAGTGTGGCAAATAATATTGGCTGATTCTAGTTTAAAACTGTGTTAATCGTATAAGTAAAATGGCAAGGT
Source organism: Thysanoteuthis rhombus (assembly GCA_963457665.1). NCBI lineage: Eukaryota > Metazoa > Mollusca > Cephalopoda > Oegopsida > Thysanoteuthidae > Thysanoteuthis > Thysanoteuthis major. The sequence continues at coordinate 44,401,132 of OY735200.1, read as the reverse complement.
TATGAAGGACATGATAGAAGTACATCCCAAAAGACGCCAGAACATAAGGATATAAAGTCAATGCAATATGCTTTGAAAATAGAAATAGTACAACAACAAAAAATATAAAACAAATGAGCAGAAACTTAGAAATCGGCTGAGTGAAATGGAATTTACGCATAGAAAAAACAAGTCAAACACTTAAACAGGAGAAATCAAGGTTATCATAGGCTAAAGAGAAGTAATAATGTAATGTGGATGACTGGATTATTGGTTGAAAATGATATTCAATGACAGATCATCGACCAACCAGCACCGACAAAAGTGATGATTCTGTAACTTTCGTCTGGGTCTAATCCAATGCGAGATAGAAAAGTGGTTGCCTGAGGAGAAGAAGAAACTTTCCCCACTCATGATGTAAAGTTGAATGTCCGGAGGAGATGACAGCCATTACCTCAACAATCAATGCACTGGTGTGCATTGAATTTTTTCTTCTCATTCTACGTATATAATTTTGTGATGAAGTATATTTTAAGATAATAATGCATCTTCTCACGGAGCAATGTGTGTTGAAGCTTTTCTTCACAAAAGTCATATCAATTCATTGACTGAAAAATAATAGATTTTTTTTAAAAATTCGATGATGACAAGGTTCCATCCTCCCAACCCAATCCGTCACCGCTATTTCAGACCGTTAGAACCTGCTAGATAGGGAATATTGTCTTTCGTTAATGATATCTAAGCCTTAAAGGATTCAGGCCTTCATAAAAGTTCAAGGAAGAGCAGCAAAGTATTATTTATGATTTTTTGGCAACATTGAGTGATTCCTTAATTTTTTCCTTACTTCATCTTGAAAAAAATATGCAGATAATTACAGTGATTCAATCTACTTTTTTGAGGTATATTTTATGAACCCAGGATGATCAACTATTAAGCAAAATTGTTTTGTGTTCCACCTGTGATTTGTTTATTTGCTATGAAACAAAAAAGCTGGTTGAACATCCTCAAAGTGTGATGATTCCATGTTTTTGCCATCAGCCGTATATTCTATTATTGTACTTCTATCTATCAATCTATTTTGTCTATCTCATTTACTTCTGAGTAATGTATGTATTTAGTATCAGGTTATTATGTTGATAAGATGATGTACACAACAGAATGGTAAAAAGGTAATCAAATTTTGAAGCAATGACCTTTTTTCCCTACGATTCTCTTCTGATAATTCACCATCTGTACAGAGTTCTTTTGGTTTGGAGGTCACATATCCATTAAAGCAAAAAATATGTCTTCCCTATCATTGTACATTTTATCATAGATATGATGTTTATGATGCTTGAAAAGATGATAATCCTTAGGAAAAATATCAGGTTAAAATGAAAAATACTGCAAGACTTCATATCCCGAACCACTTTGCTTAGACATTGTCAGTCGAGTCAGACGTTGTCATGGAGCATTTCATTAACTTTATGCGGGGCTTATTTTTCCATCTTATTAATCTTTGCAATTTCTTAGAGATGACGTAATGTGGTTGATATTGAAGTCCTCAAATCTCCAGAAAGTTGTTGAACTGTTGTTCGTGGGTCGTTGGCTAATACTGACGATAATCGTTCATCATCTAGAACAGGTTTGGGCCTCGCCCGAGATCAAGTATTAATATCTGTAATCTCAAGCTCAAACAAATCTAGCCAATGCCGAACAGGTCACACTATAGTAGAGTTCACTCCAATTGCTTTACTGATGTCATCAGTAGCTGGGGCAGCATAATGCCCCAATTTGAAGCCGTACATGAAAATTAGTCTAAATTGTTAAGTAGTCAACAATGCAGTCAAGGGTTAAAAAAACCTCCAATAGTAATGAATTTATTTACTTTGGAATCTGCAAAAAGTGCAATTTCATTATTAAATCGTTTACCTTTCGCTTTGTTCTCAAAGAAGTAAAAAAACGATATTTCATAGTTAAGAACCATGGAGTTTCCAATCCAAGAGTGTATACTTTGAAGGGATCTAATTTTTACGCATGCACAATATCTGCTTGTGTACAACAGATGAGTATTTCATATGTATGTATTAATATAAGTGTATATATTCCTCTGAACAGATTAATATGGATATCACTTGACCGTGATTTCAATTTTATTCAATGTATATATAATTATGTGTGTTTGTGTGAATGTGTACGTATATGAAAATGAGTGTTTTTTAGTACGTAAAAAAAAGATCTGTGAGTGAAATCGATCATGTCTATGCTTGTTTGTATGTATGTAAATATGTATGCGTCCATGTCGTTAGATATGATACATCATATCAGTCACTATCGATATTAATCAAATTGAAATCAGCTTTTTCAATTACCAATGGAATGCTGTTCCATTCAGCCTCAAAAGCAATACTGACACCTTCTTAATGATTGTGTAGCATATAAAAACCATCGACAAATTATTTACTGATTCATTTTTTAAGATTCATTTTGTTTTAGTGCCAAGCTTTTACAAAATTGTCCACCAGTCACCTGTTATCTCTCCCCCTTCTTTCTCTCCATCTCTCTCTCTCTCTCTCTCTCTTTATATATATATATATATATATATATATATATATATATATATATATATATATATATATATGTGTGTGTGTGTGTGTGTGTGTGTGAGTGTGTGTATATATATATATATATAATGAAATCATTTTATCAGCCGTTGTTTAGAGTTGGGGCTAAAGTTATTAAGTATTGAATTTAATTTAAATTAAGTACTACTGTATCAACCCAAAAGTCTATTATGTTGTTCTTGTTAGATGACATAAGTTTTTATTTCAATTAAATTTAGTCATAAATATTGCTTTCGATATCGCTGTGATAGCTGTCAGTTCAACGGACATACTTTAATTGTAAAAATTAACGTATATCTGATTGCTGGCTCAAAATAATGAACTGTCACTAATCGTCCCTAAGTTCGATTTTCATCCATTGGATATGATGCTGTGTATATAACTGTCACAGATAAAAGTCCTCTACTACGAATTCTACGTAAGATTGAATCAATTGTTACAAACAAATACGTTTCTCAGATAGATTAATTGAAGGCAGTAATCAACAAAAAGTGTCTGAAACTATTGACTGGAAGGGCACAATATTCAATCAAGCTGACTTTAGATTGCGTATTTATTCGGTGACCAAGCAAAAATGTTGGAACTTGGCTAAGAAGTTTTCAATCATTCGCCGTATTCACGAGATATTGAACCTTTGGATTACCGTTTGGTGCAGTCTTTAGAGAATTATCTTAAAGAAAAATATTCAGTTTCTTGAAAAACTGCGAAAAGCACCAAGATTAGTTTGGTTTGAAAACGATGAATATTTTTTTTCTGGAGAAAAAAATTATGAAGTTTTCAGAATTATACCGAAAGGCAGTGGAACAAAATGGTAATTATGTTCTAGTATTCTTTGAGAATGTCATGGTCGCAAAATATGTCTTATTTTATCCTACAAACCGGACGAAGCGTTTTGCGCCAAACATTTTTTGTGTGAGAAAATTAGGTTTTTACATCCGTTATTATAATTATTACAGTGTTGTGGTTTGCAGCTCCACGCCAGTTGTCTGGTGATTATCGCTGAAGGCTGAGTGACCGTAAGCGTCCACAGGTGTTCAGCCCCACTCGCATATCGTCATCACCTATAACAGCACTGTTGTAGTTTCTATTGTTTTCACCATGCCTTTTTCATCCTAGCTATTAGGCCATTGCTGACAACTGGGAGTCTTAGATCTCATATTTCAAGTACTATATTCAGTATTCTTGCTGATCCCAGTAGTGCTGTGGTCTGCATAGTCTCAATCCTTCCTCTTATCTCCAGCTCTTCAAACCTCTTATTCAGTGTCTTTGTAACATTTCTTAGTGCACCAACTATTTCCACTTCGACTTTGGTGTGCCACATCTTCATCAGTCTCCTTGCAAAGTTCTGCTATTTTCCCAAGCTATTCACCCTCTTTCGTACTTGCAGGCATAGCCTCGTCTATTATTTTTCAGGTTCTTTTTTTGATTGCGACGACAAGGTCTGGTTTTCTTTCTTGGACAGGATGGTCAGTTTGGGTGTCAAAACGAGTCATTTGTGAATTCTATTCTCCCAGGCTGTCTCCAGTTTATACTGATACCATTTGTCTGCATGGTGACATTTTAGTTGTTTACAATGTATCACTGTTGTTACCCTATCGTGTCTGTTTAAAGGGCTATTTTATTATGTTTACTGGTTACGTGGCTTATAGCTTCGTCCCTTTCTCCACATAGGCGGCATTTGTTATCTGTTTCGGTTATATCTATTTTTGATCTGTAGTATTTGGTTTGGGCAGCCCAGATGAGTGATTCCGTAACTCTCTTTAGGTTTCCTCTGCGTAGCCATACCCATGATCAACAGTCTGTGATATTTTGTATCTGTCTTTTGAATGAACCATGTTTTTTTCTGCCTATTTCGTTTCTTCTTGTATGGTTTGCTTGTCTTTAGATAACTACTTTTTTGTTGTACTGCTTTGAGTGCTTCTTATAATGACTTCACAACTTGCTTGCACGCATTTTTCTAATCTTATCTTGAGTTGGGGACACTCTTATACGCTGATGAGTCCTCTGCCGCCTTCTTTCATCTTCAAATACAGTCTATATGTGCCATCTCTGTGATGTAGAGCCTTGTGCAATGTCATAAGCTTCCACGTCTGATGATCCA
>OY735200.1:44373949-44391449 GCA_963457665.1 Thysanoteuthis rhombus | reverse complement strand
TTCTTATTCTTTTTCTTCCCTCTCACCCTGACTTCCTCAATTATGCCGAAAGAAATTTGCTTTCAGTTCGAATGATATGTAGATGTTGTTCGTGGCCCGAGATTGGAGCAATGGCCGATCTGTCCATCTGGTCTTCTGGCGGGAAAATGAAAGGTTCACTTCATCTGCAAACGCGAGAAGGGCCGGACAATGTGTTCTGGCTTGTTTCGTGGGATGGTCCCGACGGGCTTTTGGTCAGGCTTCGAAGACCTTAAAGCATGGACTTGCTTTGTTCCTCCTTATATACTGTTTTTTTTTTATTATGTTAGATCCTTCATTTATTTTTTTACTACTAACTCTCCTCCTAAGCAAAAATAGGGGTCTTATTTTACCGTAATTTACTTTTTTTACTCGCCCTCTTTATTTCATTTTCTCCATTTTTCTCTGTGAATCTTACTGCAATCATTTCTTTTTTTTTTTTTTTGCTTTTTTGTCTTCAATCTATCCTTTTCCCTACTTTCCTCAGATTTTATAAGCTGCTACTATGGGCTGTCACTTTTCACTACCTTTCTCCTTATATTGTGTCATATTCCAAGATTTTTTTCTCGTTATTCTTCATGTTTTTTCTTTAGATTTTTCGTTCTTATATTCTAGCATAATGTCTTCCTTCGTTTATTTCCCGATATTCTTACTTCAATTTTCTCCACTTTTCCGTAACTTCCTTTCAATTCTTTTTTATTTTCTTCCTATCATTGTTTCTTTCTTCCGTCTTTTTGTTCCTTTTGTTCCTTTCTCACCTTAACTGGACGCGGATAATGCCCAACAGTTTTTCTATCCTGTATATAATGAGAACGCACCAACAGACTTAAAGGTCAGGTTTCGAATATCCCTAAGAATGAAATCGCTTTATTTGTTCTCATATATTTGTCTTTCATTCCTTTCTGTGTAACATCCTTTATTTATAGTAAAATAATAAAAAAAGAATGTAAAATCTCTCATTAAAGGTCTTTTTGTTTTTATATCATTATAATGATTTTCTACTCTTTCTTTTCTCGTTATTTCTCCCATCTTCCAGGATATATTTTATTATCTCATTCGTTTCTCTGAGAACTCTCACGAAATCGTCCTTTGTTCGCTTCTTTCATTTCCATTCAGACTATACCTTCCTCTTTTTCATTTTCCTTTTTATTTTTCTTCCCAAATACTTGATGATTTGTTCCTACACTTTGATAATCCTTTTCTCTTCGTTTCATATCTTCGGACTGCGAAGTTTTGTCTGACGTGATATTTGCAAAATATCTTGTCATTCAATCCAGGACAATTATTGGCTTCATTGATTTCATCACTAAGTACGAATTGCCTTGAATAACTATCATATTAACTGCCAGAGATTTTGAAAGATTTTTTTTATGAGCAGTACGAAAAAATGTCTCACAATGTATATTGTTAGCTTGTGCCAAGTGGTTAAGAGTATTTCTCCCATGTCTTTTCTCTTTTACTTACATGTTTGTTTGTCTTTATATGTTTATGGGAACTGTGAATGACTAGCCAGTTCATTTGCGTACTGGTAAAATCTATGTCGTCCAAATTATAAAAACGTTCAACTTTCATAACGATTTGTGATTAACAATGCCTTTGTTATGTGAAATTATGAACAACCGATTTTTCCTTAATTCTACAATCCTGAACATAGCAATTAATTCTAAAACTGCATAGAATGTATCCTTTTGGTAGTCAGATTTTTTTCACAAAATCCAATCACAGATATCTCTTTTTAGATTCATATTTGTATCTTTATCGGCTTCTAAATAACTGCGCTAATATTCATGATATTTTTCAATCAGGCTTAAACACGAGTAAACATCAAAATCTATATAAATTCGGTAATAATTGTTTTAAATGAACATCCAATTTTACTAACTCCCACACGAATGCATACATGAAAACTCATCTATCTACATACCTATTCCTTCATCTCATTTTTTGTGCATATATATATATAAATACTTATATATATATATATATATATATATATATATATATATATGTATATATATATATATATATATATATATATATATGTATATATATATATATATTTATATATACTTGTTTGTGCATGACACACCATTTTGATATCCCTCTAATTATGTATAGATGAATTGATACATAAGTTAAACGACATCTTCAGCGTGGAGTTATAGATAACCAGTTATTCTTGCAGATCATAATTACATTCGTGAATTTGATTCTCACTTGATGCCCTACAAATGTCACTTCGAGCTAAAGAAAGTTAAACACATTATTGCAACAAGCAGACACATACTCATCTGTGTGTCAGTGTGCGTACACAGCTTTTGGGTGTACTATACATAAGTTCGGGGAAGTCTAACAGTGCACGGAAACTAAATGTAGTACGGACTTTTGCTGCAAACAAAATTTGATTTTTTTTCTAGAATGAAATACACCATTTTCGACGAGCTACTTTTGAGTTTCAGATGATATCTTTGATTGAATCTGGATTCATTGGTAGCTTATGTATTTGTGTATACGTCGAGTTTATTCATCAACTAAATGATCAGGCCCAAATCAATCAATCAGGTTGACAAATACTTGGGTAACAGTTTCGTTACATTGAAATCTCTGCAAAGAGGGGAAGATGACATGAAAATAGTAACCAGTCACTATATGGCAAGGAAACATCAAATATGCAAGTTTTTCTTTAATCAAAAGTCACGCAGTGCCTACAGTAGATGGAGACCATTAACTTTTGTTTTATCATATAAATTTCTTTCAATAATCTAGACTGAAATTCTTATCACGTTTGGTATCACAGAAACCACACGAAGCTGTGGAAAATGATTCAAGATCTTTTGTCGCTGCCTAATACTTAGACTTTGCATGCGTGCAGATTACATTGCTACGTGTAGGTGTTGTAAGAGAGATCTTCTGCCTCTTCAAAGCGAGTCAAAACTCGTCAATTACATTATTACTTAGACAATGATAGCACAAGACAACGTAAAATATAAACTTCAATAAGAGTTTTGCAAAGTTCGTTTCAAATGCAAGATAATATGGTGCTTTGTCTCAGTAATTTCTTCGATTACTTTTGGTTTGACTTCTATTCAAAATATATCATATTAATTTGTTGGTCAAAATCATGACGCTGCGTGACTACATTTGGTTTTTCCGATATAATGAATAATTCAGTCATTGTAATAAGCGAAAGAAAGATTAGAATTAACATAGTGGGAGGCTTTTCATAGCAGAGAGTAGTGAAGGTTCAGAAAAAATGTTGCTTTCATTTAACTACTGGGAAAGTGTTATCTCTTTTTGTTAGGGACATTTTGGCTATGAATGCCGATTAAGATATCAACCTTTCAAACTTCTTGCAAAGTGAAACTAAGATAATTTTCAGACTAAAAAAACAGTCATCAACCGGATAGGTGAGTTTTAATCAGAACATCAGTAATCAATTTACAACAGATTGGTGCAATAGAATCTTGCAAGACATCATATCGTGTAAGACCTCTTTTTAGTTGCATTTTGTGCTGAATCATATAAACAAGTAATTACCACGCCCAATTTTACATTCTATATCATTAATACAGCGATATATACGCAAAAATCAAAATGGAATGTATTCTAATTGAGTTATCTCGGACTATTTGACACTAATTCTCAATCATCCAAAAATCTGCTTTTGAAATATATTTAGTGGAGTACTCATACTGATTTGCAAAGTTTCAGGCGAAACAGTATCCTGTGGTGCTGGCAGAAGATTCCAATTTTTTTAACCTAAAAAGAAAGCATTACCCAAAGAGAAATGCACACATCGAGCCAATATATATTTCAGATATAAAATGTTTTTATACAAAACCGTGCATTGTAATCGTCAATATATTAAATAGTTTGGCTTTATTAAACACACAGCATGTATAGAAGCTTTCGAATATTAGTTTTATGAATTCAAACATTGTAACATAAGAAACGTCTCTGATAGGAATATAATGCATGAGCTATTCATATAGAAATGTTAGAATTAATAAAACAAAAATGATTTTTCTGTTCGAATGTGGGTATGTATAAATGTTATTGTAACCCAACCAAAAGAGCATCAGTTAAGCAGTGTTCTTTTTGGTACGCCTTCAGAATGCTATAACTTGAATTATAAACCCAATCTGAGGAGTTACATCATGTTTTATGGGTGTGACGTCATGATAGAAAATTATGACTTCATAATAGAACCTTTTTATTTCATGAGAGATTTTCTTATTCTGATAAAAGTTTTGACGGACTTAGATTTTCACCTGTCTTCATATTCTGATGATCTCCTTTTTCCATTAACATATACAGTGGGGACAATAACTACAGTATGACATTTTAAACGTTTCATCCAATAACTTTATTCATACGTGCTGTACTAAGTTCAAATTTGGATACAACTAAGATACAATATAGATTTTTAACTCAGGAATTTAAAAATTTTCCTTAGAAATGTTGTACTGTCATTTAAGGTGAAACCATTATTGATTTTAACGCAGGAAATGATAGATATTGAATTTATAACTGACAAAATCTACAGTATAGCCGTGGAAAGTGTGTTCCTGTTTTTTTTTTGGGGGGGGGGTCTGTTAAACATTGGGGCAAAGTTATTTTCTAGAAAAAAAAACTAAAAAATCGAGAACGGACGTTTTGATCACACCAAGAACTTTTGTTCAAAATAATGCATGCTTATCGTACAATGTGCGATCTCTGTGACCAGTATTCACCATTGAATTGGGCCTTGGTTTTGGAGTGCAGATTTTTTTAAATCTAAGATCGTATCAGAATACATGTAGTTTGTTATTTTATAAGGGGCATCATGATAATGTATTTATACTATACATTGCTTACATCTTTTGAAACAAAGGGTTTAAAGTAGATTATCCCAAACAACGTATCAGACGATGATGCTTCAATTAGTATAGAAACAGACGTGACTCCTGTATGTGTGTGTGTGTGTGTGCGTGTGTGTGCGTGTGTGTGTGTGTGTATGTTTATACGCATACTTATGCAAAAGTATATGAGTCAGTGTATAATAGAATTGGGTTCTTTGAAGATGAAGAATTTTCGGTACAATGATTCTTGACTAATTTTCCTTTGAACTTATTTGTGTTGCTTTTTATTGCAATTCTCATGTCGTTTTACATTCAACAACCGTTACATAAGCCACATGGATCGGGAATGAAGAATAATCTTCCGATGAGATTTGAAACCCCATCCCTTGTTGGGCCACATTTACAAACTCAAGTATGTCTCTATTTATAGCCAATTGTTAGCCACAGTTTTATTTCATTTCCGTCATATTTATTTAGCTTTACTGCCTGGCCAAGATAATGCAATCATTAACTTTCTCTAGCGCTTCACTGTCTATTCTCATGGTCATTTTCAAGACTTTATTATTGAAAATCGTTTTTGTATATGTTTTGTCGATCTTTAACCCTGTTTTTGGCTTTTTTTCTTCTTGGATTTCGCTCACTTGCCATGTTTTACAGATCCCTCAAAGTTTCTTTTATTGATGCATTATTCCCAAGTTCCTTGAATAGTTCAAACATCTCCCAGTGGGTTTTCCGCAAGGTGCTTCCAAGGTTCACTATAAAGAGTTTCGGTGATATCATATCTCACTCATTTTCCAATTTTGATCTTGTTAGTATGTGCATGATGATTAATTATTGCAGTGTTTTGTTTTTTGTTCATATTCTCAATTATTTTCATATAATTCTTACTTATTTTCACCATGAATTGGAGACTGCCATGTGTTCTATCGCATCAAAGGCCTTTCAATAAGCCAAAAAAAAAGGTTTGATTGATTTTAATGTCTTCTAGATCAGCATAAAAGGCTTTAGAAGTCACCACTCGACAATATATGTGTACGTGCGTAAGTGTGTATTGCGGATGAGAAGTGATCCGACAGAATGTAGATGAAAATAGGAGGGTGAAGAAATAAACTCAGAAGATAGGTATTTCATCTCAGAGTTCTCTCATTATTCTGTGGGCGTATTACGATGCATTTCGGCGAGAAACAGCCGTCTTTTTTAGGAAGAATATTCACAGCAGTTCACTGAGAAAATATTTGCTGTTTATATGCTTAATGCTGAAGAGGAGAATATGAATATTTCTGAGTAGCTTGGTTGTTAATAGGAGCAGGAGGGGAGGTGTTTTTAATCTGTGTAAGAGAGGGTAACATTTGGTTTGGAATAAGATAGGGTTGTGTGAAGCGGGGTCAGGAGGTGTTTTTACTTTTTATTCAATTTTTTTATACGTCCAAGTTAATCAGGGAAAAGTGATTGTGTTATTTTTAAAGTGGCTGAGGATATAAAATGAAAATGATGGTAATGCTAATAGTAATGCTGTTACCACTATTTCTAATAATAACGATGGAATAAGATAGCCATGGCGCTCAATTTTCGTATACTTGCATGTAAAAAAGAAAATATAACAAACAGTGACCAATAACTCAACGAGGAAAAAAAGAAAACAATATATAGATAGAATGAGAGGGAAACCTATTGACCTCCGAAGAATAGATACCCCCCGGAAAACGTTCTTAATGGGGAACTAAGATAAATCGAATTATTTTCCTGAAGAATCCCAAATAAGATAGAAACATGAATATGTTTGTTATAAATCCTTTATTCTATCAAATATATATGTATAAATATATATATATATATATATATATATATATATATATATATATATATATATATATATATATATATATATATAAATATATATATATATATATATATTTTTATATTGCTTAATTTTTATAGTTTGCGTACAAACCCTTTATCATTATCATCGAAGTTTTCTTGAAAACGTTTCGAAGTTGGTGGTTCAAGGTTTTTCGACCATCATTGGTCATCTAGAACCATCAACTTTTGAACGTTTTGTATTTTTAAAAAACTTCGATTACATTAATAAAACGTTTGTACCCAAACTATTAAAATATAACATAGAGTATATATATATAGAGTACCTCTGTTATCTTTAACAATGTATGTTTAATTATATACGTGTGTCTGAGAGGGGGATCTGCACACGAGAAGGCAGGCGAGCAGAGGCTTTGTAAATATTAGTTAGTTGGCTAAATATTGAAACTGCTCTCTTCTGGGTCATTGGTCGCTGTCTTTTGAATTATCACACTCGTTCTCCTTATTAACAGGGAATGGCCGTCCGATTCCAACTCACTATATCGAAAACCCACTCTAGGGCCACCGCTCCCAGCGACCTCTGACGGCCAGCCAAGACGCCAAGTCGTCTGACTTAGACATTTTCAATCGAAAGGCTGCCAAAAGACTTCGTCGTTTTGATTGCTCTTTCGTTCGTTTCTGGCATCTTCTCCTTCATTTCTATCCTTCATCTTGCCCTTTGCAGCAACTTCTTCATCACACTTTTGATCATAAAATATGATCACTTACAATGCAAATTAGTGAAACAATTTTATTTGCTCAAACGATTGCATAATGATAATGTTGCCATAGTAATCATTGCTGACTAGATTGCATTCAAAGATTTAAAAACTACCTAACACCATGTAATTAAACAAGTTTAACTCCAATACCAATTCTGTTTTTCGACCCAATGTTTCATTTTGAAGCATTATTTTGTCTTATAAGGGAGAGGTGTATAGAATAGTAATCATGAAAATATGTTTTTCTCTTACTCGATTATTCTGGTTTAGAAACATGAGCATGCGTATTGTAACAAAATCACTTATGCAACGAAATTATACACTGCGTACAGGCTATAAACAATCTCCAAATACGCAAAACAAGCATCAATTATTTGCCAGATTCTATCCCCGAAACTAAAACGATGTTGCATGAAAACATGTACGTATACAATATCTCTCTCTCTTTCTTTTTTCTCTCTCTCTCTCTCTCTCTCTCTCTCTCTCTCTATCTATCTATCTATCTATCTATCTATATATATATATATATATATATATATATATATATAACTTTCGCTTGCAACTCAAAAGATATTGCCCGCTTTAACAATCATAAAAAATATTATACTGAGCTTAGAAATAGCTAAAATTGTAACCCTTTTGTTGCCATTGATCTCATGGAATTGATGCTGCCGGGCCTGAAACTTCATGATACGTTTCTCCTCACTCTAAAATATAACAGGATGCGCAAATAGTTATGGTTCTGGCAAAGATTCAGTTTTTGTTTATATTTTAGATGAGTTTTAAATTTCTGGAAATAATTTTTTTAAATTAAATGAACTTATTGGCGTGGAAAAAAATAACAGGAAAAAATGCTTATAAGTTTCTGTTTTCAGAGACATTGTTTTAGTCATTCAACCCATGATAGCTTCGATGATTAAGCCTGGTCGTTTGCTACTCCTTCTTCGCTGATTTGCTACACTGACCTTGTTTTACCGAGAAATAATTGTTTTTAGATTTTGATTATTATTTTGTTCAATATCAGTCTTATCTCATTTGATTATTGTTACTTTTTATCTTTTATATATATAGTTTTCCCATAATCAATGTATATACGTATACATGTGTGTGCGTGTGTGTGTGTGTGTGTGTGTGTTAACCATTCAAGTCTTGTCAGAAGCTCCTTCGTTATAGTGATTTCACGTGATCGGCTCTAACGATAAAAAAGTGTACCGATCCCAAACTATTCTGATGCAAAGCGACAATGGTAAATCTAACAATGAAAATAGTTACAACGATCTCCATTTCCCTTACCAACCAGCAATTATTTGTGTTGATGCAGTATCATTGGACACGACAGTGCACACCTTGATAATTTGTTAATTTTCGATTGTAACAAAAGGTGTCTTTACGGCAAATTATCTACTTTACCTGACAGTGGCACTCCTTTTTAATATTGGCGCAACAAAACTTTCCGGATATTTGAGGGTTTTACAGCTGCAAGTTCTTTGAATATCAACTATTGAGCAGTTTGGATATCAACACACGCACACGTACACGCACACGTACATGCACACGCACATTGTTTTGAGTTCTGAAAGGAGGAGTATCGTCTCACCATTCCAGCAGAAGTTTACATTCACCGCTCAGCGTCTTGACATTGTAATCGAATCAGTAAATACAATTAACGTTTCATTTCTGGAATTATGAGTATTGACTTGAAAGTTGTGAATACCAGAAGGAATATATGATATGGCTGCATCTGATATGCCACACTATGATGGAAAGCAACAAAATCTAGTGGTATCGTAAGGTACAGCTGGAGTGCTCTGGGTTTGTTGTAATGACGCACCGGAGCGAAAACTATACCTGACCCAAGCGTCATCAATTAACGGATGCTTTGTTGGCAGCACAGGTATTCTTTTTATAGCACCATGTGTAAGAAATGATATTATTAGTTCATGGAGTAGAATTTATGAAATACATACAATAGATAAATGTTCATATAATATATAAATATAGAATGTGCAACCAAAAAGTCCAGGAAACTTGAAGCATATCATCCTCATCATCATCAGTCTTTTAACGTCCGTCGTTGGACACAGACCTTCCCCAGGATTGGCCACACTTCCTCTTAAAAAAATGATAAGGGGATGAAGTTCTCTATTTTCTGGTGTAATGAATCCGGGATGTGTGAAATATCTGGCAAAGACACGGTTAAAACTAGATAATTTGACTGATGGATAGATTCATCATTTCTCTTGGAACTTTTGTATAGCGCCTTGTATCATAGGAATAAGTATGATTTACTAAAAACTATCCTTAGTTATCGTAATAAAACTTCCCTTTGAATTGAAGCATCGTTGCATAAACAAATTATTGTTATGTTTCTCCGTGTTGTGATGCAATGTAAATAAAAACAAGAAGGGACTGTTGATATATACTAATGGTAAGATTAAAACCTTTATTAAACATATTCTTGCATTAGTTGTGTTATCATTTTTATGCAGCAAAAATTGCAATATCATAACTACACCAGGCATTTTTGTCCCATCCAAAATATCAGTGAGCATTACAACATAGAGTATTGACACGTGATAATACAGTGATTAACCTGCTAGTGTCGTGGCCATTGACCAAACCTGATATCACTTGACGATCGGTCTTGTGCCAGATTTGGCATTCCCTAATAAATCACTATAATACAGTGCGCAATGATTCCATGAGAAATCTGTTGTAAATGGTACTGATTGGACGGATCGGATCCCAGATCGAGGGTTTGACATAGATAGATATAAATAAGCAGAGATAGATTGGTAGATAAATAACCGACTGGTATATAGATAGAGAGAGATGATAAATCGATAGATAAATATCGATGGATAGATAATAGAGATAGATATTGATAACAGGGTGAGACAGATTGATGATAAACTAAAATAGATAGATAGATAGATAGATAGATAGATAACAGACATTGATACGAACGCATTGATATTGGTTAAAATCATTTGAGTGAAGGTGCAGTAAAGAACGAAGGAGAAATTTTCTGATTTTTGCATCTTGCCCAGCACAAGTACCAAGCAACCTACGACGAAAAATTGATAAATGCAGGGAGAAGTGACATAAGGTAGAGAGCAAACCATTCGAACAACAAAAAGACAGAAACGAAGAAAACGAACTATGAGACAAACCATTTTGGGGGGAGAACCAGAAAAAAAGGGAACAGAAAGTAATTACTATGTATTGAAGAAAAGGAAGAAAAGACCATAAAAGAAAGAAACAAAAAGTCATACACTATAAAGAAAGAAAGAAAGAAAGAAAGAAAGGAAGAAAGGAAGAATTAAAACTGAAACAAAAGAGAAAGAGTATGTGCGGGAGAGAGAGGGTGAGAAAATAAAGAGAAGGTCGGGTGATAGTTACAAAATAAAAGATTTAAAAAGTGAGGCAGCAGTGGGTTAGTATTTCGTGTCAAACTCACTTTTGACGTTGAATGACGTGGCCACATAATCTGCGATTATCCGAACGCACCACTCGCCGGGATGTAAACGCTAGTTAGCTGACAGAAGGCATACGGGAAGTGCATGTGTACCTATGCCGTAATGCCCAGTAGATGAAATGGGGCATGCTGGGACATGAATTACGAAAGTGTGTGTGCGTGTGTGTGTATATGCTAGAAGGGATGAGAAGGGGAAGTAGGAATGGGAGCGCTGCAAGGAGAAAACGAATCGATAACGTACCTTTCCAGCACATCATAACCACCACTACCCTAACTGCACACCCAACTTTACCCCCTCTCTGTCCCATTACTCTTCCTCCTTACTCTCCTATTTGCAGTTTCGACTTTCACTATCTTTTATTTCACTGTCATTTTCAAGACATAATCCCCTGTACTAAGTTTTATCATTTTCCCCTTTCGATGTGTTCTCTTCGTTTCAATGCATTACCCCCCTATTAATTTCTCTCTTTCTCCCTCTCTCCCCCTCTCTCTCTCTCTCTCTCTCTCTCTCTCTCTCTCTCTCTCTCTCTCTCTCTCTCTCTTGGCCTTTTAACTATTTGTTTTCTCCTGCACCTCTCTTTATTTTTCAACCTCATTTTTCTTTGTTTCGTACTTCCTATTTTCATTCTCTTTTGCAGACTATTTCTTCTAATTCTCTTTTCTATTCTTCTCTAGTTAAAATACTAACCCATAAATCCATAGTCTTCCTTGTTTGCTATACATCTCCATCTGTGTATGAGATATATAGATAGATATGAAGCCATTGAGGAGGTATATATGAACACTGAGAGATAAGCCTTTCAATCGAAACTTTATTCTCACCAATGCGTCAATCTTTTACTCTGTAATTTTCCCTCTTTTGTCTCCGTCTCCTTCCATTGAATCCGTCGGGATGGTCCTCCTTTTAATTTCGACTCACATCTCAACATTCTCTTTTGCATTTCTCTTCAGAGCCTTATTTATTACCATGATCATCATTAGTTTCCCCTCTTTTATGATTACTTTTCTTTTCACTTGTTTCTCAAAATTTATTTATTGCCTTCCCCTCAAAACTAAACCATCTCCATACCTACCTTTTACAGACCTCTTTCTCTCTCTCCCTCCTGTTTGCTCTCTCTCTCTCTCTCTCTCTCTCCATGCCTCTTTTTTCTTGTCCCTTCAGCATTCACTCTTTCTTTTTTCCTTGTTTCTTGAATTGATTCCTTTTTTTAAATTTTTTTTCTTGCCTTTTTCCTTCATTATCATCCGTTTTCTTTATTTCCTTTTGACTCCCGATTTCATCCCAATTTTATTTCGATACCTAAGGCACCTACCAAAGCGCCATGTTTACCAAAATAGTCTCGCACACCATATGCTAATGTGGTGTGTTCAATCTTAACTAAGTGCCTTTCTATCATGCCTTTGTACGAGATGGATTTAATGAAACAACGCCAGACGTGAAGCAATAGCTACAATCTAGTCTGGTAGGTCATTCACTATAGTGGTGGACTCCATCTTAATTGACTGCTCATCTGTTGTAGCCCTGTATCGGACTGTGCTAGCTACCAAGTCTTGCTGACGATTCCCTACGTTATGGTGTTTGATTCTGTGGTGCAGTTCATTATTGTGATCATCTATCAGATTGAAGTAAGTTTGATGGATATGTTGAACACCTGTGCAGCGTTCTAGTGAGCACATCAAGTTGCTAAATAAGTAACTTGATCCTGGCTGGGTGATTCGTGCCATTGTTTCTGGCTGGGTGCTATGTGCCATTGATCCTGGCTGGGTGCTATGTGCCATTGTTCCTGGCTGGGTGCTATGTGCCATTGTTCCTTGCTGGGTGCTATGTGCCTTTGTTCCTGGCTGGGTGATTCGTGCCATTGTTCCTGGCTGGGTGCTATGTGCCATTGATCCTGGCTGGGTGCTTCGTGCTGGCTGGGTGATTCGTGCCTTTGTTCCTGGCTGGGTGATTCGTACCATTGTTCCTGGCTGGGTGCTATGTGCCATTGATCCTGGCTGGGTGCTACGTGCCCTTGTTCCTGGCTGGGTGATTCGTACCATTGTTCCTGGCTGGGTGCTATGTGCCATTGATCCTGGCTGGGTGCTTCGTGCTATTGTTCCTGGCTGGGTGATTCGTGCCTTTGTTCCTGGCTGGGTGATTCGTGCCATTGTTCCTGGCTGGGTGCTATGTGCCATTGATCCTGGCTAGGTGCTACGTGCCCTTGTTCCTGACTGGGTGATTCGTGACATTGTTCCTGGCTGGGTGCTATGTGCCATTGATCCTGGCTAGGTGCTACGTGCCATTGTTCCTGGCTGGGTGATTCGTACCATTGTTCCTGGCTGGGTTCAATGTGCCATTGTTCCTGGCTGGGTGGTTCGTGCCATTGTTCCTGGCTGGGTGCTATGTGCCATTGTTCCTTGCTGGGTGCTATGTGCCTTTGTTCCTGGCTAGGTGATTCGTGCCATTGTTCCTGGCTGGGTGCTATGTGCCATTGATCCTGGCTGGGTGCTTCGTGCTATTGTTCCTGGCTGGGTGATTCGTGCCTTTGTTCCTGGCTGGGTGATTTGTACCATTGTTCCTGGCTGGGTGCTATGTGCCATTGTTCCTGGCTGGGTGATTCGTGCCATTGTTCCTGGCTGGGTGATTCGTGCCATTGTTCCTGGCTGGGTGCTACGTGCTATTGTTCCTGGCTGGGTGATTCGTGCCTTTGTTCCTGGCTGGGTGATTCGTGCCATTGTCCCTGGCTGGGTGCTATGTGCCATTGATCCTGGCTGGATGATTCGTGCCATTGTTCCTGGCTGGGTGCTATGCGCCATTGATCCTGGCTAGGTGCTACGTGCCCTTGTTCCTGGCTGGGTGATTCGTGCCATTGTTCCTGGCTGGGTGATTCGTGCCATTGTTCCTGGCTGGGTGATTCGTGCCATTGTTCCTGGCTGGGTGCTATGTGCCATTGATCCTGGCTGGGTGCTATGTGCCATTGATCCTGGCTAGGTGCTACGTGCCCTTGTTCCTGGCTGGGTGCTACGTGCCCTTGTTCCTGGCTGGGTGCTATGTGCCATTGTTCGTGGCTGGGTGATTCGTGCCATTGTTCCTGGCTGGGTGCTATGTGCCATTGTTCCTGGCTGGGTGCTACGTGCCATCGTTCCTGGCTGGGTGCTATGTGCCATTATTCCTGGCTGGGTGCTATGTGCCATTGTTCCTGGCTGGGTGATTCGTGCCATTGTCCCTGGCTGGGTGCTATGTGCCATTGTTCCTGGCTGGGTGCTATGTGCCATTGTTCCTGGCTGGGTGCTATGTGCCATTGATCCTGGCTAGGTGCTACGTGCCCTTGTTCCTGGCTGGGTGCTATGTGCCATTGTTCCTGGCTGGTTGATTCGTGCCATTGTTCCTGGCTGGGTGCTACGTGCTATTGTTCCTGGCTGGGTGCTACGTGCTATTGTTCCTGGCTGGGTGATTCGTGCCATTGTTCCTGGCTGGGTGCTATGTGCCATTGATCCTGGCTAAGTGCTATGTGCCATTGTTCCTGGCTGGGTGCTATGTGCCATTGTTCCTGGCTGGGTGATTCGTGCCATTGTTCCTGGCTGGGTGCTATGTGCCATTGTTCCTGGCTGGGTGCTACGTGCTATTGTTCCTGGCTGGGTGATTCGTGCCATTGTTCCTGGCTGGGTGCTATGTGCCATTGATCCTGGCTAAGTGCTATGTGCCATTGTTCCTGGCTGGGTGCTATGTGCTATTGTTCCTGGCTAGGTGATTCGTGCGTTTGTTCCTGGCTGGGTGATTCGTGCCATTGTTCCTGGCTGGGTGCTACGTGCTATTGTTCCTGGCTGGGTGATTCGTGCCATTGATCCTGGCTAGGTGCTATGTGCCATTGTTCCTGGCTGGGTGCTACGTGCCATCGTTCCTGGCTGGGTGCTATGTGCCATTATTCCTGGCTGGGTGCTATGTGCCATTGTTCCTGGCTGGGTGATTCGTGCCATTGTCCCTGGCTGGGTGCTATGTGCCATTGTTCCTGGCTGGGTGCTATGTGCCATTGTTCCTGGCTGGGTGCTTTGTGCCATTGATCCTGGCTAGGTGCTACGTGCCCTTGTTCCTGGCTGGGTGCTATGTGCCATTGTTCCTGGCTGGGTGCTATGTGCCATTGATCCTGGCTGGGTGCTACGTGCCATTGTTCCTGGCTGGGTGCTACGTGCCATTGTTCCTGGCTGGGTGATTCGTGTCATTGTTCCTGGCTGGGTGATTCGTGCCATTGTTCCTGGCTGGTTGCTACATGCTATTGTTCCTGGCTGGGTGATTTGTTCCATTGATCCTGGCTGGGTGATTCGTGCCTTTGTTCCTGGCTGGTTGATTCGTGCCATTGTTCCTGGCTGGGTGCTACGTGCTATTGTTCCTGGCTGGGTGCTATGTGCCATTGTTCCTGGCTGGGTGATTCGTGCCTTTGTTCCTGGCTGGGTGATTCGTGCCTTTGTTCCTGGCTGGGTGCTATGTGCCATTGTTCCTGGCTGGGTGATATGTGCCATTGATCCTGGCTGGGTGATTCGTGCCATTGATCCTGGCTTTTTTTGGTGCTATATTAAGCAAAGCTTGGTCAATTTTTATGCTCTTTTTATAAATAGCCATACATTGAGCAGTTAGCCCAAACATCTTATATTTTAGTGTTCTTAGAAATGATGATTCTGATATGAAAGGCAGAGTGACAGCCGAAGAAGAAGTTATCGAGAAATTATAAAATCAACTGAGGTTAAAAGGTAATCAAAATTAATACAATGGTATGTCAAGTTGAATCGTCAAAGGTTCTTCGATTTGAGGCACAAAAGACTGGGGTTTAGGAGAAGAGGGTTGTCATGCCTAGTTTGGACTTGCATGGTGAATACCATTTTCTTTTCTGAACATGCTTGTAAAAGCAAAAAAGTGGCGTAAAGTGTGAGATACCTGCATTACGTCTCTGTTTTTTTTATGTCTTTCGTATTTCTCTCTTTCTCACCCCCTCCCTCACCCCGTGTGTGTGAGAAAGAGAGATGGTCTCTCTGTTTTCACTCTTTTGCCTTTTGTCTTTCTATTTTTTTTTCTTTTTGTAATTATTCTTCTTTTTTTTTATCGTTCTTATTTTTCTCTTCGTCCCTTCGTCTTTTCGTGGAAGTTTCCATCAACACATTTCCCTTCCTTACAATTCAACCTGTTTTATTTATTCGCTTACTTCTTTTTAATGTTTTTTTTTTCTTCTTTTCGCTGATGTACTCAGCCTCACAAAAAATGAAGAGCGACAAAAACTTTTCTTACAAACCTTCAGGCAAAACACCTCAGGTAGTCTCTACACATAATAAACAATCTTGCACGTACACACACACACATATATATAAATATAAATATATATATATATATATATATGAAATTTCAAATTGTGCCATATTATAAATAAACCTTTTTTTGAGTGATCTCCCGTCATTAAACAGTTAATGTATCACTCACCCTAGACAGCTTAAATAGATGAAACAATAACAGAAAATGGGGCTGCTGCTGGAATCGAACCTGCCACTGATAGGGTAACCACTTTGACGTAGCGATGCTCTTGCCATTGAGCTAAACTACTGCATAGGACCAAATACCTGTTTTCACCTCAAATTCTCATCTCGTTTAATTTTGGTCTATTCGTTTCGTTCAACATGGTAGTTATGTATTAAGAAATATATGTAAATACAAGATATACATATATGATCCAACGGAATGATGATGAATTGCTCCATATTGCAATCTTTGATAAATTCTTCCATCATCACACAGTGAATGTATCACTCAGGCTAGACTGCGTGAATAGAATAAGCAATTGAAGAAAATGCGGCTGCCACTTAAATCACATTTAGGATCATTTTGTTAGATCATATATATCCATTTCTTCACATACATATGTATACATGTATATATATGAATATGTATATACACACATACACATATACATATATATGTACATATATATTTACATATACATACATATTATTAAGAAATGGATATATGATCCGACATAATGATAAATTGGGTTGAATTATATTGAAACACTTGTTTGAAATGATCCTCTGTTATTAAAAAAAGAATGTAGCGTGATTTACGCTGTCTAGGCCAAGTGATACAATCTTTGTAATAAGGCAGGATCATTTCAAATAAGAGTTTCAGTAGAATTTAACGCAAATTATAATCATAAATCTATATATGTATGTGTGTGTGTGTATGTGTGCGTGTGTAAGAGAAATGGTTATATATGATCCGACATACTGATCATAAGTTGCGTTATATTATATAGGAATATTTTTAGACAGCAGGAAATGAATCTGCTGCTGAAAGGGTAGCCGCTTCGACGTATCGATGCTCTTAACATTGAGTAGAAGAGCCGCCAGTAATGCTGAGGCCCAATTGACAGCGTTCTCCTCAAATTCTCATCTCGTTTATTTTTTATCTATCAAGTTCTTTCAACACAACAGTCATGTATTGGTCACAGGTTCGAATGCTGCTGCTGCCCCATTTTCTTCAATTGTTTATTCTATCCATGTCGTCTAGTGCAAGTGATATATTAACTGTGTAACGATGGGAGATCGTTTCAGATATTTTTCTATAT